>OX596383.1:4166766-4174266 GCA_951394425.1 Tipula unca | reverse complement strand
AGGGTCGGCTTTTTTCGCATATTGATTGAGTTTGGGACCTTGTTGACTACCACTGTGCCAGCGTTGATGATGTTTTGCCCGTCAGAATTTACGCAATATAAATAAATGTGGTGCCTTTGCCAACTTTACAAAGTAAAGACAAATCGAAAAAAATCGTATGGCCAAACTTTTATAGGGTCGGCAATTTTTCGCATATTGATTGAGTTTGGGACCTTGTTGACTACCACTGTGCCAGCGTTGATGATGTTTTGCCCGTCAGAATTTACGCAATATAAATAAATGTAGTGCATTTGTCAACATTTCAAAGTAAAGGTAAATCGAAAAAAAATTCGTATGGCCAAACTTTTATAGGGTCGGCTTTTTTCTCATATTGATTGTGTTTGAGACCTTGTTGGCTACCACTGTGCTAGCGTTGATGATGTTTTGCCCGTCAGAATTTACGCAATATAAATAAATGTGGTGCCTTTGCCAACTTTACAAAGTAAAGTAAAATCGAAAAAAATCGTATGGCCAAACTTTTATAGGGTCGGCTTTTTTCGCATATTGATTGAGTTTGGGACCTTGTTGGCTACCACTGTGCCAGCGTTGATGATGTTTTGCCCGTCAGAATTTACGCAATATAAATAAATGTGGTGCCTTTGCCAACTTTACAAAGTAAAGCCAAATCGAAAAAAATCTTATGGCCAAACTTTTATAGGGTCGGCTTTTTTCGCATATTGATTGAGTTTGAGACCTTGTTGACTACCACTGTGCCAGCGTTGATGATGTTTTGCCCGTCAGAATTTACGCAATATAAATAAATGTGGTGCCTTTGCCAACTTTACAAAGTAAAGCCAAATCGAAAAAAATCGTATGGCCAAACTTTTATAGGGTCGGCTTTTTTCGCATATTGATTGAGTTTGGGACCTTGTTGGCTACCACTGTGCCAGCGTTGATGATGTTTTGCCTGTCAGAATTTACGCAATATAAATAAATGTGGTGCCTTTGCCAACTTTACAAAGTAAAGCCAAATCGAAAAAAATCGTATGGCCAAACTTTTATAGGGTCGGCTTTTTTCGCATATTGATTGAGTTTGGGACCTTGTTGGCAAAACGGGCAAAACATCATCAACGCTAGCACAGTGGTAGCCAACAAGGTCTCAATAACAATCAATATGAGAAAAAAGGAGACCCTATAAAAGTTTGGCCATACGAATTTTTTTTCGATTTAGCTTAACTTTGAAATGTTGGCAAATGCACCACATTTATTTATATTGCGTAAATTCTGACGGGCAAAACATCATCAACGCTGGCACAGTGGTAGCCAACAAGGTCTCAAACACAATCAATATGAGAAAAAAGCCGACCCTATAAAAGTTTGGCCATACGATTTTTTCGATTTTACTTTACTTTGTAAAGTTGGCAAAGGCACCACATTTATTTATATTGCGTAAATTCTGACGGGCAAAACATCATCAACGCTGGCACAGTGGTAGTCAACAAGGTCTCAAACTCAATCAATATGCGAAAAAAGCCGACCCTATAAAAGTTTGGCCATACGATTTTTTTCGAATTGGCTTTACTTTGTAAAGTTGGCAAAGGCACCACATTTATTTATATTGAAACATCATCAACGCTGTAAATAAATATGAAATAAATATCAAATAAGGAACAATTTTTTTACAAACAAAGTGCCATTTCTCTAGGTAATATTAAGGTAAAGTGCCATTTCTCTAAATAATTTAGACATTTTACCGACAAAATATGGTAACCAAGCTATTATTTAAGAAATTTACCATTTTTTCTGTAGAAATTTGCCATTTTTTCTCATCATTTCGGGTCTTTTTCTGCAAAATAGGCTAAAATAAGGAACAACTTGATAAAATCGAGGTAATGTTAAGGTAAAGTGCCGTTTTCTATATAACTTAGACATGTTACCGACAGAATATGGTAACCAAGCTATTATTTAAGAAATTTGCCGTTTTTTCTCATATATATATATATATATATATATATATATATATATATATATATATATATATATATATATATATATATATATATATATATATATATTTATATATGGTGAAAAATACGTGAAATCACAAATTTTTGTAAGTCATATTTGAATTTTATGATTTTTATGTTTTCAATGCATAGCCTTGATTAAAAAAAAAATTTAAGAATACTTAATTTTTTTTTATTGTTGTTGTTGTTAAAAATACAGGGTGTCAAATTTTGAGAAAAATGATAATTATGATGTTGTATTTATGGCAATAAAAAGAAAACTAATTGTCCGATAATTATGATTTTGGACTCACTTTAAAGATAAGTTAATAGCAATTAACAAAAAAATATAAAATTAGTATGTTGTTTAATTTCTTCTTCTTTAAATTTCCCGCCAAAATGTTCTTTTTCAATTTTCTCAAAAACTTATTTTTTTTTTTTTTTTTTTTTTTTTTTTTTAAATTTGGCAACTATTATTTTACAACATATTAAAACACTGGACCAGCGTTATTTTTTATATTCTTGCAAAATCTGTTTTAGTAAGAGCATTATTTCATTTTTATATGGAAAAACTATATTTGAATAGATATTTCAGTGTTTTGCTACTGTTTAATTTTTTTGTTTTGTTTATTAATAATATTCAATTTAGCGTCACATTTAAGTATGAGTCACCGAATTGGAAGGTGCCACCCCCTGGTTTATATCGTTTGAAAATTGGTTAACCATAGTACCATAAATCCCTTTAGTTTCTTAGATTATTTTATAAGACTAAATAAAATGTTTTTTTTCCTTTTTTATTGGGGGGGTTGATTATTTTTACTTGACAGGTGTACCTGTTAAACGATGAGTAATTCTTTTGAAAACCAAAAAAAAAATATTGTCGATATAAATAATAGTTAAAATTTAAAATTTTGATTTAGTTACTTACTATATTGCCAAAATCATTAACCATGCAAGAAATTCAGAGCGAGTTCAACGCAACGCAACATATGGTCCGAACAGCTAAAGATGTACGGGACAAGAACGGTCCACTAAGTCGTCCAGCAACTAAAGTAGGAAAGCGAATAAGTGATGAGCTGAAGCAAGCAGTATTATCTTATTACACTGATGTTAGTCGGATAATGCCCGGTAAAAACGATTGTTTAACTATCGATAAGGCTAAAGTTCAAAAGCGGCTAATGATGTGTACACTGAAAGAATGCTACGAGGGATATAAGTCGTTGCATCAGGGCGATGAGTCAAAAAAAATTGGATTTTCCAAATTTTCACTACTTCGTCCTAAATACTGTGTACAACCAGGTAATAGTGGAACGCATACAGTCTGCGTGTGTACCATACATCAAAATGTCAAATTAATTATTTATGGTACCAAAATGAAAAACTTTTACCAACGGAAAGATAGCAGACTACCGGGATTGTATTTCATCTATATTATGTGTTGAGCCTACACCAACATGTTACCTTCTAGAATGCGAAAGCTGCCCAGGACTGGATAACTTTAAACAATATTTGAAAAATGCATTTCTGGAGCATGGCTGCGAGGATGCTGAGTTAAAGTTTAATCAGTGGGTTTCTACCGACAGATGCAATTTGGAAACTTTTTCACAACCGTTAGATGTATTTCTGGATTATTTCATAAATAAGATGAAGAATCTGTTGCCTCATTACTTCATTTCACTTCAGCAGTCCAGTTTCTTAAAAAATAAAAAATTGGCGCTGAAGTCTACCGAGGTGATAGTTTTATGTGATTTTGCAGAAAATTATGCATTTATAATGCAAAATGCCGCACAAGGTTTTCATTGGAATAATAAACAAGCGACTATTCATCCATTTGTAATTTACCAAAATTTAGAAGGCAAATTACATCACCACACCTTCGTTATAATATCGGATTGTCTTCACCACGATACTGTAGCGGTTCACTTATTTATTGAGAAATGAATGCAGTTTTTGAAAACTAAAATATCCAGTTTATCTAAAATTTATTATATTACCGATGGTGCAGTCACGCATTATAAAAATAAGAAAAATTTTAAGAACATCCTAAAACACAAAGAGGATTTTGGAGTTGACTGCGAATGGCATTTTCATGCAACAGCTCATGGAAAAGGTCCATGTGATGGAGTAGGGGGTACCATCAAAAGAATGGCATTCAGAGCTAGTCTCACAATGGAATACGGCAGTACAATAACCAATGCAGATGAATTATTTAAATGGGCTAAAACGTTGAAAACAGATATCAATTTTGGATTTTGTTCAGACGCAGAACATAAATCAAAGCAAATAAAACTTGCAACTAGGTTTGAAAATTTAAAAACGGTAAAAGGAACTCACGGTTTTCACGCATTCATTCCAACAGAGGATGGCTATTTGAATTGTAAAAAATATTCTAATTCTGATGATTATCTTAAATTTAAATTGTGATTTTTAATTAGAATAAGATTGAATTTTAAACAATAAAGTAAAATTATCTTTGGGTTTGAAAATAAATAAATACTAATAATTTAACTGAACTGTCTTTTTTGTAAATATGTAATTCCAAAACAATGAGATATACATATCTATTCAAATATAGTTTTTCCATATAAAAATGAAATAATGCTCTTACTAAAACAGATTTTGCAAGAATATAAAAAATAACGCTGGTCCAGTGTTTTAATATGTTGTAAAATAATAGTTGCCAAATTTAAAAAAAAAAAAAAAAAAAAAAAAAAAATAAGTTTTTGAGAAAATTGAAAAAGAACATTTTGGCGGGAAATTTAAAGAAGAAGAAATTAAACAACATACTAATTTTATATTTTTTTGTTAATTGCTATTAACTTATCTTTAAAGTGAGTCCAAAATCATAATTATCGGACAATTAGTTTTCTTTTTATTGCCATAAATACAACATCATAATTATCATTTTTCTCAAAATTTGACACCCTGTATTTTTAACAACAACAACAATAAAAAAAAATTAAGTATTCTTAAATTTTTTTTTTAATCAAGGCTATGCATTGAAAACATAAAAACCATAAAATTAAAACATGACTTACGGCTCCATATAGTGAATTTGTGAGTTCACGTATTTTTCACCATATATATATTTATATATATATATATATATATATATATATATATATATATATATATATATATATATATATATATATATATATATATATATATATATATATATATATATATACATAATGATAGCTTTACAAAATTTTTGTCGTCTTCGATGTATACTCCCATAGCGGAACTACCGAAAATTATAAAAATTTGCTATAGTGTTAAATTCCATGTAAATCTCTATGAAAAATACGCATAGTTGTATGATATAGTTTTTTGAAGTGGTCCCTCGTTTTTTTTTTGCACCTGAGTATATTGTATAAAAGAAATTTTTTGGAAAAAAAAATTTAAATTATTATTTAAACTCTTTATATATATTTATTTATATATAATATATATGTATACATATAACATATATTTAGTCTAAATAATAAGAAAATTTGGCATTACCCAATTATTGTCGACTTTTGTATATGCTCCATATCGGAACAAACGAAAATTGTCTCAAATTGGTAGTGACTTTTATTTATACATTATAAATAATAAGGGGATTATTTATCTTTTTACATAAAAAATGTAAAATTTCATTTGGTTAGTGTGAGAATCTAGTGTCTCTAAGAACAAAATTCATATTCACACAAGAAAAACAAAAAAATGTTGCGCCTTTAATAAGGAATTTTATTACAAAACAAAATATGTTAAGAATTCAATTGAATTGATTTGAATATATTAAAATTTTAATATTTCATATGTAAAATAAATTCATGAAGCAAAACTGTTTCATGATATATATACAATTTACATTCTGGTTGATCCTGCCAGTAGTTATATGCTTGTCTCAAAGATTAAGCCATGCATGTCTAAGTACACACTCTCGAATAGTGAAACCGCAAAAGGCTCAGTATATTAGTTATGATTTATTAGATCGTATACATAGTTACATGGATAACTGTGGTAATTCTAGAGCTAATACATGCAAATAATCACGGACCGCAAGGAACGTGTGCTTTTATTAGATTAAAATCAATCGATACATTAAGGTATATTTATATACTGTATCGTTAATAAGATGAATCTGAATAACATGTAGATCGCATGGTCCAGTACCGGCGATAGATCTTTCAAATGTCTGCCCTATCAACTATTGATGGTAGTATTTAGGACTACCATGGTTGCAACGGGTAACGGGGAATCAGGGTTCGATTCCGGAGAGGGAGCCTGAGAAACGGCTACCACATCTAAGGAAGGCAGCAGGCGCGTAAATTACCCAATCCCAGCACGGGGAGGTAGTGACGAAAAATAACAATACAGGACTCAATCCGAGGCCCTGTAATTGGAATGAGTACACTTTAAATCCTTTAACAAGGAACAATTGGAGGGCAAGTCTGGTGCCAGCAGCCGCGGTAATTCCAGCTCCAATAGCGTATATTAAAGTTGTTGCGGTTAAAACGTTCGTAGTTGAACTTGTGTCAAGCACAGGTGGTACACCGTAACTGGGTTCGTACATCATCTTGATGCTATGACGTATTACTGTAGTGGTTTAAACGTAAGTTTATCCGCGTAATAAATCTAAATTAGTGCTCTTTACCGAGTGCTGGTCTAGAACAGTACAATTACTTTGAACAAATTAGAGTGCTTAAAGCAGGCCATTTGTGCCTAAATATTCTCTGCATGGAATAATGGAATAAGACGTCTGTTCTATTTTCAATTGGTTTTTAGATCAAGACGTAATGATTAATAGAAGCAGTTGGGGGCATTAGTATTACGGCGCGAGAGGTGAAATTCGTGGACCGTCGTAAGACTAACATAAGCGAAAGCATTTGCCAAAGATGTTTTCATTAATCAAGAACGAAAGTTAGAGGTTCGAAGGCGATCAGATACCGCCCTAGTTCTAACCATAAACGATGCCAGCTAGCAATTGGATGGAGCTACATATATGGCTCTTTCAGTCGCTTTCCGGGAAACCAAAGCTTTTGGGCTCCGGGGGAAGTATGGTTGCAAAGTTGAAACTTAAAGGAATTGACGGAAGGGCACCACCAGGAGTGGAGCCTGCGGCTTAATTTGACTCAACACGGGGAAACTTACCAGGTCCGAACATAAATGAGTAAGACAGATTAATAGCTCTTTCTCGAATCTATGGGTGGTGGTGCATGGCCGTTCTTAGTTCGTGGAGTGATTTGTCTGGTTAATTCCGATAACGAACGAGACTCAAATTTCTTAACTAGATGCCGGCAGGGTTATGGTGTAGAAACTTTGCATACATTTTTGCCTCTGTTATCCATGCTTCTAACGGGGTGTGGTTTTAATACGTAAGAATTGTCTGTAAGTGGAGTCATACCTGGTGGTTTGTCTGAATAGGACACTTGCTTCTTAAATAGACAAATTGCGTCTAGCAATAATGAGATTGAGCAATAACAGGTCTGTGATGCCCTTAGATGTCCTGGGCTGCACGCGCGCT
>OX596383.1:4159266-4161766 GCA_951394425.1 Tipula unca | reverse complement strand
GGCAAAAGACCTGGAGGTGACGATCGAAAGCGATATCGATCGAGTTGAACAAACAATAACCAGTTCAATAATCAAAGTCTGTAGCGCTACTATTCCACGTAAACGTGCTCGCAAGTCAAAATTGTCTTGGTGGTCTCCTGACCTAAGTGAATCAAGAAAATTGGTTCGTAAGTTGCGCAAGTTATATCAAAAAGATAAGAACCCCGATTCTCGGGAAAGCAAAAGGCTTAACTATGTGGCACACCGAAGGGCGTACTTCAAAAATATTAAAGACAAAAGCCAAATGAGCCTTAGGGAGTTCATAACGGAGCATGGAAATGCGGAACCGTGGGGCTTTGTCTACAAATTTAGCACAGGCAAATTGAAAACAAATGAGGTACTAAGTACCCTGGTGAGCGGTAGCGGACTAACAACAATCTGTTGGGAGGATACTACCAAATGCTTACTTAACACCTTACTACCTGACGACTATGAGGAAAATGACTCCGAGAGGCAAAAAGAAATCCGCGCCGATCGTAGCACTGCACCAACCACACCAAACGTGAGCCACTTCAGTGATGAAGAGGCCACTTTGGCTATCATGTCTATGAAAACTGGTAAAGCGCCAGGCCTAGACAACATCGAGGTCGAAGTGATACAACGTGCTTGGCCTATTGTAGGGCCCTGTATCACGAACTTTATGAATACTTGTCTTAGAAAAGGAATATTCCCTAAAGCATGGAAAAATGGCAAACTAGTAATTATTAGAAAAACTGGAGATAGGTGTCAAACCGATCCCAAATCTTATCGACCAATCATGCTGTTGCCTGTTCTTGGCAAACTATTTGAAAAGTTAATTGCCGGCAGGTTAATGGACATATTCCAAGGAAGTGGTACCTATAGTGACAAACAGTTTGGCTTCAGAGAAAATAAATCCACAGAGGACGCAATGATCGAGTTGGTCAATATGGTCAAAGAGTCGGACCAAAAGTACAATCTTGGAGTATTCCTAGATGTATCTGGTGCGTTCGACAACCTGTGGTGGCCCAGCATTATGTTGGAGCTAAAGAGATTCAATTGCCCATGCAATCTCTACAACATCCTAAATAATTATTTTTCTGAAAGAAAGGCAACTGTTATTTCAAGTCATGGAACACTTGAAAAAATGGTCAACAAAGGTTGTCCGCAAGGTTCCATCCTTGGTCCACATCTCTGGAATATAGTCTTCAACGGAAGCATGAACCAGGAAGTCCAAGAAGTAGCATTCGCGGATGATAAGGTAATGCTTTTTGCGGGAAATTCAAGACAAAGTATTCAAGAAAAAGCGCAACTTGCCATAGACAGGATGGTGGACTGGTGTAAAAGCTACAAAATGGAGCTTTCCTCAGAAAAGACAGTCATGATCCAACTTAAAGGTTCACTGGACATTAGGAGACCACCATTGGTTTCCGTCAATGGCCAAAGAATTAAGATGGTTAAAACTGTCAAATGGCTGGGAGTTGACTTTGATGAACGACTTGGAGTCACTTCACATGTCAAAAGAGTCGCGGAAAATAGTAAAAAGGTTTTCGCTGTGCTAAAAAGAGTTGCTAAAGAGAACTGGGGCCTCAAGCAACAAACACTATCCATAATATATGAAGGCCTTGTGGTATCTTCATTAACATATGCGTGCGCGGCATGGGCAGACCGAATGAACTGCCACCATCGGCGTACACTAGTTAGTGCCCAAAGAAGTATCTTGCTCGGAATAACCAAGGCTTACAGAACGGTGTCAACTGACGCCGTTCCTGTCTTGGCCGGCATGATACCTATTGATATATTGTTAAATGAAAGAATTGCCAACTACAAAATTAGGAAAAGACAAAATGTGAGTTATGGAAACGTGATAATAGAAGGCGATCAAATTCGGCCGAACCTCGTGGGCTTGCTCAAGAGGAGAACAAGAAAAGCGTCAATAGCAATATGGCAGGACAGATGGTCGCACTCAGTGGATGGCAGAATAACATATAGTTATCTGCCAAACATTGCGGCGAGATTAGAGACAAAGATTCCTCTAAGCGTATGGTTCACCCAAATGTTAACAGGACATGGTAGAATGGCCTCCTATATGCACCGACTGAATCTAGCGGACTCAAGCACCTGTGAATGTGGACAGGGCGAGGATACAATAGAACACATCCTCTATGACTGTGATCTAGCTCAAGAAGCTAGAGAACAACTAATAATAGACACAAGAGTTGAGTGGCCAGCAAGTAAACTAACTCTAATGCTGCCAATCAACCTCAACTCTTTCAAGAAGTTCTGTGATACCGTTTTAAGCGGTAGATAGGCAGAGAATAGTACACCAGATTTATATCTCAAGTAAATTAATGTTAAATGCTAGTTATAAGTAGACGAGTATGCGCCTCCTCGATGGCAGGGACGGTAACAGGGCAAACCTGGCTAAGCATACCGATTTAGTAGTTATAATAAAAAATGTAAGTCCGCGTTGGAGTTGTTAAAGGCACGACCTCCTGGGAAC
>OX596383.1:3841766-4154266 GCA_951394425.1 Tipula unca | reverse complement strand
GAAATTATGAGAAAAAATGGTAAATTTCTTAAATAATAGCTTGGTTACCATATTTTGTCGGTAAAATGTCTAAATTATTTAGAGAAATGGCACTTTACCTTAATATTACCTAGAGAAATGGCACTTTGTTTGTAAAATGGCTAAATTATGTAGAGAAATGGCACTTTACCTTAATATTACCTCGATTTTATCAAGTTGTTCCTTATTTTAGCCTATTTTGCAGAAAAAGACCCGAAATTATTAGAAAAAATGGTAAATTTCATAAATAATAGCTTGGTTATCCTATTTTGTCGGTAAAATGGCTAAATTATATAGAGAAATGGCACTTTACCTTAACATTACCTCGATTTTATCAAGTTGTTCCTTATTTTAGCCTATTTTGCAGAAAAAGACCCGAAGTTATGAGAAAAAATGGTAAATTTCTTAAATAATAGCTTGGTTACCATATTTTGTCGGTAAAATGTCTAAATTATTTAGAGAAATGGCACTTTACCTTAATATTACCTAGAGAAATGGCACTTTGTTTGTAAAATGGCTAAATTATATAGAGAAATGGCACTTTACCTTAACATTACCTCGATTTTATCAAGTTGTTCCTTATTTTAGCCTATTTTGCAGAAAAAGACCCGAAATTATTAGAAAAAATGGTAAATTTCATAAATAATAGCTTGGTTATCCTATTTTGTCGGTAAAATGGCTAAATTATATAGAGAAATGGTACTTTACCTTAACATTACCTCGATTTTATCAAGTTGTTCCTTATTTTAGCCTATTTTGCAGAAAAAGACCCGAAATTATGATAAAAAATAGCAAATTTCTTCAATAATAGCAATAGTAGCATGGTTACCATATTTTGTTGGTAAAATTGCTGAATTATGTAGAGAAATAGCACTTTACCTTAACATTACCTCGATTTTATCAAGTTGTTCCTTATTTTAGCCAATTTTTCAGAAAAAGACCCGAAATTATGAGAAAAAACGGCAAATTAATGGTAAATTTCATAAATAATAGCTTGGTTATCCTATTTTGTCGGTAAAATGGCTAAATTATATAGAGAAATGGCACTTTACCTTAACATTACCTCGATTTTATCAGGTTGTTCCTTATTTTAGCCTGTTTTGCAGAAAAAGACCCGAAATTATGATAAAAAATGGCAAATTTCTTCAATAATAGCAATAATAGCATGGTTACCATATTTTGTTGGTAAAATTGCTGAATTATGTAGAGAAATGGCACTTTACCTTAATATTACCAACGAAAGTAATTTAATTGTTATCGAAACAAAAAACAATTTATTTAAAGACATGTATTTGTCTACATTTCTCGCCGGTTTAAGGGAACCATTAGGTTCTATGGTTCGAGCTATGCAACCTGACGATATTCAAGAAGCATTCCAATTTTGTCTAAAAGAACAAAATATTCAGTATGCAAGAAAATCTAATCATCAAATAATAATTCCCAAAAAACCATTACCATCTTTACCTATTCGCAATTTTCAAACATTATTACCTCCAAGACCTTTCCACCCTCAACCACCTTATCAACCCCGATTCCAGAATTTTAACAAACCCCAATATTTTAATCATAAACCATTTAATAATACGTTCAGAAATCCAAATCAAAATTTCTATACACCCAATAGAAATAATTTTTCTCAACCTTTTAATAAACCTCAAATCCAATACAACAAATTTCCACAAGATAATAGGAAAGTTGAACCAATGGATACCACATCTAATAAAAATAGGTTCTCACAACAACCCCAGTATAACCAAAATAGGAATTTCTTCCAAGCTACTGGACCACCCAGATTACAGGCACAGGAAATTTACAATTTAGAAAATCAAGAACCATAAGCAGTAAATAACCAGGAACAGCCTATTGAAAATTATCACCCCAACCTTGATGACTACAGCGAAGAAAACATAGAGTATGACTACTCACAGGATCCAGAAATAGAAGAAGAGGTTTTTCGGCAAGAAGCCTCGGATCAGTTGGATTTATCCAATTAAATAAACTCCAAAATTCCGCACTTCCTTTCATTTTTATTAAATTTAGTTCTACAAAAATTTTGAAATTTCTTATTGACACGGGTGCAAATAAAAATTTTATCAACCCAATCCATATTCATCCCAAACGAATAAAAAATATTCCCCCTGTAACAGTGAAAACCATGTTTAAAGAACATCAAATTACCGATGCCGTAACCTTTAATGGATTAATGGAATTCAGAACTAAAGAACCTATAGAGTTCCTCTTGTTTAAATTTCATGAATATTTCGACGGATTAATAGGTTTAGAAACCCTTCAAAAATTTAACGCAAAAATCAACTTTCAAAATTCCATTCTTGAAATGCAAAATTCATGCATTCCTCTAAATGTCTCTAACATTACTACTCAAGTATTTTCAATAGAACCTAGAACTAAACAAATTTTCAACATTCCAGTAGATAGAGAAAACGGTGAAATATACGTTAAGCCTATCAATATTCAAGGAAGTCTAGTTATCGCTGAAGGAATTTACAATGCTTATAATGGATTATCACCAATCGAAGTAATCAATTTTTCAAACCAATCAAAGGAATTCGTAATCGAACAACCTTTACAAATGGAATCTCTAAGTAACTTCAATACTGAATTAAATCATTCATTTTCTTCAGAAGAAACCAATGAAAACCCCATTTCTAATTTAGTTAGAACATCACATCTAAACGATGAAGAAAAGAAGGAAATTCTAAAATTATGCAATGCATACAAATATCTTTTCCAACAGGAAATACAAAAATTAACCTTTACCAACCAGGTAAAACATAAAATTGAAATAAAAAACGAAAAACCTATATTCGTTAAAAGTTATCGTTATCCGGAAAGTCATAAGGAAGAAGTAAATTCACAAATATCTAAATTACTCGAGCAAGGAATAATTAGGCCAAGCTATTC
Organism: Tipula unca; assembly: GCA_951394425.1. Lineage (NCBI taxonomy): Eukaryota > Metazoa > Arthropoda > Insecta > Diptera > Tipulidae > Tipula > Tipula unca. Next base: position 4,151,326 of record OX596383.1, on the reverse strand, counting down.
ACCCTGGTCTTCTCCCATTTGGATCGTGCCAAAGAAAGCCGATGCCAGTGGTAAGGTAAAATGGCGGCTTGTGGTCGACTACCGCAAGTTAAACGAGCAAACCATCGACGATCGATATCCATTACCAAACATCACGGAAATCTTAGATAAACTCGGCAAGTGTATATATTTTACGACACTCGACCTAGCATCAGGATTCCATCAAATTGAAGTTGAATATAATGACATTCCTAAAACAGCATTCACAGTCGACTACGGTCACTATGAATATGTAAGAATGCCATTCGGTTTAAAAAATGCACCGTCCACCTTTCAAGGAGTGATGGACAATGTATTAAAGGAACTTCAAGGTAAAATTTTCCTTTGTTATATGGATGATATTATCATCTTCAGTACAAGTTTACAAGAACATATTCCAAGTATCAAACAGGTATTTAATAGGTTAAGCCAAGCCAATTTAAATATACAATTGGATAAAAGCGAATTTCTTCATAGAGAAATTGCATTTTTAGGCCACGTCATAAGAACTGATGGAGTAAAACCAAACCCAGATAAGATTAAAGCAATTCAAAATTTCCCCATTCCTAAAACGGAAAAACAAATAAAAAGTTTCCTAGGATTATTAGGCTATTACAGGAAATTCATCAAATACTTCGCTAATATTACAAAGCCTTTAACATCATGTCTTCGAAAAACCGAAAAAATAGTCTTGAACGAAAAATACATCAACTGTTTCGAAAAATGTAAAAAATTATTAATAGAAGACCCTATATTACAATATCCCGATTTTTCTAAAGAATTGATTCTCACAACCGATGCTTCAAATGTAGCATTAGGAGCAGTATTAAGTCAAGGTATAATAGGTCAGGATAAACCTATAGGTAACCGAGCAAAATTATTCAACAATCGAAAAGGAATTACTTGCCATAGTATGGGCATGTAAATACTTCCGTCCATATTTATTCGGACGAAAATTTCAGATCGTAACAGATCACAAACCTCTCACTTGGCTCTTTAGTTTAAAAAACCAAATAGTAAATTGATACGTTGGCGTCTCAAACTAGAAGAGTTTGACTACGAAATCAATTACAAAAAGGGAAGCAAAAATACGAATGCCGATGCATTATCCCGCATCATTCCAGAAACTGAAATCAACAATAACTCAGTGGACGAAACATTATCTTCAAAAGATTCGCAAGATGACATCCGAAGCGAAATCAAAATCTTACGAAATGAATCAATACCTACAGCTGAATGTAGTATCAACGAATTCAACAAACAAATTATACTAGAATTCGATTCGAAAAGAACACAATTGGATGTTCAATTTAAAATATTACACATGAAAAAAAGACGTTGGACAATACGACACCGTGACTTTAATGATACTATACTGAGACAAATATTTAAAAACTATATACAACCCAACTCATTAACTGGACTTATTCCGGAATTAATACACAAATTAACCGACTATATAGACTAGAATTTAGCAATTGTAATATAAAATTAGTAAAAAGTAACTTGTTTACACTTGTTACAACGATAGTTGTCTACACTAAAAATTTCAGAGTGATTTGCATGTTGAGATTGGAGCTATTCGCGTTTATATGTTTGGCCCAAGTATTTCAGATTTAAATTTATGGTTCCCAGGAACCACGAGTTCCGGAAACCGAACCATGCGGGATCGACTTGTTATAGTCAACACTAATTACCATAAAAATTTCAAGTCGATCCGTATGTTGAGATTGGCGCTACATGCATTTTTATGTTTGGCCCAGTGTATTGAAAGGGGTTTTTTATTAATGGTTCCCAGGAACCATCAGTTCCGGAAACGGAACCTATTCATATTGACTGGTCTTAACGATAGTTGTCTACACTAAAAATTTCAGAGTGATTTGCATGTTGAGATTGGAGCTATTCGCGTTTATATATTTGGCCCAAGTATTTCAGATTTAAATTTATGGTTCCCAGGAACCACGAGTTCCGGAAACCGAACCATGCGGGATCGACTTGTTATAGTAAACACTAATTACCATAAAAATTTCAAGTCGATCCGTATGTTGAGATTGGCGCTACATGCATTTTTATGTTTGGCCCAGTGTATTAAAAGGGTTTTTTTATTAATGGTTCCCAGGAACCATCAGTTCCGGAAACGGAACCTATTCATGTTGACTGGTCCTAACGATAGTTGTCTACACTAAAAATTTCAGATTGATTTAAATGTTGTGATTGGAGCTATTCGCGTTTTTTTGTTTGGCCCAAGTATTTCAGATTTAAATTTATGGTTCCCAGGAACCACGAGTTCCGGAAACCGAACCATGCGGGATCGACTTGTTATAGTCAACACTAATTACCATAAAAATTTCAAGTCGATCCGTATGTTGAGAGTTTAGATATAAGATCAATAAAATTGTAATATTTATCATATTTTTTAAGTTGACTTAATTAGTACATACTCACATAATAACTTAAAAACTAGTATATTCATTTATTTTGTTATCTATAATTTTCTTTAATTTGCAATTTTTCTGGGATATGTATTTACTTTATACAATTTTTTGGGATAAAATATTTTACCATATTTAAGACAAATTATTAGAAAATCCTGGGCTGGGATGGTAATGCAGTTTTAGTATTGCATGATGACATTTTTAAATTTTTCTGGGATGAAATCCTGGGCTAACTTCACTGACGTCCTAAATTGGGATACCATCCGTGAAAATTTAGTGAGCCATTATGCTGATAAAAGATCAGAAATAAATTTAATTAGAGATTTACATTCAATCAGTCAACAAGGTCATACAATTGAAGAATATTATTCCAAAATTATAGATTTACAATCTACAATGATAAATTTCACAAAATTCAACGAAAGTAATTTAATTGTTATCGAAACAAAAAACAATTTATTTAAAGACATGTATTTGTCTACATTTCTCGCCGGTTTAAGGGAACCATTAGGTTCTATGGTTCGAGCTATGCAACCTGACGATATTCAAGAAGCATTCCAATTTTGTCTAAAAGAACAAAATATTCAGTATGCAAGAAAATCTAATCATCAAATAATAATTCCCAAAAAACCATTACCATCTTTACCTATTCGCAATTTTCAAACATTATTACCTCCAAGACCTTTCCACCCTCAACCACCTTATCAACCCCGATTCCAGAATTTTAACAAACCCCAATATTTTAATCATAAACCATTTAATAATACGTTCAGAAATCCAAATCAAAATTTCTATACACCCAATAGAAATAATTTTTCTCAACCTTTTAATAAACCTCAAATCCAATACAACAAATTTCCACAAGATAATAGGAAAGTTGAACCAATGGATACCACATCTAATAAAAATAGGTTCTCACAACAACCCCAGTATAACCAAAATAGGAATTTCTTCCAAGCTACTGGACCACCCAGATTACAGGCACAGGAAACTTACAATTTAGAAAATCAAGAACCATAAGCAGTAAATAACCAGGAACAGCCTATTGAAAATTATCACCCCAACCTTGATGACTACAGCGAAGAAAACATAGAGTATGACTACTCACAGGATCCAGAAATAGAAGAAGAGGTTTTTCGGCAAGAAGCCTCGGATCAGTTGGATTTATCCAATTAAATAAACTCCAAAATTCCGCACTTCCTTTCATTTTTATTAAATTTAGTTCTACAAAAATTTTGAAATTTCTTATTGACACGGGTGCAAATAAAAATTTTATCAACCCAATCCATATTCATCCCAAACGAATAAAAAATATTCCCCCTGTAACAGTGAAAACCATGTTTAAAGAACATCAAATTACCGATGCCGTAACCTTTAATGGATTAATGGAATTCAGAACTAAAGAACCTATAGAGTTCCTCTTGTTTAAATTTCATGAATATTTCGACGGATTAATAGGTTTAGAAACCCTTCAAAAATTTAACGCAAAAATCAACTTTCAAAATTCCATTCTTGAAATGCAAAATTCATGCATTCCTCTAAATTTCTCTAACATTACTACTCAAGTATTTTCAATAGAACCTAGAACTAAACAAATTTTCAACATTCCAGTAGATAGAGAAAACGGTGAAATATACGTTAAGCCTATCAATATTCAAGGAAGTCTAGTTATCGCTGAAGGAATTTACAATGCTTATAATGGATTATCACCAATCGAAGTAATCAATTTCTCAAACCAATCAAAGGAATTCGTAATCGAACAACCTTTACAAATGGAATCTCTAAGTAACTTCAATACTGAATTAAATCATTCATTTTCTTCAGAAGAAACCAATGAAAACCCCATTTCTAATTTAGTTAGAACATCACATCTAAACGATGAAGAAAAGAAGGAAATTCTAAAATTATGCAATGCATACAAATATCTCTTCCAACAGGAAAAACAAAAATTAACCTTTACCAACCAGGTAAAACATAAAATTGAAATAAAAAACGAAAAACCTATATTCGTTAAAAGTTATCGTTATCCGGAAATTCATAAGGAAGAAGTAAATTCACAAATATCTAAATTACTCGAGCAAGGAATAATTAGGCCAAGCTATTCACCCTGGTCTTCTCCCATTTGGATCGTGCCAAAGAAAGCCGATGCCAGTGGTAAGATAAAATGGCGGCTTGTGGTCGACTACCGCAAGTTAAACGAGCAAACCATCGACGATCGATATCCATTACCAAACATCACGGAAATCTTAGATAAACTCGGCAAGTGTATATATTTTACGACACTCGACCTAGCATCAGGATTCCATCAAATTGAAGTTGAATATAATGACATTCCTAAAACAGCATTCACAGTCGACTACGGTCACTATGAATATGTAAGAATGCCATTCGGTTTAAAAAATGCACCGTCCACCTTTCAAGGAGTGATGGACAATGTATTAAAGGAACTTCAAGGTAAAATTTTCCTTTGTTATATGGATGATATTATCATCTTCAGTACAAGTTTACAAGAACATATTCAAAGTATCAAACAGGTATTTAATAGGTTAAGCCAAGCCAATTTAAATATACAATTGGATAAAAGCGAATTTCTTTATAGAGAAATTGCATTTTTAGGCCACGTCATAAGAACTGATGGAGTAAAACCAAACCCAGATAAGATTAAAGCAATTCAAAATTTCCCCATTCCTAAAACGGAAAAACAAATAAAAAGTTTCCTAGGATTATTAGGCTATTACAGGAAATTCATCAAATACTTCGCTAATATTACAAAGCCTTTAACATCATGTCTTCGAAAAACCGAAAAAATAGTCTTGAACGAAAAATACATCAACTGTTTCGAAAAATGTAAAAAATTATTAATAGAAGACCCTATATTACAATATCCCGATTTTTCTAAAGAATTGATTCTCACAACCGATGCTTCAAATGTAGCATTAGGAGCAGTATTAAGTCAAGGTATAATAGGTCAGGATAAACCTATAGGTAACCGAGCAAAATTATTCAACAATCGAAAAGGAATTACTTGCCATAGTATGGGCATGTAAATACTTCCGTCCATATTTATTCGGACGAAAATTTCAGATCGTAACAGATCACAAACCTCTCACTTGGCTCTTTAGTTTAAAAAACCAAATAGTAAATTGATACGTTGGCGTCTCAAACTAGAAGAGTTTGACTACGAAATCAATTACAAAAAGGGAAGCAAAAATACGAATGCCGATGCATTATCCCGCATCATTCCAGAAACTGAAATCAACAATAACTCAGTGGACGAAACATTATCTTCAAAAGATTCGCAAGATGACATCCGAAGCGAAATCAAAATCTTACGAAATGAATCAATACCTACAGCTGAATGTAGTATCAACGAATTCAACAAACAAATTATACTAGAATTCGATTCGAAAAGAACACAATTGGATGTTCAATTTAAAATATTACACATGAAAAAAAGACGTTGGACAATACGACACCGTGACTTTAATGATACTATACTGAGACAAATATTTAAAAACTATATACAACCCAACTCATTAACTGGACTTATTCCGGAATTAATACACAAATTAACCGACTATATAGACTAGAATTTAGCAATTGTAATATAAAATTAGTAAAAAGTAACTTGTTTACACTTGTTACAACGATAGTTGTCTACACTAAAAATTTCAGAGTGATTTGCATGTTGAGATTGGAGCTATTCGCGTTTATATGTTTGGCCCAAGTATTTCAGATTTAAATTTATGGTTCCCAGGAACCACGAGTTCCGGAAACCGAACCATGCGGGATCGACTTGTTATAGTCAACACTAATTACCATAAAAATTTCAAGTCGATCCGTATGTTGAGATTGGCGCTACATGCATTTTTATGTTTGGCCCAGTGTATTGAAAGGGGTTTTTTATTAATGGTTCCCAGGAACCATCAGTTCCGGAAACGGAACCTATTCATATTGACTGGTCCTAACGATAGTTGTCTACACTAAAAATTTCAGAGTGATTTGCATGTTGAGATTGGAGCTATTCGCGTTTATATGTTTGGCCCAAGTATTTCAGATTTAAATTTATGGTTCCCAGGAACCACGAGTTCCGGAAACCGAACCATGCGGGATCGACTTGTTATAGTCAACACTAATTACCATAAAAATTTCAAGTCGATCCGTATGTTGAGATTGGCGCTACATACATTTTTATGTTTGGCCCAGTGTATTGAAAGGTTTTTTTTATTAATGGTTCCCAGGCCATCAGTTCCGGAAACGGAACCTATTCATATTGACTGGTCCTAACGATAGTTGTCTACACTAAAAATTTCAGAGTGATTTGCATGTTGAGATTGGAGCTATTCGCGTTTATATGTTTGGCCCAAGTATTTCAGATTTAAATTTATGGTTCCCAGGAACCACGAGTTCCGGAAACCGAACCATGCGGGATCGACTTGTTATAGTCAACACTAATTACCATAAAAATTTCAAGTCGATCCGTATGTTGAGAGTTTAGTTATAAGATCAATAAAATTGTAATATTTATCATATTTTTTAAGTTGACTTAATTAGTACATACTCACATAATAACTTAAAAACTGGTATATTCATTTATTTTGTTATCTATAATTTTCTTTAATTTGCAATTTTTCTGGGATATGTATTTACTTTATACAATTTTTTGGGATAAAATATTTTACCATATTTAAGACAAATTATTAGAAAATCCTGGGCTGGGGTGGTAATGCAGTTTTAGTATTGCATGATGACATTTTTAAATTTTTCTGGGATGAAATCCTGGGCTAACTTCACTGACGTCCTAAATTGGGATACCATCCGTGAAAATTTAGTGAGCCATTATGCTGATAAAAGATCAGAAATAAATTTAATTAGAGATTTACATTCAATCAGTCAACAAGGTCATACAATTGAAGAATATTATTCCAAAATTATAGATTTACAATCTACAATGATAAATTTCACAAAATTCAACGAAAGTAATTTAATTGTTATCGAAACAAAAAACAATTTATTTAAAGACATGTATTTGTCTACATTTTTCGCCGGTTTAAGGGAACCATTAGGTTCTATGGTTCGAGCTATGCAACCTGACGATATTCAAGAAGCATTCCAATTTTGTCTAAAAGAACAAAATATTCAGTATGCAAGAAAATCTAATCATCAAATAATAATTCCCAAAAAACCATTACCATCTTTACCTATTCGCAATTTTCAAACATTATTACCTCCAAGACCTTTCCACCCTCAACCACCTTATCAACCCCGATTCCAGAATTTTAACAAACCCCAATATTTTAATCATAAACCATTTAATAATACGTTCAGAAATCCAAATCAAAATTTCTATACACCCAATAGAAATAATTTTTCTCAACCTTTTAATAAACCTCAAATCCAATACAACAAATTTCCACAAGATAATAGGAAAGTTGAACCAATGGATACCACATCTAATAAAAATAGGTTCTCACAACAACCCCAGTATAACCAAAATAGGAATTTCTTCCAAGCTACTGGACCACCCAGATTACATGCACAGGAAATTTACAATTTAGAAAATCAAGAACCATAAGCAGTAAATAACCAGGAACAGCCTATTGAAAATTATCACCCCAACCTTGATGACTACAGCGAAGAAAACATAGAGTATGACTACTCACAGGATCCAGAAATAGAAGAAGAGGTTTTTCGGCAAGAAGCCTCGGATCAGTTGGATTTATCCAATTAAATAAACTCCAAAATTCCGCACTTCCTTTCATTTTTATTAAATTTAGTTCTACAAAAATTTTGAAATATCTTATTGACACGGGTGCAAATAAAAATTTTATCAACCCAATCCATATTCATCCCAAACGAATAAAAAATATTCCCCCTGTAACAGTGAAAACCATGTTTAAAGAACATCAAATTACCGATGCCGTAACCTTTAATGGATTAATGGAATTCAGAACTAAAGAACCTATAGAGTTCCTCTTGTTTAAATTTCATGAATATTTCGACGGATTAATAGGTTTAGAAACACTTCAAAAATTTAACGCAAAAATCAACTTTCAAAATTCCATTCTTGAAATGCAAAATTCATGCATTCCTCTAAATTTCTCTAACATTACTACTCAAGTATTTTCAATAGAACCTAGAACTAAACAAATTTTCAACATTCCAGTAGATAGAGAAAACGGTGAAATATACGTTAAGCCTATCAATATTCAAGGAAGTCTAGTTATCGCTGAAGGAATTTACAATGCTTATAATGGATTATCACCAATCGAAGTAATCAATTTCTCAAACCAATCAAAGGAATTCGTAATCGAACAACCTTTACAAATGGAATCTCTAAGTAACTTCAATACTGAATTAAATCATTCATTTTCTTCAGAAGAAACCAATGAAAACCCCATTTCTAATTTAGTTAGAACATCACATCTAAACGATGAAGAAAAGAAGGAAATTCTAAAATTATGCAATGCATACAAATATCTCTTCCAACAGGAAAAACAAAAATTAACCTTTACCAACCAGGTAAAACATAAAATTGAAATAAAAAACGAAAAACCTATATTCGTTAAAAGTTATCGTTATCCGGAAATTCATAAGGAAGAAGTAAATTCACAAATATCTAAATTACTCGAGCAAGGAATAATTAGGCCAAGCTATTCACCCTGGTCTTCTCCCATTTGGATCGTGCCAAAGAAAGCCGATGCCAGTGGTAAGGTAAAATGGCGGCTTGTGGTCGACTACCGCAAGTTAAACGAGCAAACCATCGACGATCGATATCCATTACCAAATATCACGGAAATCTTAGATAAACTCGGCAAGTGTATATATTTTACGACACTCGACCTAGCATCAGGATTCCATCAAATTGAAGTTGAATATAATGACATTCCTAAAACAGCATTCACAGTCGACTACGGTCACTATGAATATGTAAGAATGCCATTCGGTTTAAAAAATGCACCGTCCACCTTTCAAGGAGTGATGGACAATGTATTAAAGGAACTTCAAGGTAAAATTTTCCTTTGTTATATGGATGATATTATCATCTTCAGTACAAGTTTACAAGAACATATTCAAAGTATCAAACAGGTATTTAATAGGTTAAGCCAAGCCAATTTAAATATACAATTAGATAAAAGCGAATTTCTTCATAGAGAAATTGCATTTTTAGGCCACGTCATAAGAACTGATGGAGTAAAACCAAACCCAGATAAGATTAAAGCAATTCAAAATTTCCCCATTCCTAAAACGGAAAAACAAATAAAAAGTTTCCTAGGATTATTAGGCTATTACAGGAAATTCATCAAATACTTCGCTAATATTACAAAGCCTTTAACATCATGTCTTCGAAAAACCGAAAAAATAGTCTTGAACGAAAAATACATCAACTGTTTCGAAAAATGTAAAAAATTATTAATAGAAGACCCTATATTACAATATCCCGATTTTTCTAAAGAATTGATTCTCACAACCGATGCTTCAAATGTAGCATTAGGAGCAGTATTAAGTAAGTATAAACCTATAGGTAACCGAGCAAAATTATTCAACAATCGAAAAGGAATTACTTGCCATAGTATGGGCATGTAAATACTTCCGTCCATATTTATTCGGACGAAAATTTCAGATCGTAACAGATCACAAACCTCTCACTTGGCTCTTTAGTTTAAAAAACCAAATAGTAAATTGATACGTTGGCGTCTCAAACTAGAAGAGTTTGACTACGAAATCAATTACAAAAAGGGAAGCAAAAATACGAATGCCGATGCATTATCCCGCATCATTCCAGAAACTGAAATCAACAATAACTCAGTGGACGAAACATTATCTTCAAAAGATTCGCAAGATGACATCCGAAGCGAAATCAAAATCTTACGAAATGAATCAATACCTACAGCTGAATGTAGTATCAACGAATTCAACAAACAAATTATACTAGAATTCGATTCGAAAAGAACACAATTGGATGTTCAATTTAAAATATTACACATGAAAAAAAGACGTTGGACAATATGACACCGTGACTTTAATGATACTATACTGAGACAAATATTTAAAAACTATATACAACCCAACTCATTAACTGGACTTATTCCGGAATTAATACACAAATTAACCGACTATATAGACTAGAATTTAGCAATTGTAATATAAAATTAGTAAAAAGTAACTTGTTATTAAGGGATGTAGAAGACGAAATAGAACAAAAGCATTTAATCTTCTCCCATCACCAAAATAACCATAGGGGTATTTGGGAAACTATATCCCATTTAAAAAGAACTATTTATTTTCCTAACATGAAGAACATTGTCAATGCCATTACAAACAAATGTGAAGTTTGTCAGACAATGAAATACAATCGAAATCAACAAAGAATAAAATTCGAGAAAATCGAAGACCCTTCTCGACCCTTTCAAATAGTTCATATGGACATATATGCTATTAACAACAAAACTTATTTGACTATTCTGGACAAATTCTCGAAATTTGGTCAAGCATTACCACAACTAAAACGAGACAATCAAGACGTAATAAAACAATTTCAAGATTACATATCCAATCACGGAATTCCCGACAAAATCGTCTCTGACAATGGAGTCGAATTTGTAACAAAAAACTTTAAAGAATATTGTGTTCTAAACAACATTAAAATACACTATACGTGTACAAGAAATTCAACAGGTAATTCACCCGTTGAACGATTTCACTCTACCGTAACGGAAATTTATAGAGTTATCTATTCCAAAGATTCAAAAAAGGATTCAGATCAAATAATGAACGAAAGTATTATTACCTATAATAATGCTAGTCATTCAACAACTAAATATACCCCATTCGAATTAATCCATGGGCATATTAACCAAAATACCCCATTTAGCTATCAAGTAGACTTTAGTTCAAAACAAGAATATGTTGAACACCACAAAAGGAACTACGATAAACTTTTAAATTTGATCAAACAACGGAATTCACGAATCAAAGACATAGTATTAAACAAAGAAAATCCCCAACGAACAGAACCACTTGACTACTTAAAAGGACAGACAGTCTATATAAAAGATAACCGTAGAAATAAGTTAGCCAGAAAATTCTCAAAAGAAAAAGTTACTAAAAACAATAGAATCACTATTTTTACTAAAAGAGGAAAAACTCATAAAAATAAAATCAAACAGATATTACAGGTTGCTGATCCAATCAACAAAAGGACTGACAATAACTGACTACGATGACAACAGAGGTGTATTACCAATACAAACTGGCAACGCAAGAATAGTAAATTCATACTCATGAATCTTACACGTAATAAATTTAGACAATTACGAATATAATATAGTAAATATAGGAAAGAGTATGAATTCTCTTAAAGAAGGAATACCAATTAAAAACAAACCATTCTTTAGGGAACAATTAAAAATTACTAGTAATAAGTTTAAAAACCTCTTAAATAATTTCTACCACCTAAAACCCATCAAAACAAGAGCAAAACGAGGATTAATTAATGGATTAGGAAATATAATTAAAGCAATTACAGGAAACTTAAATCAAGAAGATTATGAAGAAATAGGAAAATATTTAGAAGCTTTAAGTCGCAACGAAGAATTAATAAAAGAACAAAATCAAAAGCAAATAACGGTTAATAAAGGTATGATAGAAAGATTTAACGAAATTCAAAAGTTTGTCGGTGACCAAACAAGAAACGTAGAATTTAGTATAAAAAGTTTAGAAAATATAACTCACAATTCTATAACAATAATTCAAATCAATCAAAATTTAAATAGTATAAATTATAATATAGAAGTAATGAATGAACACATATTAAATATAGAAGATGCAATAGGCTTATCTAAACAACAAATAATTTCACGACACATCCTCAATAATCAAGAAATAATATTATTAAAACCGAACTAAGCAAATTTAACGTAAAATTTATATCAAACATATTTTAACCAATCCCAACTAATATTTTCAATAAAAATACCCACCTTTTATCCAGAAATCTACGATCATTATGAGTTATATCCATTACCTATAAATTATACCTATATAATTGAAATCCCCTTTCCTAACATAATCCTAAATGAACATAACTATTATTTCTTGATAAATCCATGTACTAACATAGAAGGAATCAAATATTGCCGAAATAAAGAAATCACGAAAATTAAAAGCTGTATACCAGAAATCTAACAAAACATCCCAACAAAGTGTACATTAATTCAAAAGGAAATCAAAGATGAAATTAAGGAAATAACACCAGGAAATATCTACATACAATCAGAACATGAGGTAACACTTAAAACAACATGCAGACAACATCTTTATAGAGGAAGATCTATAAAAGGAATAAAATTATTACAATACAAAAATTGTTCTGTAACACTCAACGAAACAACATTCAACATTACCTCAATACAAATTCAAGAGGATCTACAAATTCTGCAACCATATAATGATGTAAATATCACAAACATTTTCCAAGAAGCCAACTTACCAGAACTTCGAAAGAAAACATTACAAAATATAGAAGATATACAACTATTACATGCTAAAACAACTCACCAACACTACCATAATTACACCTTCTATATACTTATTACTATAACCATCAGCATCATTATATTCATATATACAAGAACAAAATGCTGTAAGGAGAATACAACTATGAGCATCGAAGTAGACGATTCGGCAGTTCCAGTCTACCAAAAACCTAAGAGGTTATGGTCGACTCTTAGAGGGGAGGAGTTACGTTCGACCACTTCACCTACTACAACAACAACAACACAATAATCTTACATTGTAACACAATGAAACCTTTTACTTAAATTATAATCATAACATTTTTAATCATAACAATTTTAACCATAACATTTTTTCCAAAGGAAATATTAATTTATTATTTAATTGTCTTATCTTTATTAAATGACGATATTGCATTTATCGAAATGAACACTTGTTCACTTCTCTTTGTAGTCTTTATTATCTTTATATTTCTCAACATTTTTTGTATTATGATTTAAGTATAAATAGTCCTAAAAATATTGTAAAGGGCAGATTATTATTAGACTTGAAACAAGTAACATCTAACTACTTCAAATAAATTAAAACGTTCTTAAATAAAATAAAAATATAATACAAAGTGTTTTTTTTATATAAGTCCACAACTGCAGAACGTAATTAGCGCATGATGGTTCGTGTGCATTTGTATATGAAAAATATTATTAAGTGAATTCAATAATAATTAGGTTCATATGTACATATTCGTGGATCTATGTATATCGGTATATTAATAGTTTGCAATTTATTACTAATAAAGTTATAAATATTTATAGTTCAACCGAAATTATGATTTCCGTTGATCAAGGCGTGTAATGTGAGCATGATTGTTTATGGTGCGCGCAATGTGGGATGGATCTGTTTTAAGACATGATGGTGTGTGCATGTGTGTTAAAAAAAATTGTGGCATGTTGACGTAATTCATTAGACGTCAAGTTATATTTTAACTACAGGATGTCCCGCAGGCGGCAGACACAGTCAGGCACTTGCGGGCACTCAGGAACATATCCTATTACGGTCGCATTGTTTTAACTTAAAATGGCACATAATTCCGGAAAATATGGGATGCTTACCCTGGCAGATTCAGTAATACTGGACGATTCGGTGACACTGGATGATTCACCGATGCTGATAGATTTGGGGACATTGGAGAATTTCGCGACACAGAAAGATTCGGCACTTCGAAAGTTATTAACCAGCTGGAATATGGAGGAATATTTCGCTAAAATAGAGAGTATAACTAAAAACTATAGTATATTAGAGTATCTCAATTTAAAACTTTCATATTGATTTTAAGAGTACAACATTACAATGGAAAGTTTTCCATATCTAACTGAGGTGGAATTTGCAAAAATTTTTGAAAGTGATTTCGGAAATTTAGTATTATTTAGGGCAAAGTTCAATGAGTGGAAAAAAACAAGTTCGTATAAATTGTCAACTCTTACGGCTTCAGTTAACTGGAGAAACCTTCATATGGATTTATTTATTGGATTCTTTAGATGTAACCGTCTCCAATGATTCATCAATCGTAGTGTGGTTCGACATTCCGATATCCAAGATACTATATCTTCTAGTTCATCGGGCATCTTAGAATCTAAAACGTCAAAAAATATTTCATTTAAAATCTGGAATAATTAATTTGTGAAACTCTAAATTAACTGCTTTTTTGTTTTAGGATCTTGCTCGGTTTTTTGAAACGGATAGTGGTTGTCGAGTTCTAGGTATGTACAACGAACACATTTTACTCCAGAATCAAGGGAATTGCTTTGTTCCCTCATCATACGGACACACGTTGAAAGAAATCAAACCATGATACTAGCAGATTTACGAGGAATTACTCATGAAATTGTAAAGACATTTCCAGAAGAAAACCCTGTATGCAAAAAATTAATTTTCTTATTTTGGTTAGCATACTTTCACAATTTTGTTTTTGTTAGGTTTTTCCTTCCAAATATTTTATTAATCAAGCATTACTCGTAATTGCAGAAACCAAATACATAATATTAGATATTTGGATCCTACAATTACGAGTAATACGCTAGGTTTACATTTCACGACTTAAGCAGACGTTGATATTCGAAAAAGAGGAAGAGAAGGAATACAAATTTATATTAAAAATCTGAAACTATTTTTTATGTGGAAACAGAATAAACTAAATTCTGCTTAGATTTTGTGCACATGTATTGACGTTTGTTTATATTCATCTTTTTTCCTTTTGAGTTTTGAGATTTTTTACATTTGAGTTTTTTAGCAAATTGTATATTCTTCTCGTTCTCGTTTTTAAATGTTAATAATTGTGTCTCAGGTTTTTTGTAGATGTTGGATGTCATTTAATGTAAATCGATCTTGAGTATTATTTAATTTCATTTATTTTCATATTTAACTTAAACATGTTAGGACTACTACTATCAAAACACTTAAAATGCGCGGGGAAAATTATACACAAAATACAGCGTCATCAGAAGAAATTTAAAAAAAATTGGATATCTAAAAAGCAGTAATAAGGAACCAAAAAAAGAAGTTAAAATTCAGAGAAAGAAGTATAAATAAATGTTTAACATATGTTTACCAGTAAATCTTTTCAATTGACACTTTTTTGTTGTTGCAGTAAACTTGGAGATTGATGGAAAGCAGTGACTCCGGCATCACTCTGAACCTTGGGAAACTGTTGAGTTTAAGTGGAAAGCAACATGCAATAAGAGGAAATTGGATCTCAATGCTGAAATCAACAATGTTGTCGCATTCATTGATGAATGGGTCTTGTTGAAAAATTCGAATGGTTTTAGACTTGTAAGTATTTTTGGATATAATAAAATATTTACAAAATTGGGTCATTTGAATTGAAGTGATACCACTATAAACAGTTGTGCCAAATGCAAATGTATTATTGTTTGTGACACAGGAAACAGAAATAATACATCAAATAGGCGGGTTTTTGTAAAGATTGTGGTTCAATTTCGTTATAGGTTTTAATTCAAGATATATTTGATTTTAAACTGGGTCAGAAACAAATTCGACTAAAACACTATCGCGAACTCGAGCAATTGTGTCTTTACAATAACTTCTCTTATAATATTGTTCAACCGGGATTATTTTATTAAAGGTTTTTTTTGTTGGTTTTTTCTAACGTAATTTCCTTTCTCTTTTTAGATTGAAATTGATTTTGAAACAGATTATCCAAAGTCGGGGGATATTATTAGCAGTTGGCCAAAATTTGAGGAACGGATTGGTGGAGTTTTCATAAAGAAATTGAAAGATAAATCGGCAATAGATGTCTACCACAACTACTCTAAGAATCAAGGTACATTTAATAATATGTTCTAATTTTTAAGACTTCATTTTAAACTAAGTATTTAACAAAAATGATATCAAAAATTCACAAATTATCAAAAATCTACATTATATACTGAGGCCATCAATTAAAATAAAACAGCATACTGGGAAATTGTGGAAGGTATCTATACTGGACTCCATAGCCTCTTTTGTGATACAGGTTACCCAAATTCGACAGATTAGTATACAAATAGAGAAAAAAAAGAAACATTGTATATAAAAGGGCATCAAATTGCAACCAACCATAATATATTTAGAATTTTTTATAGTTTTTGATAATAGTTTTTATAAATTCAAAGACTTTTTGAAATGTTTAGAAATTTCTTTTAAGATTTTTTGTGTATTAGAATTAAGATATCCAATACAAAGCCAAAAAGTGTGGACTTTTTTACAAAAATATTTTTATAAAATTGATACAATGTTTGATATTGTAACTCCGGATATAATAGATTTGATATCGGAATTGCAATATTAAATTTTAAAATTTAATGTTATTTTAAAGCTGTAACATTGTCATAAAATTATAATTAATTTTATTTAGATGAACTAAATTATTTATTTGTTTAAATATTTTGAGTTGTAATTTGTGTTTGAAGAATTTTTAATTGTAAATTAATATTTATGGCAGTGTCACAAAGTTTGGCTTACAGAATTATACTGTAATTGTTTTAATACCAGAAATAAAATATTGAATTTTAAAATTACAATTTATATAATTCTATTTCTGATTGTAATAGCTTTTTAAAATGAATTTATGTTTGGTATAGGCTTTAACGAAATAAATCATTTATTAACTCATTTTAACTATATGTAGTACGAGTATATCACTTGAAAGCGAACGATACGCTAATATGTATTCAACAAAATTGTGGCCAAATTTTTAGTAATCGCAGTTCATTTAAGAGACATTTATCTGGACATCTTAAATCATTAAATATTGATAATCAGAAAACGTGGTGCCATCCAAAAAAAATGAAAATTCAAAATCGGTAGTTTCATCACTAGTAACTTGCCAACTAGATTGAAAAATTTCAACAAGCTCACTTGGTTTAAAAGTTGATGAAATAGTGAAAATAAAATCTGAATTACAGCAAAAAGCATTGTTATTTATTTTTAATTTATACGCTATTACCACAAGTAATATAAATTCAATTGTACAGAGTTTGAACGATAACATTATTGCTGTCTTTATTAAGTTTTTGAAATGTGTTAAACACATTTTATGAGTTGGCGAAAGACTAACTACCTTGAATGCATCGTTCAACATACGGCATCCCATACTACTAACCGGCAATCACATTTTGAGTGAAAAGGTAATAAAGCAAACACACATTCAGTACTTACACCCAGGTCCTACGCTATTAACTAGTATTCTGAGACAGAAATACTGGATAATTAATTGTCGAAACAAGGTGCGAATCCATATTAACAAATGTATCGAGTGTCGAAGACAGAGAGCAGTTACATCACAGCACTTAATGGGCAGCTTACCAACACAGAGAATAACACCAAGTCGTTCAATCTTACATACTGGGGTGGACTATGCTGGTCCACTATATCTCAAATCAATATACGGTAGAGGTCATGTTCCTATGTTCAAAGGATACATTTGCGTGTTCATTTGCTTTGCCACCAAGGCTCTGCAGTCTGCACATCGAACTGTGCCTTGATATGACGGCAGAAGCATTCATTGCCGCACTGCGTCGTTTCACTTCTCGTAGAGGTATTCCCTTATAAATTAGGTCTGATAATGGCACAAATTTCATAGGAGCTAAAAGAAAACTCGACGAACTCACTCATTTGTATAAACTGAATCATAAAAACACGCTAATATCTGAATTTATTTCGCAGAACAAAATAAAGTTTATTGTTAATCCAGCCAGTGGTCCACACTCCGGTGGTTTATGGGAATCGAGCATAAAGTCGATAAAACATCACCTTAATCGAGTCACCAGAAACACAACCATGACGCCAAATGAGATGCAATCGTTATTGGTTCAAATTGAGGACATCCTGAACTCCAGATCACTGTGTCCCATGAGCAACGACGTAGATGACCTATACGCGCTAACACCAGCGCATTTTCTAATTGGCGAGGCGATTACTTCAGTTCCTGAACCGTCATTGGAGCATGTCACCATGAACCGGTTGTCAAGATGGCAAAATGTACAAGCCAGAATGCAGGGATTCTGGACTCAGTGGCGCATCAATTATCTTCATACATTGCAGCAGCGACAAAAATGGACTACGAAAAGTAAAAATGTTAAACCTGGCGACTTGGTAGTCGTAAAAGAAGATAATGTACCCCCGCCCAAATGGTTACTAGGCCGTATAATCATATGTCATCCGGGGAAAGATGGCTTAGTCCGTGTCGCAACCATCAAAACAGCTTCAGGCATCTTGAAGAGACCAATAGTAAAACTATGCCAGCTAATGTCCAATGAAGAAACCGTGTCCTTAGTTTCTCAGTTCAATGTATTAAAAGCTGAAGCTTTTAATAGTCCGGGAGTATGTTCAGGCAGCAACAAAACACAATTTAAATTCGGAATGTGACTGCATTACCATTATGTTATCGACATATTTATGGGTGCATTCAGCACTGTTTATACATTATTGCGTCCGTGCGCTGCAGGTGCATAACACGCGTACTAATATGTACACAAAGGTACAGTCGAAACTAAAAATAAAAAGTAATTTAGTGTACAACAAGAAGTCAAGTGACAACAACATATTTAAAATATTTGTATGATTTAAAAATAAATTTTTTGTAAAATATAACCCGATTTGTAATATTTTTGTGAAGTGGTGCAGATAATAGTTGGTGTCAATTTAACAATTCAATCGGTCCATACGGCACTTCATCACATTATTCATAGCATTATTTCCGAAATTGCCTGACTTTGAAAACACGTTTTCTGATATTATTGATTGTATTAATAGCATTTTTGACAACGTAAAATCAGAGTACTTAACAAAACAATTTTTTAAAAAAAACATGAATTTTGAATCTCCAAAAAAATGTTTAATTCACAGTGAAATAAACGAAATTTTATGCAAAGGTATTCCAGTGTTTCAGAATGTTGATTATGATTGCGTGCTCATGCCCATTGTTAACCAAATCAAATTATTTTTTCAAAAACCCGGTGTATTAGATAAAACCCTTGCTTATACAAATAATTTGTTGAATTCCAACTCCAGTAAAATAGAAAATTTTGTGCAAGGCCGGCTGTGGAAAGAAAAATTAAGTTTATTTTCAGATAATGATATTGTTTTACCGTACATTCTGTATTACGACGACTTTGAAACTGGGAACCCATTAAGTAGTCATGCAGGGTCCCATTCCGTTGCAGGATTTTACTTACACTTCCCTTCCCTTCCGTCCGATGTCTTAACATTGGATAATATTTTTGTAGCATTACTGATAAAATGAAAACTTTTAAAACAATTTGGGCCTAATACATCTCTTGCACCTTTAATTGACATTTTAAAAATAATTGGAAAAGATGGAATAAATATACAATTGCCAAATGGAATGAAAACCATAAAGTTTGCTCTCGGTGTTGTAATTGGTGATAACCTGGCACTAAATTATCTATTTGGATACTCAACATCATTTTCTCATAACAGATACTGTCGACATTGCAATGAACCTAAATCAATTCTTAAATATAAGGTAGTCGAAAATGTTGAACAGTTACGAAATATTCAAAATCATGCAAGTGATCTTTTAATGAATGATTTTAGCTTAAGAGGCTTGAAATTTAATTCCATCTTTAATGATTTTGGTACATTCCATGTAACTAATAATTATTATTGTGACATAATGCACGATGTGTTTGAGGGTATTATAAAATTTGGATTAATAAAAGTGCTTAAAGTTTATATTTTCGAAAAAAGATATTTTACATTAAACGATTTGAATAGAAAACTTCACACTTTTGACTATGGTGAAATTAAGTTTTAAAATAGACCAAATGTAATAAAACATGATCATGTAAAATCTTTTAATTTGCATATGTCAGCGAGAGAAGCTTACTGTTTTCTTAAATACTTTCCAGTAATTGTCGGTGGGTTTATTAATAGAAATGATTTAATTTGGAAATATGTTTCGGATTTATATGACCTTGTAGAATTTTTACTGAAAGACACTTATAGTAAAATAGATTTAGTTTGTCTTGAAACACTTATTACTACTCACCATTCATTGTATATTAAAACTTTTAAAGAGCATCTTAAACCAAAACATCATTTTCTTTGCCATTACCCTCGATTGATTGAATATTCAGGACCATTGAAATTAATCAGCTGTATGAGACATGAGAGTAAAAATAAACTTGTCAAAGAATAAAAGTTTGCTACTCACGTGTTAAACTTCCCATGTCTCTGAGCAAAAAATGCAATTACATGTTTAAACTCTATATATTGCAAAATACAATATTCGGAAATAAGATTAAAATTATAAAGAAGCAAACTAAAAATGAAAAACAAGTCCAGATGTATTATAGAACAGATTTAAAAACACAAATAGATGGTCAGTTTGATGCTTTGGCATTCTTAACCTGTGTAAGATACAAAGGGACCTTATTTAAAACAAATTACTATTGATATGAGGAACTAAAACTCCTACTGATTAAGGACATTATTAAGTATTCAGATAAAGTTATTTTGTGCCTGATGGAAGTAAAAATTATATGTTTTGATTCACATCTAAAAATTTATAAAATCGGTGATCCATGTAATAATTACTTTATTAAAAGAATTGAAAGTTTAAATTCCAAGAAACGATTTCAAATCCATACTTCCATTGATGGTTAAACATATTTTATACCAAGATCGCTATAAATTTATATGAACAATGAACAGTATAATTAAATTATATTAATATTATAGTTGTTGTGTAATGAACCATTTTAAACCGGAAATTTTTTAAAATTCATATGTAAAAATTGATTATGAAAAAAACTCATTCTGATATCAAAAATTTACAAATTATCCAATATGCATCTTCAATACGTTCCCTGCATTGAATAATACTGTAACGATTACCTTGGTCGTAGGTTGTTTTTCAAGATGGCCGGAAGTAATACCAATGAAAGACAGCACAGCCTCGACTGTCATTAAAGTTTTTATCGAATCATTTGTCGCATGAGTCGGTTGCCCATTGGAAATAAATACGGATAGAGGATTTCAATTCGATTCTGAGTTATTAAAGGTGTTAGGTAAATATAAATTATATCAAAATAATTAAATTTGTGTGTTGTTGTACACCCCTGATAAGTAATAAACATATAAATAACGTAGTAATAGATTAAGCATAAAGATAACACCCATTATGAATTTAAGTTAACACCTACTAAAAATATAAATAAAGGCTAAAATAATTATTCAGAACAAAATGTAAAACTAGATTACCTAAATGTCATTTTTGAACAAACAACATGAATAGCCAAAATTACAAAATACAAAATTTATGAACCCAAATAAACTCGCATGCACAAAATACTTACGCTGCGAAAATGAAAATAATTTTCGAAATAGCTATTGAGGTCATTAAATTCAAAATGTACATTTAGTTAAATTAGCAGCATAGTTCAATTACCTAGAATATTTTAGTATATATAATTCAAAAATTTATAACCAGAAGTCAGTTGTTAAGCAGTAAATAAATTCGAATCAATAAATAAATCAGTAAAAAATCAAAAATTGAATATCCAGTGTTCTAAATTATAATCGAGAGTATTCATCCATCAAGTAAGTATCTCTCATCAAATAAAACAAAACAATACCGTCATAGCCCCCACCAGTGGTAAGCGGGTATTGTTTCAACTCAACTACTAACCTCACGGCACCGAGTGAGTCTCCTTTTAATTACCTGCCACGGCCAAGGCGGAGTCAGATACGCAGCGTCTGTGGGCGCGCAGACTCCTTTCTGGTAGTTAAGGTTACTCATTCCCGATTTCTTACTAACATACTTCGAACATAATCGTCCTACAATTATATCGAGAACAGTTCTTACTCTACACATACGTAATAACTAAACGTAAACTTCTACAATAATCACCCCCCATATATACAATATCAACACCGAAAAACCCCTCACGTATAAAAATAACCCAATTTATACAATAGTGTGTATTTATTTTATTTGAGAAGTCCGGACCGGACGAATATTTCAAATAGGACACATTTCCTCTAAATTGGTGTTGATAGTTAATTGGTGTTGATAGTTTATTGATAAACCTTTAAATTGGTGACCAACGACGGCAGTTTTTACTGCATTGATAATTTATGTTAATAATTTATCATATAAAAATACATATAAAAAAATAACACGCAAACACGTGGGAAGAGAGATAATTTCAAGTGTGAGAATAATCTAACCACACTAATCAACCCAAGCAAAATATACACGCAATCGCGTGGACAGACACACAGCAGTAAACACACAGCCACACTAGCAATATTTTCTTATTAAAGCACTACATTTGCGGGAGTCTGGCACGTGTACCGTGCCAGGCACATGGTACGTACCTACATACCATTTTTTTTACATTTGTAAAATAAACCTAACGACACATTTTATATTATTTTCACGAGGGAATTATTACATCATCAACTGCACGGAGAACATATAAGTGGACATCATCATTATCCATTATATCATCATACAAACAGATAATCGAATTCACACATAGCGGCTACAAAACCACGTTTTTAAACAAAAAAAGTTCATGCAACCGCAGCGAACACCACGCTGAAAATTTCACGCGAAACGCGGGCATAATTAGCAAACGTGTGTTAGTGAGCAACGCTACCCACGTACCAACGCGGGATATTTTTTTATCAAACCAACACATACGTAGGGCGGACCCACGTATCAACGCGGGATATTTTTACCAACGCGGGATATATTTTTTTATCAAACCAACACGTGTGTAGGGTGGACCCACACACCAACGTGGGACAAAGGTGAAGCGATTAACCCTCACCAAAAATCGGAGAAGCAGTAGGATCATCAACAACAACAAAATAAACCGGTACGAAGGTTTTTTTTTTATTATTAGACAAAAAAATTTTTTTTTCTTGTACATTAAAATTTTTACAATTACTGAAAATCTAACGTAGAATAACTTTTTATTTACAATATTAACGTAAAATCATTTACCTTGTAAAAAATTTTTATATATATTTTTTCTCCACACCACCACATCGCACCCATCCAAAAATTTCACACACGCTGGACGTTTCTCGCCGCACGCCCTCCCGCCATCACCGTTGTGGGTTAATAAAAAAAAGAACAATAAAAGGTTTTTATCAAAACCAACCACAACAGTGACACAAAACCCGCCGCTTCAATTTTACCTCGAATGACTTAAAAATATTATTATTATAAATTTTAACGAGCCCCCCCAATCGCCTGGAAGGACACAAGAGGCCTCCTCTATTCGGGGGTATCTCGCACCGGGAGTTAAGCATCCCGGCCTTCAAACAATTCACTATACGGTAACCATTCCGCCTTTCTTTTCATTTTTATTATTATCATTTTGTTGGTCAATTGTATTTTTTTTCTCGCTCTAAACTTGAAAATTATGCCTAACAAAGCGCAAACAGAACCAAATCAAGACCAAAAAATGGACACAACTCCAGCTGGTCAAGCACAACCAGAGGTCGCGGCAGCAACACCAAAACTGCAATTACAGCCTTTTTGGCAGCATAAGCCCGCAAATTGGTTTGCGTTGGCCGAGATACACTTCGAGATACAAGGCATTAAGAGCGAAAAACAAAAATACAACCACGTCATAACGTCATTGTCACCGGATGTCTGTGAGCATATAGTGGATTTACTCCAAAACCCGCCAACCGAGAACCACTATAGCAAGCTCAAGACCATCTTGTTAGACCGATTAGCGCCGTCAAACGAGAGACAACTAGAAACTCTCCTCTCTGGCCAGGAGCTGGGCGACAGCAAACCCTCAGAAGCGCTCCTGAAAATCCGGTCTCTCGCTGGGAACAACTTCTCAGAGACCATAATCCGCTCATTATGGACGAGAAAAAAGCCAGAGATCATACGCATAGCAATGGTCGCGCAGCCAGAGACAATACCAATAGATATCCTGGCCAAAATAGCTGACCGAATGCATGACGTAATAAATATCGGCCAAATCAATCAGCATGACTCGAATGTAACACACATTCCAAACTTTAGACCAACAGGGCGTAGAATGACTGGGCGTGGTGGAGGCCGAAGTCCATTAGTGCCCGGTGTTTCTGTCGAGGATCGATTATCGCGAATCGAATCAAGACTCGATGGATTGCTCCGACGCAGGAGCCGGTCACGTGGACGACGGTCTCCATCACGTCCACGAACACAAAGCAATCCACGGCGAGGTAGTTGCTGGTATCACGCCGAATATGCAACGGCCGCACAGAAATGTACGCAGCCATGCAACTTCCATTCGGCACAACCAGCATACCCATCTACCTCAAACAACAATTCAAAAAACCAGTAAAGTCACGGGTAGAGAGTTACGCAACTCCCCTGACACCCTATACGACACGTTTGTTTGTGTACGATAGACACAACAAACTCACCTACTTAGTCGACACTGGCGCTGACCTTTCGGTTATTCCAGCAATTAATTACAAAACAAAATATTCATTTTCAAATAGAAATTCCGATCTAGTCTTATCGGCTGCCAATGGTTCAATCATCCACACGTACGGCACAAAATTGCTTAACGTGGATATCGGACTCAAACGAAACTTCACGCATGCTTTCATACTAGCTGCAGTGAACCGTCCGATCATTGGCGCTGATTTTCTAAGCAAATTCGGACTTCTTGTTGATGTTAAGAACAAACGGCTGATTGATCCAGCTACAAAGCTGTCAATAAACGCCACAATGGTTCGTGTTCACACCCCAACACCGATCCATTTTAACATCGACAACGGCTACGGCACTCTGCTCAAAAAGTACCCACTACTTACAGCAGAGCCGAACTACAAAATGCCAGTCCGACACCACGTGGTACATCACATCGTCACGGAAGGCCATCTTCCCGTGTCGAGACCACGCAGACTAGATCCGGTGCGTCACAAAGCTGCTCAAGCAGAATTTCAACACATGGTGGAATTAGGAATTTCTCGAACATCGACATCTTCCGTCTCTTGTCCATTACACATGGTCAAGAAGAAAGATCACGATTGGAGGCCATGTGGGGACTATCGGCGTTTAAACACGGTTACGATACCGGATCGCTACTCGATACCCCACATTCAAAACTTCACCATGCACTGGCATGGCTGCAAAGTTTTCTCCAAACTTGATCTCATCAGAGGTTATCACCACATTCCCGTGGCACCTGAAGACGTTTTCAAAACGGCAATCACCACTCCATTTGGCCTCTTCGAATACACCCGAACGCCATTTGGATTACGCGATGCCGCGCAAACGTTTCAGCGCTTCATGAACGAAGTCGTTCGAGATCTCGATTTCGTTTTCGTCTACATAGACGATATTCTTGTGGCACTCTTGATTTCCTCAGCCACAAGATCACCGCTAATGGCATCCTTCCGTCACAAGACCGAATCAATGCCATTAAAGAATTTCCAGCTCCAACCTCAATCAAGAGTATTCAGCGATTCATCGGTATGGTAAACTACTACCACCGAGTCATACCAAAGCTCGCTGAAATACTCAACCCAATTCACAGCCACTTGGCAGTACTACTACGTAAGCCCAAAACGGCCAAGAACTTCTCGTGGCCTGTCGAATGCCAACACGCATTCACGTCACTCAAGGCTGAATTGGCAAAAACAACACTCTTGTCACATCCACTGAGCGACTCAAAGCTCAGCATAACTACTGATGCATCAAACACTGCTGTCGGAGCAGTCATGCAACAGTAGAACGACAAGTGTTGGGAGCCCCTGGGATTCTTCTCAAAGAAGCTCTCGGATGCCGAAAAGAAATACTCTGCATTCGATCGGGAATTACTCGCAATATATCTAGCAATCAAACACTTCAGATATTTTGTCGAGGGTCGGGACTTCACAATTTACACCAACCACAAACCTCTCACACGAGCAATTCAGTCTAAAACTGAACGTAATCCAAGGCAAGCACGCCACCTGGATTATATTAGTCAATTTACCACGGACATCCAGCATGTTCAAGGTACCGAAAACGTTATTGCGGATACACTTTCGCGCACAACATTAAACGGCCACAGTCGAGACTCACTTCGACTGCAACAAGATCGCACAAGCGCAAAAAGCAGACTTGGAACTTCAGAATTTACTTTCTGGTTCTGCTTGTCACGCCAGTTCATCACTGAAACTGGAGCTTTTCAAACTACCTGGCCTCGAAATCTACTGCGAAACATCTACGGGTGCAAACCGCCCGTACATCGCAGAGCAACTACGTCGAACCATCTTCGACACACTACACGGTATCTCACATCCTGGTGTCCGCGCAACTCGTAAATTGATTACTGCTCGGTACTTTTGGCCAAGCATAAACAAAGATGTGACCCATTGGGCACAAGCATGCTTATCTTGCCAAAAATCAAAAGTCCAGCGACACACAAAATCTCCTCTTGGACAATTCGCAATTCCACCTGGTCGATTTGAGCACATTCATTTGGATGTCGTAGGACCACTTCCTCCATCCAATGGATACTCATACCTACTCACCTGTGTCGATCGTTTCACTCGATGGCCAGAAGCGTACTGCATGAGCGACATGTCTGCAGCAACCATTGCCACCACATTCGTACAGAACTACGTATCACGATTTGGCGTTCCACTTGACATCACCACTGATCAAGGAACCCAATTCGAGTCGAAGCTTTTCACGGAGTTAACGAAACTCCTCGGCTCGCATCGGATACGTACAACGGCTTACCACCCACAAGCCAATGGCATGGTCGAACGCTTCCACCGCCAGCTCAAAGCTGCTCTCAAGGCCAGAGGCAACACAATGCACTGGAGCTCCGAAGTACCAATCGTTCTACTTGGTATTCGAGAACGGTTAAAGAAGATCTGAAGTGCTCACCAGCTGAAATGGTTTACGGTCAAACCATCAAGCTACCCGGTGAATTCTTCGTCGAACATCCTCTACCGTCTCCATCCACAACCGACACAATCATCGACCCAATTCGAGTCGAAGCTTTTCACGGAGTTAACGAAACTCCTCGGCTCGCATCGGATACGTACAACGGCTTACCACCCACAAGCCAATGGCATGGTCGAACGCTTCCACCGCCAGCTCAAAGCTGCTCTCAAGGCCAGAGGCAACACAATGCACTGGAGCTCCGAAGTACCAATCGTTCTACTTGGTATTCGAGAACGGTTAAAGAAGATCTGAAGTGCTCACCAGCTGAAATGGTTTACGGTCAAACCATCAAGCTACCCGGTGAATTCTTCGTCGAACATCCTCTACCGTCTCCATCCACAACCGACACAGTCATCGACCAACTCCGCACCACCATGCAAAATCTTATCCCCACGGCAACAAGACCAACGAATGAAAGCAACATATTCGTTCCCAAATCGCTCAACAATTGCGATTACGTCTTTGTCAGGGTTGATAAGGTTCGTACTGGATTACAATCTCCATACGATGGGCCATACAAAGTTATACGCCGCTTACGCAAGCAATTCATTGTCTCAATCAAAGACACGGCTGATCAAATATCAGCCAGCAAACGATATAAAACCGTCCGGTTCAACGTATAACGTCTCAAAACCTATGGTTTCTCATCTGGAGAGGGGGTACTGTAGCAGCTCGAATATTCGACTCACCGATATTCGATACTGCCACAACAAAACAATTAGTGAAATTCAAATATAAATCAACTTATTTGAATTGAGCGTTCACTAACCCCATCACATATTCAATAGCCGAACCACTACTATCTAATAGCCGAACCATTACTATAAAACATTTATAGTAAAGCATGTCGCCATCCAACCAACATCACCACGAACTAACAAAGTTCGGTGATGTAAATCCATTGCACTCAAAATACTAGTGCTGTCGACCGCCGCCGGCGCATCTGTTCCTTCACCAAAAATACGACACGTATTTTTGGCTACGTCACATTACCAAAAAAACAACCAAAAAAAAAAGACAACGCGTTCTCCCGTAACCATTGTGGTAGTGATATAAAAATATACATAAACGAATTAAAATATAAATTAAAAAAAAAATAAAATATAATAAATAAATTTTGTGAATATAAATAAAAATAGGATTAAATATATAAATAAATAAATATAATAATAAGTTACAAATAAATTATATCAAAATAATTAAATTTTTGTGTGTGTATTTATTTTACTTGAGAAGTCCGGACCGGACGAATATTTCAAATAGGACACATTTCCTCTAAAAGTTAACGGACAAACCTTAAGAGTACCAGGAGATATTTTTGTATCCAATCCAGGTAAATCCGAATCAGACACATCTAACTTTTTACAATTACTAAGAGAACAAATCCGGATATTGAAGCCAACACCGCCTAGAGTTCCCAAAGATTCTTATATTCACTTACCTAATTCTCTAACTCAATGTGAATACGTTTTCATCAGAATAGATCGTAAACGAATTGGATTGGAAACCCCATATGACAGACTCTTTAAAATTATTCGATATTTAAGGAAATATACGTAATAGATGTTAATGGCATAGATTATATTCGCTATAGATTACTTTCAGGTTTATACAGTACTTTAGGCTGTTAAAAGATGCAGTCAAATACCTATTAAGCAACATAGATGAACATTTACTATTACGAAGTAGATTAACAATAATTTCCAATATATTAAAAATAGCTGCCACGCTTCCATTTTGCAGTCACCGTAGCTATCAGCAAAGCGTTAATGATTTAGCCCCAAATGGGTTTCATTTCTGCAATCGAACCTAAACAAGCGAGAGGCAGGCAACCATTTTTATAGTAAAACGGGATTTCCTGGAGTAATTGGTTGTGTGAATGGGACCCACATTAACATCATAAGACCACCCGAAGCGTAGCATTTTCAAAATAGAATGGGATAAAGTGCCAGTCTAAATATTCCTAAATTTGTAGATATACTTTTCGAAAGAAATGGGAACCTTAAGGTTCCAGAGTTAGGGCAATGTCACCGACCAGTCTAACTGAAGTTTTAGCTTTT
Organism: Tipula unca; assembly: GCA_951394425.1. Lineage (NCBI taxonomy): Eukaryota > Metazoa > Arthropoda > Insecta > Diptera > Tipulidae > Tipula > Tipula unca. Next base: position 4,121,810 of record OX596383.1, on the reverse strand, counting down.
GCCTAGAACAAAATATCAGTTACAATACAAAACAAAAACTATCTAAAAACTAACGTTGCCTTTGCATATTAAACCTTTGATTTGTCAACCTCAAAACACACATTTACAGACCAAATATACCAATTAATTTTCTTAATACAGGAAAATTCTCACGTATTTATAAACCTAATTATAATCAAGTAAAACCATCAGATGTGAAAAAATCGCCACAAAATAACTATCCACAACCAATGGACACGGTCAGTAGACATCCTCCTTCATTAACAACACCGGTTAGGACAGACTATAACAATCTTTTTCGACCAACGAGACATCCTTAGTTTTACCAAAGGAGATATACTAATAGAAGCACTATTTGTATGAGAGAAATATACCCAAATAAAATAATTTCATATTATTTAAGTTTTGTTTTTGCAATTTTACGAGATACTATTACAATTTCGTCATGTCTCTTTCTTGCATTTACATTTTGAATAACACAGCAAAATAAAAAATAATAGTGAGCCAATTGGTTGACGAAAAGAAATTTCATAAAAAATAACATTTTAATGAATTATAATGTATTGGTATTGGTGGCAAATAGATCACAACAATAGACCAAGAAAACATTTCAAAACGCAATTTGAGTTATTTTCAGAAATGTTACAGTGCAGCACTTATACATGTTATATTGAGATGTACGATTTATATGCGAGTATATATTTATTTTAGGGTCTACACTGTATATAAGCAAAATATCAACATAACAAATTATAATAAATCGGATAAAGTTATCCCTACCTAACGTCATCCCTACCTTCTTCGATTGTATTTTAATTTTAAATAATGAAATGAAAACAAACATTTTTTCATTTTTTTATTGAAAACAATCTGTAAGAAGAAGGAAGGGATTTCGTTTGTTTCTATTATTATATTGATATTTTAGTTATATACAGTATAGGCATCAAAATCCGCTTATGATAACATGGAATATCGCAATTAAAATTGTACATTTCAATATAATGTATGAATTCTGCACTGTAAAACTTCTGAAAATAAAATAGACTTGTGTTGTGAAAAGTTGTTGTTGCGTTGGTCTAAACAATTTGATATTTTCAAGTTTATTTCATCAATGAAAATCGTATTGTAAGAGAAGATCGATGAATGAGTATTTTGATTTTCACTTTTAGGAATATATTTACGCAAAACCGTCTATAGGTTACTTCTGGCTTGTATCTATAGAAGTATAGACTGTTTCTCTAGTTTAGGGGTAAAATTAAAAGCATCTTTTGATTTTACGAAAATTGTTCTTCAAATACTTAACATAATTTGTTGTTTTATTATTTTGCAAAGTGAAAAACCATCAAGGGTGGATTTATTTGAAAGATAAATGTTTAATTGAGTCCACACGATTGTCACAGCCGCGACTCCTCTTTTGAGAAACAGTCTTCCTGATAAGTTTGGAAAATCACCTCATTGAAAGAAAAAAGAAAATTTATCCAACAAAATAGCCTAACAAAAACCAAAATTATAGAATAAAAAATTAAAATTTGGTTTTTCGTCTGAAGCAAGACGATTCATTAATAATATTAGGGGATTATATCGTCTCAATTTCCGTTGTAATGAAATTTTTATAAATATTTTTGGTCTGTACATATAAAAAATAAATAAAATTAGCAAACAGAAAATGTTCCTATTGTTGTTTTCGATCAATGCCAGATTTTGCTACATATATAAAAAATATATCGTCGGCGAAGAAAATGCGTGTCAAGTAGAAAACATAATATATCTATGTGAATCAAAAAATAATATAGCAGACGGACGATACGTATGATTTTTTTTAGAAAAAAAAATTACGATCATATAATTTTTTGTGTAATTATTTATTTGGAACAATACATGCATAATCCTTTATAAAAAAAGTTCATTAATATATGTGTAGCATATTGCAAAACCAACACAAATGTATTGTCATATTTGAAACCAAGTATCTATACAGGTGTTAGTTTTTCATTCCTTTAGAATTCTCAATAGTTTATATACATTTCTGCTTTATTAACTTTTATAAAAATTTACGTAATGTTTAAATTTTTGTAATTTTCGTCTACTATTCACTAATCATATCATCTAATAATTGAAAGCCAGAATATTTTACATATATTGCACGCTTGGATTATATAGTGTGGATTTGTATTAAATTATTTGATAATCAAGATCATGTCCGTTTTCTATTCAAATTAGAGGTGGCATCCACCACCCTTCGTTGGCCCTTCCTGATTTTCTACTTAATTTCAATAGTTCTTAATCTGTTGCAAATAGCCATAAGCAATGTTGTAAACATTTTGTTTTGTGATATCCATACCATTTATTACAAATTTAGATGTAATTTGACGATTGTAATTGTAATTGTACGGCCAACGAAACGTTCATTTTTTCAAACTTATTTGTATAAGTGTTTCCGGCCGAACTTAGGTAATAATTTACATTTGTTGATTGCATCTCGTTCGACAATTTTTCTGATTACATCTATATCAGCTACTCCAATTTTACTATGTGAAATTTTGTTACATACTAACAAATGCATTTCTGGTCGATTTAATGATGTGTGGAGGATCGTATTGTGCAAAAACTTTTTTGCCAGCTAATATAAAATAAGAATGTGATACCGAGCTGCTTATATGCTTGCACATTTATGGCCCGCCCCTTGATCACATGTTAACATTATTACGTTTAACCCAATTTTTTCCTGACATACGATTATATTTTTTTTAATCAATTCAAATAATTTTGAAGCAGTGAATGTCTTGTTAATCAGTACATAATTAATCACATATTTCCAATTACCTATTAGTGATATAGATAGACAATATGCTAGACCAAAACCAACACAAATGTACTACAAGCCTGATTCAGTCAGTGAGAACACAGATACCCTCTTACATTTAATAGCTTATGCTTGAAAGTGTTAGTACAAAAATAGAATAAAACTACTCTCATGCTCATCACACAATAAATGCATTGATAAATTATTTTTTTTTTTTATTTTCGCTCTCTCTTTGAAATAAAATTTGTTAGTATGTTTGCAAATAGTTAGTACGTTTATAAATTTCTATCCGTAAGGATAGAAATATGTATCACTATCGTATTTCATATTAGCAGCTTAATTTAACGTCGAAGATGGTCGGACAGGAATCAATTTCAAGTAATCGACAAAATGAGTAGGAGTACCATGATTAATTTTTTAGGTGTAAATCAAAAGATTTTAATTTGTATTTTTTAAATTTATTTTAAATTTCAGCACGAGGAAAAGCAATATGGAAACTTTTATAACTAGAATAAAGGTTATGTAGATTTCCATTGTGCATAAAAACCTCTAAGATAATTTCATAACTAACTAATAAAATGTATATATTCATTTTTACATAATAAACATTAAAATAAAAATGTAAGTAACGTTGAACAATTCAGTAATTATACTTAGATATTAAATAAATAATAAAATAACAAAACAATAAAATATAATTCAGGTAAAATTTTCTTTGGTGGTACAATTTACAATCCAGACTAGAGGCTGCTTCAGTCATATCACTTCGATGTTTGGTCCGGTAGTATACATAAAAATAAAAAAAAAGTTAGCAAAATCTTAAAAATCGAAATGAAATAATAATCATTTGTATGTAAGAATTTTCCGATTGGTAATATTGCTTAAGGCGTGGCGCTTATCGTTGACTTTTCTTACGTAATTATTAAGTAAAATATTAGCAAAACACTTACTAATATTGAAATAAATATTAAAGCTAGTAGATCCGCATTCGCATTCATGATCAAAGTCAATATCTGTTGCATCATTCTTCCTTAGACTATCCATTGTTAAGTTAACCAATATGCCCTTTTGATTTTTACATTCTAAAAACTTAACTCTTAGGTCTTCAGTACGAAGAATTTCTTGAAATAAGGAAGACATGTGTAACAGTACATAGTTTGTTTCGTCTGATGCAACAGATAGCCCTCCGCGTTGAAGATAATTGAAATAATGGGAGTTTGTTATGGTTCCTTTATTGCTTAAATATAAAACTTGACAGGATTGACACTTTATTCTATTTGTCGCCTTATGAGCTGCATACCCAGCTACATAAAGTTTAGCATCACTGTCAATTTCTACATTTTGAAGGTAAAATTCATTATCTAAAATAACATCGAAATCGGTTAAATCAATCTCTTCGTACAGTGAATTTTCATTAATCGGTTGCAGCAATGACTTGTACTCCTTTTTATTGTGGGCAAATATATTATGCAGCCTTATCTTTTTCTGGCATCTTCGACTTCTGTGTATGAGACTCTATAGCTGCAACCAGCTAACGAACGATATAACCGAAATCTACTTTCTAGATCATCAGTCTGGAACTTCCCGAGTAATATATAATCTACATTACAATGGGATAACGAAAATTTAATTAGATCTATTAACGTTTGGGTGGTAAGTTTGAGGACATTGGAAGTACTCGTTGTTAAACTACCACCATTATTAAAACTTGTGCTCCAAATGTCGAGCCAAGATAAAAAATTTACTAAGAATTTGTAATTGTCGTCCATCACCGATTTGATTGGGAGAGCAGATTCTATTCGTTTCAAAATACCCTTAAATGTTCCTTTTGTATTAACTATATTCCAAAATTTTCTTATAATAACACAGAAGTCGGCAGTTTCTTTCATTTCATCAAAATGGTATAATGCTGCAATGGTAGAATCGTGGAATAAGTTGTCAACCAAGGTAACATTTTGTCTTTCCAAACTTGTTGGATTTACGGTTTTATGGTCCAATTTATAGGGTTTTGTAATTTGTATTGACAAATCATTGGACATATCAAATAATTTTTCAAAAGTTGAAAATGATGCCTGCTTAATTGAAAAATCTTCGAAATCGGGGAAAAAAAATGTTCTGTTTATTGTAGTTAAATTAAGCCAATTGTTTCGAATATTTTTAAAAAGATGAACAGTATCATACTGACAAAATATTTTATAATCTGAAAAATCAACATATTTTGATTAATTCTGTTGTTATCGGTTATAACCACTAACACTTTAAAACCGAGTGTTTGGACAAATTTAATCACGGATTTCGTCATATCATATAATATTTCACTAGTAGGACGTAAAAGAGGAAACAGACGAACAATTTGTTTGAAACTTCCAAAAACTGACTTGATCATGAATGCCATTACCGTTCTGGCACATTCACTAGGGTCATTGACAGCTTGACCGACTATTTTATTGCTTTTATACTGTAAACTTCTTTCAATATAGATTTCATCTATCAAAAGAGCTACATATTTTTCTTTGTCGGTAACTGTTTTCGCAACGTGAGTTAAATAATTCTCGTCATTTTTCAATTGATTATAATCAGGTGAAACGTGAAGGCGCGAAGAAATGTGTCTTAAATAACTTGTGTGGGGCAAGATTAAAATTTTTTTTAGAACATTGTATGTTGCTGCCGAATGAGCGTAAATTCAAAAAGCAAATACAATTGTCTCCGAATCGTATCTTGGTTTTACTTTATTTAATAGCTCGACCTGATTAATTATTATATCTAATTTACCGGTATGACAAAAATCTTCCTGAACACCTCGAGCTTCTACTAAATAGTGCAATGCACGATCTAGTAAATGTTCACGGGTTTCGGCAATTTCAAAACTATCTTCTCGGAACTTGGAAAGCAAATCCGAAATTTGAGACCATTTTGAAACTTTCATGTTATTCGGCAACATTTTTAAATTCTTGCTGGTTAGTTCAATGTTCTCAACAATATCCTTTACGAAAAGGCTATGAGAGACACATATTCTAGTCGAAATATTGCATCCCACGGTGTCAGAACTTTTTAACTTATAGAAAACCACTGTGTCGGTAGTTTTATATATGAAATATTGTGATACGTCTAATTTTTCCCCGAATTGGCTTACAAATATTTCATAATTACCGATATAATCACCTAGTGGAACTATATTTTCAATTGGTTTGTTCTGATCAAATAAATCTTCTTCTGTCACCTCAAGAGAAATACGATCTAATAAAATGGATGGTATTGCATTCTTAGTGAGTCTAATACGCTTAACTGTTTCACCTAAAGGAAGTACGGGAGAACTATAATCGTGTTCTCCAAAGTGTTTGGCACAAATCAAAGAATATTTGGTTGGTTTCCAATTTGGCCTACCAATAGCATTTATCCATTTTGTCTTTAATTCCTCACAAGCTGGAAACATAAATTTCACTATCGTGGGATCTATTGGTGTACAACCTATAACGCAGCAACGACGAGGCATATTTAATAAATAAATAAATTGGTAACATTTTGTCTTTCCAAACTTGTTGGATTTACGGTTTTATGGTCCAATTTATAGGGTTTTGTAATTTGTATTGACAAATCATTGGACATATCAAATAATTTTTCAAAAGTTGAAAATGATGCCTGCTTAATTGAAAAATCTTCGAAATCGGGGAAAAAAAATGTTCTGTTTATTGTAGTTAAATTAAGCCAATTGTTTCGAATATTTTTAAAAAGATGAACAGTATCATACTGACAAAATATTTTATAATCTGAAAAATCAACATATTTTGATTAATTCTGTTGTTATCGGTTATAACCACTAACACTTTAAAACCGAGTGTTTGGACAAATTTAATCACGGATTTCGTCATATCATATAATATTTCACTAGTAGGACGTAAAAGAGGAAACAGACGAACAATTTGTTTGAAACTTCCAAAAACTGACTTGATCATGAATGCCATTACCGTTCTGGCACATTCACTAGGGTCATTGACAGCTTGACCGACTATTTTATTGCTTTTATACTGTAAACTTCTTTCAATATAGATTTCATCTATCAAAAGAGCTACATATTTTTCTTTGTCGGTAACTGTTTTCGCAACGTGAGTTAAATAATTCTCGTCATTTTTCAATTGATTATAATCAGGTGAAACGTGAAGGCGCGAAGAAATGTGTCTTAAATAACTTGTGTGGGGCAAGATTAAAATTTTTTTTAGAACATTGTATGTTGCTGCCGAATGAGCGTAAATTCAAAAAGCAAATACAATTGTCTCCGAATCGTATCTTGGTTTTACTTTATTTAATAGCTCGACCTGATTAATTATTATATCTAATTTACCGGTATGACAAAAATCTTCCTGAACACCTCGAGCTTCTACTAAATAGTGCAATGCACGATCTAGTAAATGTTCACGGGTTTCGGCAATTTCAAAACTATCTTCTCGGAACTGGGAAAGCAAATCCGAAATTTGAGACCATTTTGAAACTTTCATGTTATTCGGCAACATTTTTAAATTCTTGCTGGTTAGTTCAATGTTCTCAACAATATCCTTTACGAAAAGGCTATGAGAGACACATATTCTAGTCGAAATATTGCATCCCACGGTGTCAGAACTTTTTAACTTATAGAAAACCACTGTGTCGGTAGTTTTATATATGAAATATTGTGATACGTCTAATTTTTCCCCGAATTGGCTTACAAATATTTCATAATTACCGATATAATCACCTAGTGGAACTATATTTTCAATTGGTTTGTTCTGATCAAATAAATCTTCTTCTGTCACCTCAAGAGAAATACGATCTAATAAAATGGATGGTATTGCATTCTTAGTGAGTCTAATACGCTTAACTGTTTCACCTAAAGGAAGTACGGGAGAACTATAATCGTGTTCTCCAAAGTGTTTGGCACAAATCAAAGAATATTTGGTTGGTTTCCAATTTGGCCTACCAATAGCATTTATCCATTTTGTCTTTAATTCCTCACAAGCTGGAAACATAAATTTCACTATCGTGGGATCTATTGGTGTACAACCTATAACGCAGCAACGACGAGGCAATTTAATAAATAAATAAATTGTAAATTTAAAACTTTAATACTAAATTTAAATTAAAAAAAAGGTGTATATATGGTACCAAGTCACCCAATTGCACTTTAAAGATTCCTTAAACTAATATCACAAATTTATAAACTATTATCACAGATTTTATATATACAAAAATATCACATATGTACAAAAATATCACAGTAGTGCTTTTGGGTATGGACTGGGATTTTATCACAGCGCTCTATCACTAATTACGATTAAGTTAAACAATAATCCTTCGCCAATTTAATAATCCTTACCAATCAAAAATCCTTACAATTTAATACAAAAATACAAATGAAACGGTCTACTTACCTGTTCAAATCGAAAGCGATTTATTTCGATTTACTTTTCCCACTTAAACTTTAACGGTCATCAACGGTTTTCACTAATTAGTATCCAACTAAAAACAAAAATCAAATAATTTACAAATTCTTTCTTAGATTACTATTTGTATTTGATTTGAATTTTAAATTATTTAACAATTTATAAACCTTAATTGCTTTTACCTTAATTATTTTTAATTAAAAGAAATATTCAGCACCACACCAAACCTTTCATCTACAAATTTTATAATGCACTAAATTAATGTAATATTGCATGATAGATAATAACGAATAATGTACCAACGAATATAATCAGAGCCACCTATATATACAGAGCCCTAAGGTTAAAAATTGAGCTTTTTCTAGAGGAACTAAAATTGACGAAAAAAACGTTTTTTCCATACAAAACATATGAAAAATTAAATTTTTTTCGGTGCGATATTTTTCAATGAAAATGTCGATGGATTAAGTATTTTAACATTGAAATAGAATCTACAATTATCATTTTATAATTGATTCTAAGCTTGATCAAAGAAGTTGTTTAATTTTTGATATATTTATTAATAAAATTTATAGAAAAAAAAGCATTTCTCCATTGGATTGATATAAATACACACAAATACCAACGCAATAAAATTAAACTGCAAGACGAAAAGAGAAAATAGTAAAAGTGTGGTTATGTTTCCTTTTGAATTATATTTTTGTGAATAAAATAAAATACTTAAAGGGTATTTCAATAAAAGCTGCATGATTTTGTTTGAATAAATATCAAACTAATTTCACTTCAATTTAAACGTAAATTTTGGGTTTTAGATTATAAATGGAACACCATGACTATCACAGTTCTTCTGGCACGGTTCTATTTTATTTTGGTAAAGTTTTGTTACGCATTTGTGCATAATTATGGTTCTAAATAAATTGTGCAGCTGTTATTGGAACTCCCTATGACATGTTGTAAGTTGTCAATATCACAATTTTTTTTCTATCGATCGATGTTTATGTTCTCTTTTTAAATTTTACGCTATTTCGTGAATCCAATTTTGATTTTTTTCTATTGCGATCTCAGCCTATTGGAATAATTTTGCACTCTATCCCTTTTCCGATTTTGCTACAATGTAATGAAATAGAAATATGTGGTGATACTTTTTCAAATGTATAAAAGGAAATAGAATAATGCTTTATACGAGCATGGTGCGATCGCAATAGAAAAAGCGAAATTAAAAAAAAAATGTGAGATTTAATTCTTAAAAAAGAGACAATATCATCGATCGAAAGGATGACAATATATGTTTTATTTATTTATTTTACCTACACATTCAAATAAATTCATGTTTACATAAATATGATAAATTCATATTTAATTATGATTTAATGTTTATTAAATTAATAAAAGGTTTAAGGTTCTGACTTTCAGATATGTGCTACTTCAATATAGAATCAATTCCACAAAGTGTTTATCGAAATGAAAGATTTAACTTTTCATTGATGAAAAGTAATTCGGAAATGGTCATTTTTACATTGATTCTTATGGGATAATGCAAAAAGTAGTTCCTCTAGAAAAAGCTCGACAAAAAACATGGCTGATCCTTACGGCTCTGTATATATAGGTGGCTCTGATATAATCTGTCATTAAGAGAATGTTACTTTTTTCCAAATTTCTATACCATATATTCTCTCCCAAAAGTTTTGTTTTTTTTTAACTAAAATTTTTACGTAAATCCTCACTCATTTGATAGTGTATCGATCACCAATACTTTCAAGTATAAGCGCATAGGAAATGAAATAATATTGGTGACAATCAGGCTTGAAGTACATTTGTGTTGGTTTTGGCTAGACATATATTAATGAACTTTATTTTATAAAAGGATTATGCATGTATTGTTCAAAATAAATATTTACAAAAAAATTTATATGATGGTAATTTTTTTTTCTAAAAAAAATCATACGCATCGTCCGTCTATATATTATTTTTTGATTCACATAGATATATGTTTTCTACTTGACACGCATTTTCTTCGCCGACGATATATTTTTTATATATGTAGCAAAATCTGGCATTGATCGAAAACAACAATAGGAACATTTTCTGTTTTCTAATTTTATTTATTTTTTATTTGTACAGACCAAAAATATTTATAAAAATTTCACTACAATAGAAATTAAGACGATATAATACCCTAATATTATTAATGAATCGTCTTGCTTCAGACGAAAAACCAAATTTTAATTTTTTATTCTATAATTTTGGTTTTTGTTAGGCTATTTTGTTGGATAAATTTTCTTTTTTCTTTCAATGAGGTGATTTTCCAAACTTATCAGGAAGACTGCTTCTCAAAAGAGGAGTCGCGGCTGTGACAATCGTGTGGACTCAATTAAACATTTATCTTTCAAATGAATCCACCCTTGATGGTTTTTCACTTTGCAAAATAATAAAACAACAAATTACGTTAAGTATTTGAAGAACAATTTTCGTAAAATCAAAAGATGCTTTTAATTTTACCCCTAAACTAAAGAAACAGTCTATACTTCTATAGATACAAGCCGGAAGTAACCTATAGACGGTTTTGCGTAAATATATTCCTAAAAGTGAAAATCAAAATACTCATTCATCGATCTTCTCTTACAATACGATTTTCATTGATGAAATAAACTTGAAAATATCAAATTGTTTAGACCAACGCAACAACAACTTTTCACAACACAAGTCTATTTTATTTACAGAAGTTTTACAGTGCAGAATTCATACATTATATTGAAATGTACAATTTTAATTGCGATATTCCATGTTATCATAAGGGGATTTTGATGCCAATACTGTATATAACTAAAATATCAATATACATAATAGAAACAAACGAAATCCATTCCTTCTTTTCACAGGTTGATTGAAAACAATAAAAAAATGAAAAAAATGTTTGTTTTCATTTCATTATTTAAAATTAAAACACAATCGAGGAAGGTAGGGATAACTTTATCCGATTTATTATAATTTGTTATGTTGATATTTTGTTTATACACAGTTTAGACCCCAAAATAAATATATACTCTCATATAAATCGTACATGTCAATATAACATGTATGAGTGCTGTACTGTAACATTTCTGAAAATAACTCAAATTGCGTTATTTAAAACAGTAATTTTTATTTTTGTGAAATGTAAAATGTAAAATCACGTGTTTTCTCAAGTATATAAATAGCTTATATTACTGTAAAATACGCCAGTTACATCAAGGTTAAACAAATCCAAACGTTCCATAAATAAAATTAAAAAATTATTTTTTGTTTATGAATTTTTTCTCTTGTTACGCAAAATATGTAAAAAGTACAGTTATCTCTGTTACAATTTTTTTATTTTAATTGTTTATTCATTTTCAGGATGTGTGTGCAATAAGAAACAACGTTAACATTTTTCTATCGAGTGAAAAATTTTCTAATTAGTTAGTTAATTAGGGGAAATACTAATTTTCACTTGTGGTAAGTCAACATTTTATATTTATTTTAACTACTAATTCTTCATTTACATGGTTGTTTTCGTCGTTGTTTTCGAGTGTTGTTTTCGACTTATCGTGGACAACAACAAAAACTTAACTGATCGCTCTTCGGTTTTAGCATCCATATTGTATATAATAGTATGACTAGTCTTTGCACAGTTGACTGCAATTTCTTGCTCAATTAATTCTAAATCGTCTTCAAAAGACTCATTTAGGAATTCAATTTAGGAATAATTTATGGAACTCATTATTAGTATTTTTAATTGATTTAGCGGAACGTTATAATAATGCACCTCTACACAATTGAAAAATTATTATTATATTTGTACCACTGACAGGTCGCATTTGTAAACAAAAAAAAATCGATGTATCGATAAGTTACATTAAGCTATTACATAAAACTACAAAAAACAATTAAATATATATATTTAAATACATTTTTATTATTAAATATATCAATTTAAATTCATAATTGTAATAAATATAAAAAAAATTAAAAATATATTTAAACAATCGATAAGTTATTTTTCGAAAACAACCAAAAAGATGTATAATAATGCACCTCTACACAATTGAAAAATTATTATTATATTTGTACCACTGACAGGTCGCATTTGTAAACAAAAAAAAATCGATGTATCGATAAGTTACATTAAGTTATTACATAAAACTACAAAAAACAATTAAATATATATATTTAAATACATTTTTATTATTAAATATATCAATTTAAATTCATAATTGTAATAAATATAAAAAAAATTAAAAATATATTTAAACAATCGATAAGTTATTTTTCGAAAACAACCAAAAAGATGTATGGGGAGAACATATTTCTGTTGTTTTCGAGTGTTGTTTTGGGTACACTGTCAATGTACATATTCAATATTTTTACGGTGTAAACGATCAATTTTTCTATGGGAAAAACAACAACAAAAACTAAAACTGAAAAACAACACTCGAAAACAACGACGAAAACAATGAGGACTAAATAAAACAGTACGTTTTCGTTAATGATATTTGCGAAACATGTGAAATCGTACCATTTTGTTTAGTAGAAAGTTGATCTACTTTTGGTATAATTTAATTTTGATTAAAAACAAATTTCTTTTGGTTCATGTTTAAGATATAAACACACGTCTACGGAGTTTAATAATTTGTTATCAAAAATTATTAGTAAATTAGTGAACAATTTTAAATTGCTATTTTGGTAAGTTAGTAATTTATAATTATTTTAACTAATTAATAAAACAGTACGTTTTCGTTTAGGGTAAAAACGTTGATTTCAACACACGCTAAACCACAAGCACAGAGTATGTTGATGGACTGATTCAAACCAGCACTCGGAATGTGAAATGGATTACAATAATTCCGATCAAAATATACAAGGAATTGGTAGTTAACAAAAAATAATTACCCTCCACCAAACCAATTGTATGTACAAGTTAATTGGATCGAAAAATGGAAGGTTCGATTTTTAGTACATAGATACAAATTTAATTAGAATCGATTCAAGACAAATGGCATTATTATCGAAAAGTATATGCCAAACCGATTCCGATAAATGGTGTCAAGTATCGCAAAATAAACAAGTTAATTGGATCGGAAATCCGGCCGATTATAATTTTGGTACCAATATTTTTTTTTAATATAATTTTATTGTTAGTTTTAATTGTTTTTTCTCTTCTATTTTACTGTTAATTATTGGATTATTAATATGTTATGTTAAGTTTTTAATTGAATTATTATTATGTATTCGCTAGTTTTTATTTAGTTATATATTGTTAAAGTTTTAAATAAAAAATTAAAAATATATATGTACAATGTTCTCGTTTTATGTGACCCAATAGTTAATTCAGAATAGAACAGGCATGTCTTTCCAAATTCCGGCTAAGCTGTTTAGTTTTTCGGTAGCTTGCATTGTGATAAGATTACCTTCCAAATAATCACTGTAAAATTTATATTCACGCGAAAAAATCACGAATGGTGATAAATAAGCCTCACATAAATAAATGAACATCATATGCAATACACTTTTCAGCTGGATTTGTGTTTGCTCAGGCCATTCATACTTTCTAAACGAAGTAAATTTTTGGTGAACAAGCCGGTTTCTTCTGTTTGAGTTGTTTCATCACCAATAAGCGGAAATTGTAGTAAACATTCTATGAAATAAAAGTCTAAGGGGATTTGCCGATCAACCAGGTGAATTTGGCACCTAGAAGACGAGTGTGGAGGGTATATTAGGTATTTACGAAAATCTAAAAAGTATAACTTCAAAATACTTTAGAATACTTAGTGCTATTTACGGCGCTTGAGTCTTATAATACACTACTAAATTGGGGAAGAATATCTAAGTATTAAATACTTGAGAGGCCTTAAAGGAGACCTCCCGAGACCACTAAATCATTTGCAAACAAAGTTGATCTACTGTTGTTAGATTTAAACGATTCGTGCACGTATTGTTCGAAAAGGAATGGCTGCAGCCGGTACAATTCGAAATATTGTAGCGGGTCAAATGGAATGAGCACGCGCTGCTTGAATTAAACGTAATTTTATTCTTTTTTTGTTGTAAAACCCTGCCATTATTAATTACTTCGGGTCTCTCTTTCGCTATATATCTAAAAATATAAGTATTGTATCGCGTATTGTATATATATAAGTATTGTAATTTATTTGTGTATATATATACATACATATATACATATATTGAGATTTCGGACAGAGAAACCTCCTGTGACTATGCGTACGTATGTTGAATTTTTTTGTTAAGTGGTTCTGAGTGATCATATTATGATTTTTTTTTTTTTGTGTATTGCGTAATTAATTTTTTTTTTATTTGGTGAATGACACAGAATTATGCCTCTAAGTTCGCCGATCTGTGGTAAAAATTCTTTTTTTTTGAGCGTATTTGTGAATATTGTTGGATCAGTGCTGGAACGCCTACTGAACTGGTTATGCTGAAAAGCCACATGGACCATTGATTTCGCTGAAGAAAAAAGGGGGTAAAAAAAAAACATAAGACTAGGTGTAAAAATGTCGGGTAAGCAAACGCCTATAGTTATTTTTCCGGATAATTATAGATTGCCAATTCAGTTGTAGGTGTGAATACTTTAGAGTAAATTTGGTTTATTTTTAATTTTATATATATATATATATATATATATATATATATATATATATATATATATATATATATATATATATATATATAATAATAATAAACAGTATTATATTATATATATATATATATAAAGAACCGATCACATTAATCATTATTAATTAAACTGATAATCATTAGAGCCTCTCGATATTCTAAATTAAAAGGTGCTATCTCCAGTGCAATTGAAGAAGAAATTTTGAATATTTTGTCATTTTTCGGGGTTTTGCCTCTAAATTGCAGGTCAATTTTTTTTTCAAAAAATTACGTCATACATGTATTTAAAATGAAACAATAAACAAATTCCTTTCAAAAGTTTTGTAATTTTCGTAAAAAAAGACTCCAATTTGCAATAAATTTGTTTGCCCAATTTTTTTTTCCCAGCACTCTATATATATATATATATATATATATATATATATATATATATATATATATATATATATATATATATATATATATATATATATATATATATATATATATATATATATATATATATATATATATATATATATATATATATATACGAAAAATACGTGAACTCACCAATTCACAATATGGAGCCGTAAGTCATGTTTTAATTTTATGGTTTTTATGTTTTCAATGCATAGCCTTGATTAAAAAAAAATTTAAGAATACTTAATTTTTTTTTATTATTGTTGTTGTTAAAAATACAGGGTGTCAAATTTTGAGAAAAATGATAATCATGATGTTGTATTTATGGCAATAAAAAGAAAACTAATTGTCCGATAATTATAATTTTGGGCTCATTTTAAAGGTAAATTAATAACAATTAATAAAAAAATATAAAAATAGTATGTTGTTTAATTTCTTCTTCTTTAAATTTCCCGCCAAAATGTTCTTTTTCAATTTTCTGAAAAACCTATTTTTATTTTTTTGGTTTTTTTTAAAGAATTTGGTAACTAATATTTTACAACATATTAAAACACTAGACCTCCGTTATTTTTTGTATTCTTGCAAAATACGTTTTAGTAAGAGCATTATTTCATTTTTATATGGAAAAACTATATTTGAATAGATATGTATATCTCATTGTTTTGGAATTACATATTTACAAAAAAGACAGTTCAGTTAAATTATTAGTATTTATTTATTTTCAAACCCAAAGATAATTTTACTTTATTGTTTAAAATTCAATCTTATTCTAATTAAAAATCACAATTTAAATTTAAGATAATCATCAGATTTAGAATATTTTTTACAATTCAAATAGCCATCCTCTGTTGGAATGAATGCGTGAAAACCGTGAGTTCCTTTTACTGTTTTTAAATTTTCAAACCTAGTTGCAAGTTTTATTTGCTTTGATTTATGTTCTGCGTCTGAACAAAATCCAAAATTGATATCTGTTTTCAACGTTTTAGCCCATTTAAATAATTCATCTGTATTGGTTATTGTACTGCCGTATTCCATTGTGAGACTAGCTCTGGATGCCATTCTTTTGATGGTACCCCCTACTCCATCACATGGACCTTTTCCATGAGCTGTTGCATGAAAATGCCATTCGCAGTCAACTCCAAAATCCTCTTTGTGTTTTAGGATGTTCTTAAAATTTTTCTTATTTTTATAATGCGTGACTGCACCATCGGTAATATAATAAATTTTAGATAAACTGGATATTTTAGTTTTCAAAAACTGCATTAATTTCTCAATAAATAAGTGAACCGCTACAGTATCGTGGTGAAGACAATCCGATATTATAACGAAGGTGTGGTGATGTAATTTGCCTTCTAAATTTTGGTAAATTACAAATGGATGAATAGTCGCTTGTTTATTATTCCAATGAAAACCTTGTGCGGCATTTTGCATTATAAATGCATAATTTTCTGCAAAATCACATAAAACTATCACCTCGGTAGACTTCAGCGCCAATTTTTTATTTTTTAAGAAACTGGACTGCTGAAGTGAAGTGAAGTAATGAGGCAACAGATTCTTCATCTTATTTATGAAATAATCCAGAAATACATCTAACGGTTGTGAAAAAGTTTCCAAATTGCATCTGTCGGTAGAAACCCACTGATTAAACTTTAACTCAGCATCCTCGCAGCCATGCTCCAGAAATGCATTTTTCAAATATTGTTTAAAGTTATCCAGTCCTGGGCAGCTTTCGCAATCTAGAAGGTAACATGTTGGTGTAGGCTCAACACATAATATAGATGAAATACAATCCCGGTAGTCTGCTATCTTTCCGTTGGTAAAAGTTTCCATTTTGCTACCATAAATAATTAATTTGACATTTTGATGTATGGTACACACGCAGACTGTATGCGTTCCACTACTACCTGGTAGTGCACAGTATTTAGGACGAAGTAGTGAAAATTTGGAAAATCCAATTTTTTTTTACTCATCGCCCTGATGCAACGACTTATATCCCTCGTAGCATTCTTTCAGTGTACACATCATTAGCCGCTTTTGAACTTTAGCCTTATCGATAGTTAAACAATCGTTTTTACCGGGCATTATCCGACAAACATCATCATCAGTGTAATAAGATAATACTGCTTGCTTCAGCTCATCACTTATTCGCTTTCCTACTTTAGTTGCTGGACGACTTAGTGGACCGTTCTTGTCCCATAGATCTTTAGCTGTTCGGACCATATGTTGCGTTGCGTTGAACTCGCTCTGAATTTCTTGCATGGTTAATGATTTTGGCAATATAGTAAGTAACTGAATCTTATCACTGGTTTTCTCCAGTTCTTGGAATTTGGTTTTTAGGTCACCAATCAATTCATCATATAGTTTAATCTTCCTTTGGTCATCGGTTGACTGATTAAAAAGCGGCACTTGATAAGTGTTTAGATTTTAGCAGTGGCCTTAGAGAATATAAAGAACGACTGCCAGCTGCCAGCCGCACTTTAATATCCTCACCCACACTGTTATCGTGAGTGATAAGAGAGCCCAAATATTTGAACCTCCTCACTCCCTCAAACGTGTGGTGGCCACTACTAAAATCTGGTGTGCCATTGTCTCTAAAACCAGAGATCAGGTATTTCGTTTTGGACTCATTGATCTGGAGTCCAACAGAAGCTGAAAACTCTACAAGCGGATCAAGTATTTCTTTCACTCCGTTGCTATTCAGTCCAATCACGCATATGTCATCTGCATATGCAAGCACTTGATTGGACTGGCGATATAAGATGTTGCGCTGAGGTGTTTCAGTTTTACGAAAGATGTACTCCAACATGAGATTAAAGAGTATCGGGGACAGAGCATCTCCCTGCCGAACACCCGAGTTAACTGCAAAAATTGTCGATAGCCTGTTCTCAACCTTAACACAGCATTGAGACTGCGTCACTGTCATCCTACACAGTCGTACCAATTTTGTTGGCATTCCTAGGTATTCCAGGGCAGACCACAAACTCTCTCGATTGATCGAGTCGTAGGCCTGCCGGAAATCCAGGAAAACCTGATGTAAGGAGATGGATGTCTCATAATATTTAGATAGAATCATCCGCAGCGAAAAGACCTGATCAGTGACTGATCGATTCGGACGAAATCCTCCCTGATAGTCACCAACCAAGCCCTCCGCCAGAGGAGTGATTCTATCCAATAAAATGTATGACAGTAACTTGTATGCTGTGCAAAGGAGAGCTATACCGCGATAATTCTCACACTTCAAGCGGTCTCCCTTCTTGAAGATGGGGCATATCGCGGCCACTTTCCATTCATCAGGCATAACTTCGGTTCGCCATACTAATCGAATAAGGTCGAAAAGACAGTTCCTCAAAGTATCCCCTCCGAATATCAAGAGCTCCGAATTAATGCAGTCCACTCCAGGTGAGCGGTTTCGTTTCATTCTCTGCATGGCCTTAGTGAATTCCTCATGGGATGGCTCCTCAGTGCAAATCTCCGCAGACTGTTTTAGAGGTGGCTCAACAACAGTCTGTGACGCATGATGAACATCAAGCAGCTCAGTAAAGTGTCCACTCCATGCGTCAAATACTGCGTCGATGTTGACACAGAGGTTTCCATCCCGGTCCCGAATGGCGGTTGACGAAGGCCTGAAAGTATGGTGCAATCCAGTAATTCCTTTAAAGAAATTACGTGAACTACGCTCATTGCTGAGTTGTTGTACTTTCAGAACCTCGGCCTTCCACCATTCTCGCTTCTTCTGTCTACAAATCCGCTTAACTGCCCTTCTTGCAAGAGCTGCCTTGTTTTTCCTTGCGATTGTGAGACGTTGTTGCACTTCATTATGGGCTATATTTTGTTGCTCAACTGCAAGTCGACACTCGTCATCAAACCAATCATTCTTGGGTCTGACTTTCACTATACCTAAAGTCTGTTGAGCAGCACTGACAACCGAAGTTTTCAGTACCTCCCAGACAGAGTTCACGCAGTCAGACTGGTAATTAGCTCCCTCAATGTTGTCGCTGACAAGATCCTGATATCGTTTCTTTTGATCTTCATTTATCAGACCTTCACAGTCGAAACGTTCCATCCGTTTCGCTGTGTTCCCCGACCTGTGCGAAAACTTCCACCGTAGCTTTGCAGCGACCAAATAATGATCGCTGCCTACGTATTTGGTTGCTGACCGATAAGTTCTCACATCCTGCACAACCCGAGCTCGCCCTTTTGAAATTAACACGTGGTCAATTTGGCTCCGGGATGTTTTGCGAGGATGTGTCCATGTCTCTAGGTGTATCTGTTTGTGAGGGAAGAATGTGCTTGCTACTCTAAGATCATGAGCAATTGCAAAGTACATCATTCTCTCACCATTATCGGTCGCAGTTTCGTGTCGGGAGTACGGACCTATGTTTTCACACAAGTCGGCCTGATTTCTGCCAGCTCTAGCATTAAAGTCCCCAATTACCATTCTAACATCGTGTTCGGGTATAGATCCCATCAGATCGTCCAAGTCATTGTAAAATGAGTCTTTATCTTGGGGCTGGCTGACTTCTGTGGGCGCATGTACACAAATTATCGACAGGTTGGCTAACTTCATGCGCAGGCGAAGCATACACAAATCACAATCGGTTATTGACTGCTTGAAAATCCAAAACAGCCTTCTTTACCTGCGGCCCAAGAAGAAATCCAGCTCCAAGATTTCCGAGGTCATCTCCACTGTAGAACAACGTATAGCCCTGGGACACATGGTCTCCACTTTGAGGCCAGCGAGTTTCTTGAAGAGCAACGAGTTCCAGCCGATACTCTTTCATGCACGTGATTAGACCCTCCAACAGTGACTTACAAAAATTTGTATTTTTCCAAAATAGCTATATTTTTTAAATAACACGCTTCACTATCACTACTATCATCGTCATCGGCTATTTGCTTTGTTATAGGTGATGTTGCTGATGGTCCCGCAACTGGTGACAATTCTGGTTCTATTTTTCGTCGTTTGCAGGTTAGATTTATATAGCACGTTGAACAGAGATACAATTTATCTTGATTCTCAACCGATTGTGGCATAAATTGCTTAACATAATCCGTAACTGGTTTTAGTTTACTCGAACACTTTGAGTCGCGAAATGGTTTACAACACTTTCGAAATTTATCCATTATCAAATTTAATGCACTAGTACTTATTTATCAGTCACTTTAACACACTGTTTTTTTTACAAATTTTAAAAAATGTTGCTCCTTATGTAAATGTTGTTTACAAATAATCACAATGTCAACTAATCAAAATTTTAAATTTTAACTGTTATTTATTCGACAATATTTTTTTTTTGTTTTCAAAAGAATTACTCATCGTTTAACAGGTACACCTATCCAGTAAAAATAATCAACCCCCCCAATAAAAAAGGAAAAAAAACATTTTATTTAGTCTTATAAAATAATCTAAGAAACAAAAGGGATTTATGGTACTATGGTTAACCAATTTTCAAACGATATAAACCAGGGGGTGGCACCTTCCAATTCGGTGACTCATACTTAAATGTGACGCTAAATTGAATATTATTAATAAACAAAACAAAAAAATTAAACAGTAGCAAAACACTGAAATATCTATTCAAATATAGTTTTTCCATATAAAAATGAAATAATGCTCTTACTAAAACAGATTTTCCTAGAATATAAAAAATAACGGAGGTCCAGTGTTTTAATATGTTGTAAAATAATAGTTGCCAAAAAAAAAAAAAAAAAAAAAAAAAATAGGTTTTTGAGAAAATTGAAAAAGAACATTTTGGCGGGAAATTTAAAGAAGAAATTAAACAACATACTAATTATATATTTTTGTATTAATTGTTATTAATTTATCTTTAAAATGAGCCCAAAATTATAATTATCGGACAATTAGTTTTCTTTTTATTGCCATAAATACAACATCATGTTTATCATTTATCTCAAAATTTGACACCCTCTATTTTTAACAACAACAACCATAAAAAAAAATTAAGTATTCTTAAATTTTTTTTTTATATATATATATATATATATATATATTTATCTGCGGACTCAAAAAAATAATTTGTATAATTTCTTTATATAATTATTTATTTACTTATTATGTTAAGATACAATTAAAATGGTTATAAGCAAAGAAAAAATTACGTAATGTGTTGTTAATTATTTAGTTTTTCAGGAGGTGATCACGTGTCGTGTGTGAGCAACATAAATGCCATGAATAATGCAGCTTGGAATATCCTGGATGGGCATCACCAAAACCACCCCATCCCAGACTGTATCATAGCCGATAAAATGATGCACGTGATGACTCCGGGATGAAAACTGTTCACGAAAATATGACCCTGATACGTCACCGCTCGTAACACACTTATGGATCTTCTTTAAAGAAAAACGTGAAATTAATGGTTACCTAACGTGTATGACATGCAAGGAACATAAATCTTGCGACCCACAGGTTATATCAAATATGTTTGCTCAGTTTTTTCAATCAGTTTATAAGCCGGAAGACATCGATAAGTATGAAAACCCTAGCAATGGTGAAAATAATGTAACCATACGAACACCGCGGATTGAACCCGAGGTTAATCATCGAGCTCTAGAAGTATTCGGAGATGGATGCGGCCCTGATGGCATTCCAGCTTCAAAAGAATTAATTAAAATAAAGGCATTGTGTAGGAATTTGAGATCATGAGCTCCTTCATTTGTACCAACACAGAACTAATTATGGTGACAATGAACCGGTAAACATGATATCGAAGACTTTTAATAAAAAAGACCATCTAGTTGGCTTTTGCTTAAGTAAAGATAACTTTAAACGTATAACATGAAAATATTTTGAAATTTAATTTTTGTTTTTATTCACTTTTAATGTATGTATACTCACGTTAAATTTCTAGGCTTTTTTCAGAAGAAATAAATAAATAAAAAGATGAAAAATACCGTGATTGGATTACCCAAATAGAAAGTAATAAAAACAAAGTCTCGTTCCCATATTGCAAAATATTTTTATTCGCTAGAAAGTTTTTTAGATCGCCATGTTATTACCAAAATACACATTGAAGCTTCAAAACCCTTTATTGACCGTCGCCAACTTACAGTAAACTATCAAAAGCGAAGTCAAGTTAATAATAATAATGTATTAGAAACATATTTATGTTTGTATGTCACTTGACATCAGTTCATTTTACCGACAGGTCATTTGTGTGACTTGATAAATTCCAAATATTAATTAAAATCGGCAATGAAACTACGAAGGACTAGGTGTACATTTTACCAAACGACATAGGTAATAGACAATTTAGTTTTTTAATAGGTGAATCGAATGGTATAAGCGTAACGAAATATCTAAGAGCGTCAAATTTGGAGTTGTGTGAACTTTCCTCTGGCTCTGGCGATGCACAGTCAATTGTTAAGCAATCAAACACGTTTTGCACAAATTTAATTTAAATTTGAAATATCTATTAGCAATCGGAACAGCCAATGCTTCGGTTAGGATGGGCACAAATAATGGTGTACATTCCATTTTAAAACGAAATGTACCTTCTCTAATATTAATTAGATGTGCTTGTCATTCAGTGGTCTTGGCTGTGCATCATGCGAGTAAATGTTTACCAACAGAGTTAGAGTTTTTACTACGAGAAACCCATAATTGATTTGCTCACTCAAGCCTAGGCATGATTCCTAATGATATATTCTAAAATGAGAAAATAGCCAACTACAATATAAGGAAAAGACAAGACGTGAGCTACGGAAACGTGATAGTAGAAGGCCGAACCTCATCGGCTCGCTCAAGAGGAAAACAAGAAAAGCGTTTGAATCAATATGGCAAGATAGATGATGGTCGCATTCAATTGATGGCAGAATAACATATAGTTATCTGCCAAACATTGAAGCGAGATTAGAGACAAAGATTCCTCTAAGCGATAGGTTTACCCAAAATTTAAATTTGTTAATTGGACATGGAAGAATGGCCTCCTATATGCACCGACTGAGTCTAGCGGGCTCAAGTATCTGTGGATGTGGACAGAGCGAGGATACCATAGAACACATCCTCTATGACTGTGATCTAGCTCAAGAAGCTAGAGATCAACTTACTCAACACACTCAAGAGATGAGTGGCCAGCAAGTAAACTAACTTTAATGCTGCCAAACAACCTCAACTCTTTCAAGAAATTTTGTGATACTTGTGTCTTGTGCGGTAGGTAGATAAAAGAATTAGCACAAAAGATTTTTATCTCAAGAAAATTTTAAAGCTAGTAAATAGTAGACGATGTTAGACTATGAACATGGTCCACATATCACCGAACGAGCCCATATAAATGAACACTGAAGCGTAAATGGGTAAAAGAGTACTGATATAAACTCAAAGAAAAAGTACTGCTTTATTAATATATACGTCGAAAGAATGGAGATGGTTACATGTATTTTTAAATTACTCAATAAATAAATTCATTGACGATAATTCTTTTTAATTGCGACCTGCCAAAATATCAGAGGACTAGCTCCTCCTCAATGGCAGGGACGGTAACAGGGTAACCTGGCTTAGCATACCGATATGTGTAGTAGTAATATTTTAAGAATTGTAAGTTCGCGTTGGAGAAGTTAAAGGCACGACCACTACACAAACATCCTGTAATATTTGTTACTTTATTTTATTTTCTATTTATGCAATGAAAATTTACCACGGTACGACAATACCAGTTGCAAAAGCAAATAATGTCGTATTGTTAAAGCAAACCACATATTTTTCACAAAAAATACATTTCCAAAAAATTCAACCACAATTTTCTGACGTTGATTTTTCTACAACAAAAAAAAATAAAAATTCCATCGAAATGAGATACAGAATACCACATTGTCCAATGGATTTTTTTCCAAGGGAATCAAGTTAGTTAGTTACAATAACATAATCGATTCATCAAAATACTTCTGGTTCGCGAGGTTGTATATTTATCCTAGCTATTTACATCCGACCATAAGATAAAAATATTTTAACTTGAAAAATGAGAAATATGTGATATTTGTATTGGTTTAGAGGTCGGAGATAAATAGATCTAAACTAGAGTATTCCATCTACATCATCGATAAAGAATTGTGTTGGAACAGCTAATTTAAATTAAATAATTTGTGGCACGATTTGCTGTTGATGGTTCTACGGATCAATTTAAATACGCTAAATAAACGCTAGAAACCAAATGAGTTCAAGAAAAATTTCAGTCTTTCAGATGCTTTCAGTCTTTATTTAATAATTCGAAATAAAAGAATGTCGGTAAATAAATTTTTAATTATTTTTAATTTTTTGTGTGTTCAAAATTTTAATTATGTAGTGTAAAATTGTTATTAAAAAAAGCTGTTACTAGAGTTTTCCAAACTGATAGAAGGAGCAATTTTTATATCTTATTACTTCATATTCGATATCTAAACTAAATTTCCGCATCGACTCTCAAAATGATACTATAATAACAGACATTAATATTATATTATTTTTATAAAATACTAAATAATTAAAATTATAAAATAATTACCTTTAACATACAATACCGTCCATGATAACACATTCATATAAAGACTAGTAGTACATAGAAATAAAGACTTAATTTTTCATTTTCTTTCAATCTTAAATTTTAATTCGAATATTATTTTTAAGTATGTAATTAAATTAAAACAAAATTAAATTTTTTAAGTAATAAAATGTAAATTTTCCATCAACAAATTCCTACATTCTTTTCCGAACGGAACATTCATTAAATCTGTTTCTCGTCGGTCGCAGTTTTCTTCACACAACTTCGGGTCCGATTTACCATAGAACTATACGACGTTTATTTCAACTTTTACCGCACGAAATAATTTAACGAAATAATTGACCACAGCTAACCACAATGTATATTGCTCGTGCAACACAAGACAAATATTTCACATAGCAATACAAAATGAGTTAAATGTAGCCTTAAGCAATATTTCGCATTAAATTCATTTATTTTTGTCTTATTTGCCAATTAGAATCGGAATGTTTATTTCATACATCTGTCATTCTTATTAACCGGACCATAGAAAACAACGAGATCTTTCACCGGTGGGAAGTTAGCATGAAAAGTTAGCACGAAATTTACACTGGGAGCTCTAGTGGTTTGTATCGTGGATAATTTGTTTTTTGTACTAAAACAATGAATTGTGTATTAGATAACAATAAACATATCATGAAATAAAAAAAAACTTCAAAATATTTCTTAATAATTATTTTAAATTAAAATTAAAATTAAAATATTGTAATAATCATAGTATATAAAATTTTCGAGTACTGAATTATTCAAATTTACATCAAATTGAAACATTTACTATGGGAAATAATGTGAAAGTACTAAAAGTCCAGGTTGGCCTTAATCTTTAAAATGTCAAGGCTAGTTTTGATTCCAGGTTGAAGAACAACCTTTTGACATTTTCCATGCCTGTGGTCGGAATTTTTGTATGACGCATTTTCGAGTACTGAATTATTCAAATTTACATCAAATTGAACAATTTACTAAGGGAAATAATGTGAAAGTACTAAAAGTCCAGGTTGGCCTTAATTTTTAAAATGTCAAGGCTAGTTTTGATTCCAGGTTGAAGAACAACCCTTTGACATTTTCCATGCCTGTGGTCAGAATTTTTGTATGACGCATTTTCGAGTACTGAATTATTCAAATTTACATCAAATTAAAAATGAGTATGGGAATTATTCAATAGCTCAATTCGGTATAATCTTTAAAATGTCAAGGCTAGTTTTGATTCCAGGTTGAAGAACAACCCTTTGACATTTTCCAAGCCCCTGGTCAGAATTTTTGTATTACGCATTTTCGAGTACTGAATTATTCAAATTTACATCAAATTGAAAATTTTACAATGGGAAATAATGTGAAAGTACTAAAAGTCCAGGTTGGCCTTAATCTTTAAAATGTCAAGGCTAGTTTTGATTCCAGGTTGAAGAACAACCCTTTGACATTTTCCATGCCTGTGGTCAGAATTTTTGTATGACGCATTTTCGAGTACTGAAATATTCAAATTTACATCAAATTAAAAATGAGTATGGGAATTATTCAATAGCTCAATTCGGTATAATCTTTAAAATGTCAAGGCTAGTTTTGATTCCAGGTTGAAGAACAACCCTTTGAAATTTTCCATGCCCGTGGTCAGAATTTTTGTATGACGCATTTTCGAGTACTGAATTATTCAAATTTAAATCAAATTGAAAATTTTATTATGGGAAATAATGTGAAAGTACTAAAAGTTCAGGTTGGCCTTAATCTTCAAAATGTCGAGGCCATTGTTGATACCAGGTTGAAGAACAACCCTTTGACATTTTCCATGCCTCTGGTCGGAATTTTTGTATGACGCATTTTCGAGTACTGAATTATTCAAATTTAAATCAAATTGAAAATTTTACAATGGGAAATAATGTGAAAGTACTAAAAGTCCAGGTTGGCCTTAATCTTTAAAATGTCAAGGCTAGTTTTGATTCCAGGTTGAAGAACAACCCTTTGACATTTTCCATGCATGTGGTCAGAATTTTTTTATGACGCATTTTCGAGTACTGAAATATTCAAATTTACATCAAATTAAAAATGAGTATGGGAATTATTCAATAGCTCAATTCGGTTTAATCTTTAAAATGTCAAGGCTAGTTTTGATTCCAGGTTGAAGAACAACCCTTTGACATTTTCCATGCCCGTGGTCAGAATTTTTGTATGACGCATTTTCGAGTACTGAATTATTCAAATTTACATCAAATTGAAAATTTTACTATGGGAAATAATGTGAAAGTGAAAGTCCAGGTTGGCCTTAATCTTTAAAACGTCAAGGCTAGTTTTGATTCCAGGTTGAAGAACAACCCTTTGACATTTTCCATGCCTGTGGTCAGAATTTTTGTATGACGCATTTTCGAGTACTGAATTATTCAAATTTAAATCAAATTGAAAAATTTACTATGGGAAATAATGTGAAAGATACAAAAGTTCAGGTTGGCCTTAATATTCAAAATATCAAGGCTAGTTTTGATTCCAGGTTGAAGAACAACCCTTTGACATTTTCCATGCCTGTGGTCAGAATTTTTGTATGACGCGTTTTTGAGTACTGAATTCAAATAAACATCAAATTGAAAAATTTACTATGGGAAATAATGTGAAAGTTCCAAAAGTTCAGATTGGCCTTAATCTTTAAAATGTCAAGGATAATTTTGATTCCAGATTGAAGAACAACCCTTTGACATTTTCCATGCCTGTTATTAAATTATTAAATTATGAATTATTCAAATTTAAATCAAATTGAAAATTTTATTATGGGAAATAATGTGAAAGTACTAAAAGTTCAGGTTGGCCTTAATCTTCAAAATGTCGAGGCCATTGTTGATACCAGGTTGAAGAACAACCCTTTGACATTTTCCATGCCTATGGTCGGAATTTTTGTATGACGCATTTTCGAGTACTGAATTATTCAAATTTAAATCAAATTGAAAATTTTACAATGGGAAATAATGTGAAAGTACTAAAAGTCCAGGTTGGCCTTAATCTTTAAAATGTCAAGGCTAGTTTTGATTCCAGGTTGAAGAACAACCCTTTGACATTTTCCATGCCTGTGGTCAGAATTTTTTTATGACGCATTTTCGAGTACTGAAATATTCAAATTTACATCAAATTAAAAATGAGTATGGGAATTATTCAATAGCTCAATTCGGTTTAATCTTTAAAATGTCAAGGCTAGTTTTGATTCCAGGTTGAAGAACAACCCTTTGACATTTTCCATGCCCGTGGTCAGAATTTTTGTATGACGCATTTTCGAGTACTGAATTATTCAAATTTACATCAAATTGAAAATTTTACTATGGGAAATAATGTGAAAGTACTAAAAATCCAGGTTGGCCTTAATCTTTAAAACGTCAAGGCTAGTTTTGATTCCAGGTTGAAGAACAACCCTTTGACATTTTCCATGCCTGTGGTCAGAATTTTTGTATGACGCATTTTCGAGTACTGAATTATTCAAATTTAAATCAAATTGAAAAATTTACTATGGGAAATAATGTGAAAGATACAAAAGTTCAGGTTGGCCTTAATATTCAAAATATCAAGGCTAGTTTTGATTCCAGGTTGAAGAACAACCCTTTGACATTTTCCATGCCTGTGGTCAGAATTTTTGTATGACGCGTTTTTGAGTACTGAATTCAAATAAACATCAAATTGAAAAATTTACTATGGGAAATAATGTGAAAGTTCCAAAAGTTCAGATTGGCCTTAATCTTTAAAATGTCAAGGATAATTTTGATTCCAGATTGAAGAACAACCCTTTGACATTTTCCATGCCTGTGGTCAGAATTTTTGTATGACGCATTTTCGAGTACTGAATTATTCAAATTTACATCAAATTAAAAATGAGTATGGGAATTATTCAATAGCTCAATTCGGTATAATCTTTTAAATGTCAAGGCTAGTTTTGATTCCAGGTTGAAGAACAACCCTTTGACATTTTCCATGCCTGTGGTCAGAATTTTTATATGACGCATTTTCGAGTACTGAATTATTCAAATTTACATCAAATTGAAAATTTTACTATGGGAAATAATGTGAAAGTACTAAAAGTTCAGGTTGGCCTTAATCTTCAAAATGTCAAGGCTAGTGTTGATACCAGGTTAAAGAACAACCCTTTGACATTTTCCATGCCCGTGGTCAGAATTTTTGTATGACGCATTTTCGAGTACTGAATTATTCAAATTTACATCAAATTGAAAATTTTACAATGGGAAATAATGTGAAAGTACTAAAAGTCCAGGTTGGCCTTAATCTTTAAAATGTCAAGGCTAGTTTTGATTCCAGGTTGAAGAACAACCCTTTGACATTTTCCATGCCTGTGGTCAGAATTTTTGTATGACGCATTTTCGAGTACTGAAATATTCAAATTTACATCAAATTAAAAATGAGTATGGGAATTATTCAATAGCTCAATTCGGTTTAATCTTTAAAATGTCAAGGCTAGTTTTGATTCCAGGTTGAAGAACAACCCTTTGACATTTTCCATGCCCGTGGTCAGAATTTTTGTATGACGCATTTTCGAGTACTGAATTATTCAAATTTACATCAAATTGAAAATTTTACTATGGGAAATAATGTGAAAGTACTAAAAATCCAGGTTGGCCTTAATCTTTAAAACGTCAAGGCTAGTTTTGATTCCAGGTTGAAGAACAACCCTTTGACATTTTCCATGCCTGTGGTCAGAATTTTTGTATGACGCATTTTCGAGTACTGAATTATTCAAATTTACATCAAATTAAAAATGAGTATGGGAATTATTCAATAGCTCAATTCGGTATAATCTTTAAAATGTCAAGGCTAGTTTTGATTCCAGGTTGAAGAACAACCCTTTGACATTTTCCATGCCTGTGGTCAGAATTTTTGTATGACGCATTTTTGAGTACTGAATTATTCAAATTTACATCAAATAGAAAAATTGTCTATGGGAAATAATGTGAAAGTACTTAAAGTCCAGGTTGGCCTTAATCTTTAAAATGTCAAGGCTAGTTTTGATTCCAGGTTGAAGAACAACCCTTTGACATTTTCCATGCCTGTGGTCAGAATTTTTGTATGACGCATTTTCGAGTACTGAATTATTCAAATTTACATCAAATTGAAAATTTTACTATGGGAAATAATGTGAAAGTACTAAAAGTTCAGTTTGGCCGTAATCTTTAAATGTCAAGGCTAGTTTTGATTCCAGGTTGAAGAACAACCCTTTGACATTTTCCATGCCCGTGGTCAGAATTTTTGTATGACGCATTTTCGAGTACTGAATTATTCAAATTTACACCAAATTTAAACATTTACTATGGGAAATAATGTGAAAGTACTAAAAGTCCAGGTTGGCCTTAATTTTTAAAATGTCAAGGCTAGTTTTGATTCCAGGTTGAAGAACAACCCTTTGACATTTTCCATGCCTGTGGTCAGAATTTTTGTATGACGCGTTTTTGAGTACTGAATTCAAATAAACATCAAATTGAAAAATTTACTATGGGAAATAATGTGAAAGTTCCAAAAGTTCAGATTGGCCTTAATCTTTAAAATGTCAAGGATAATTTTGATTCCAGATTGAAGAACAACCCTTTGACATTTTCCATGCCTGTGGTCAGAATTTTTGTATGACGCATTTTCGAGTACTGAATTATTCAAATTTACATCAAATTAAAAATGAGTATGGGAATTATTCAATAGCTCAATTCGGTATAATCTTTAAAATGTCAAGGCTAGTTTTGATTCCAGGTTGAAGAACAACCATTTGAAATTTTCCATGCCCGTGGTCAGAATTTTTGTATGACGCATTTTCGAGTACTGAATTATTCAAATTTAAATCAAATTGAAAATTTTATTATGGGAAATAATGTGAAAGTACTAAAAGTTCAGGTTGGCCTTAATCTTCAAAATGTCGAGGCTATTGTTGATACCAGGTTGAAGAACAACCCTTTGACATTTTCCATGCCTCTGGTCGGAATTTTTGTATGACGCATTTTCGAGTACTGAATTATTCAAATTTACATCAAATTGAAAATTTTACAATGGGAAATAATGTGAAAGTACTAAAAGTCCAGGTTGGCCTTAATCTTTAAAATGTCAAGGCTAGTTTTGATTCCAGGTTGAAGAACAACCCTTTGACATTTTCCATGCCTGTGGTCAGAATTTTTGTATGACGCATTTTCGAGTACTGAAATATTCAAATTTACATCAAATTAAAAATGAGTATGGGAATTATTCAATAGCTCAATTCGGTTTAATCTTTAAAATGTCAAGGCTAGTTTTGATTCCAGGTTGAAGAACAACCCTTTGACATTTTCCATGCCCGTGGTCAGAATTTTTGTATGACGCATTTTCGAGTACTGAATTATTCAAATTTACATCAAATTGAAAATTTTACTATGGGAAATAATGTGAAAGTACTAAAAATCCAGGTTGGCCTTAATCTTTAAAACGTCAAGGCTAGTTTTGATTCTAGGTTGAAGAACAACCCTTTGACATTTTCCATGCCTGTGGTCAGAATTTTTGTATGACGCATTTTCGAGTACTGAATTATTCAAATTTAAATCAAATTGAAAAATTTACTATGGGAAATAATGTGAAAGATACAAAAGTTCAGGTTGGCCTTAATATTCAAAATATCAAGGCTAGTTTTGATTCCAGGTTGAAGAACAACCCTTTGACATTTTCCATGCCTGTGGTCAGAAATTTTGTATAACGCGTTTTTGAGTACTGAATTCAAATAAACATCAAATTGAAAAATTTACTATGGGAAATAATGTGAAAGTTCCAAAAGTTCAGATTGGCCTTAATCTTTAAAATGTCAAGGATAATTTTGATTCCAAATTGAAGAACAACCCTTTGACATTTTCCATGCCTGTGGTCAGAATTTTTGTATGACGCATTTTCGAGTACTGAATTATTCAAATTTACATCAAATTAAAAATGAGTATGGGAATTATTCAATAGCTCAATTCGGTATAATCTTTTAAATGTCAAGGCTAGTTTTGATTCCAGGTTGAAGAACAACCCTTTGACATTTTCCATGCCCGTGGTCAGAATTTTTATATGACGCATTTTCGAGTACTGAATTATTCAAATTTACATCAAATTGAAAATTTTACTAAGGGAAATAATGTGAAAGTACTAAAAGTTCAGCTTGGCCTTTATCTTCAAAATGTCAAGGCTAGTGTTGATACCAGGTTGAAGAACCACCCTTTGACATTTTCCATGCCCGTGGTCAGAATTTTTGTATGACGCATTTTCGAGTACTGAATTATTCAAATTTACATCAAATTGAAAATTTTACAATGGGAAATAATGTGAAAGTACTAAAAGTCCAGGTTGGCCTTAATCTTTAAAATGTCAAGGCCAGTTTTGATTCCAGGTTGAAGAACAACCCTTTGACATTTTCCATGCCTGTGGTCAGAATTTTTGTATGAAGCATTTTCGAGTACTGAAATATTCAAATTTACATCAAATTAAAAATGAGTATGGGAATTATTCAATAGCTCAATTCGGTTTAATCTTTAAAATGTCAAGGCTAGTTTTGATTCCAGGTTGAAGAACAACCCTTTGACATTTTCCATGCCCGTGGTCAGAACTTTTGTATGACGCATTTTCGAGTACTGAATTATTCAAATTTACATCAAATTGAAAATTTTACTATGGGAAATAATGTGAAAGTACTAAAAATCCAGGTTGGCCTTAATCTTTAAAACGTCAAGGCTAGTTTTGATTCCAGGTTGAAGAACAACCCTTTGACATTTTCCATGCCCATGGTCAGAATTTTTGTATGACGCATTTTCGAGTACTGAATTATTCAAATTTACATCAAATTGAAAATTTTACTATGGGAAATAATGTGAAAGTACTAAAAATCCAGGTTGGCCTTAATCTTTAAAATGTCAAGGCTAGTTTTGAATCCAGGTTGAAGAACAACCCTTTGACATTTTCCATGCCTGTGGTCAGAATTTTTGTATGACGCATTTTCGAGTACTGAAATATTCAAATTTACATCAAATTAAAAATGAGTATGGGAATTATTCAATAGCTCAATTCGGTATAATCTTTAAAATGTCAAGGCTAGTTTTGATTCCAGGTTGAAGAACAACCCTTTGACATTTTCCATGCCTGTGGTCAGAATTTTTGTATGACGCATTTTTAAGTACTGAATTATTCAAATTTACATCAAATAGAAAAATTGTCTATGGGAAATAATGTGAAAGTACTTAAAGTCCAGGTTGGCCTTAATCTTTAAAATGTCAAGGCTAGTTTTGATTCCAGGTTGAAGAACAACCCTTTGACATTTTCCATACCCGTGGTCAGAATTTTTGTATGACGCATTTTCGAGTACTGAATTATTCAAATTTACATCAAACTAAAAATGAGTATGGGAATTGTTCAATAGCTCAATTCTGTATAATCTTAAAAATGTCAAGGCTAGTTTTGATTCCAGGTTGAAGAACAACCCTTTGACATTTTCCATTCCTGTGGTCAGAATTTTTGTATGACGCATTTTTGAGTACTGAATTATTCAAATTTACATCAAATTGAAAATTTTACTATGGGACATAATGTGAAAGTACTAAAAGTCCAGGTTGGCCTTAATCTTTAAAATGTCAAGGCTAGTTTTGATTCCAGGTTGAAGAACAACCCTTTGACATTTTCCATGCCCGTGGTCAGAATTTTTATATGACGCATTTTCGAGTACTGAATTATTCAAATTTACATCAAATTGAAAATTTTACTATGGGAAATAATGTGAAAGTACTAAAAGTCCAGGTTGGCCTTAATCTTTAAAATGTCAAGGCTAGTTTTGATTCCAGGTTGAAGAACTACCCTTTGACATTTTCCATGCCTATGGTCAGAATTTTTGTATGACGCATTTTCGAGTAATGAATTATTCAAATTTACATCAAATTAAAAATGAGTATGGGAATTATTCAATAGCTCAAT
Source organism: Tipula unca (assembly GCA_951394425.1). Taxonomy (NCBI): domain Eukaryota; kingdom Metazoa; phylum Arthropoda; class Insecta; order Diptera; family Tipulidae; genus Tipula; species Tipula unca. Next base: position 4,088,088 of record OX596383.1, on the reverse strand, counting down.
TCTGTATAATCTTAAAAATGTCAAGGCTAGTTTTGATTCCAGGTTGAAGAATAACCCTTTGACATTTTCCATGCCCGTGGTCAGAATTTTTGTATGACGCATTTTTGAGTATTGAAATATTCAAATTTACATCAAATTAAAAATGAGTATGGGAATTATTCAATAGCTCAATTCAGTATAATCTTTAAAATGTCAAGGATAGTTTTGATTCCAGGTTGTAGAACAACCCTTTGACATTTTCCATGCCTGTGGTCAGAATTTTTGTATGACGCATTTTTGAGTACTGAATTATTCAAATTTGCATCAAATAGAAAAATTGTCTATGGGAAATAATGTGAAAGTACTTAAAGTCCAGGTTGGCCTTAATCTTTAAAATGTCAAGGCTAGTTTTGATTCCAGGTTGAAGAACAACCCTTTGACATTTTCCATGCCCGTGGTCAGAATTTTTGTATGACGCATTTTCGAGTACTGAATTATTCAAATTTACATCAAATTGAAAATTTTACTATGGGAAATAATGTGAAAGTACTAAAAGTCCAGGTTGGCCTTAATCTTTAAAATGTCAATGCTAGTTGTGATTCCAGGTTGAAGAACAACCCTTTGACATTTTCCATGCCAGTGATCCGAATTTACAATTTTTTAAGATTAAAGACTTGAGGACAGCAGAATTTGGTGTAAGTGGGTGTGCCGCAGAGTTCTAATATGTATATCATAATTTGGTTTTATGAGCTATGCTGCTTTTTCAACTTTCGATAAAAGGCGTCAAAACCCAATTCGAGTGGCGAAATTTTGTTGTTAACTGTGGTTGTGACTCCATGACAAATTAAACTTATGGTTTTATACTACAAAATTCTTTTTTTTTATTTACTTTATTATTTCCCATAGTAAATGCTTCAATTTGATGTAAATTTGAAAAATTCAGTACTCGAAAATGCGTCATAAAAAAATTCTGACCGCAGGCATGGAAAATGTCAAAGGGTTGTTCTACAACCTGGAATCAAAACTATCCTTGACATTTTAAAGATTATACTGAATTGAGCTATTGAATAATTCCCATACTCATTTTTAATTTGATGTAAATTTGAATATTTCAGTACTCAAAAATGCGTCATACAAAAATTCTGACCACAGGCATGGAAAATGTCAAAGGGTAGTTCTTCAACCTGGAATCAAAACTAGCCTTGACATTTTAAAGATTAAGGCCAACCTGGACTTTTAGTACTTTCATATTATTTCCCATAGTAAAATTTTCAATTTGATGTAAATTTGAATAATTCATTACTCGAAAATGCGTCATACAAAAATTCTGACCACAGGCATGGAAAATGTCAAAGGGTAGTTCTTCAACCTGGAATCAAAACTAGCCTTGACATTTTAAAGATTAAGGCCAACCTGGACTTTTAGTACTTTCATATTATTTCCCATAGTAAAATTTTCAATTTGATGTAAATTTGAATAATTCAGTACTCGAAAATGCGTCATATAAAAATTCTGACCACGGGCATGGAAAATGTCAAAGGGTTGTTCTTCAACCTGGAATCAAAACTAGCCTTGACATTTTAAAGATTAAGGCCAACCTGGACTTTTAGTACTTTCACATTATGTCCCATAGTAAAATTTTCAATTTGATGTAAATTTGAATAATTCAGTACTCAAAAATGCGTCATACAAAAATTCTGACCATAGGCATGGAAAATGTCAAAGGATTGTTCTTCAACCTGGAATCAAAACTAGCCTTGACATTTTTAAGATTATACAGAATTGAGCTATTGAGCAATTCCCATACTCATTTTTAATTTGATGTAAATTTGAATAATTCAGTACTCGAAAATGCGTCATACAAAAATTCTGACCACGGGCATGGAAAATGTCAAAGGGTTGTTCTTCAACCTGGAATCAAAACTAGCCTTGACATTTTAAAGATTAAGGCCAACCTGGACTTTTAGTACTTTCACACTATTTCCCATAGTAAAATTTTCAATTTGATGTAAATTTGAATAATTCAGTACTCGAAAATGCGTCATACAAAAATTCCGACCACAGGCATGGAAAATGTCAAAGGGTTATTCTTCAACCTGGAATCAAAACTAGCCTTGCCATTTTAAAGATTATACCGAATTGAGCTATTGAATAATTCCCATACTCATTTTTAATTTGATGTAAATTTGAATAATTCAGTACTCGAAAATGCGTCATACAAAAATGCTGACCACAGGCATGGAAAATGTCAAAGGGCTGTTCTTCAACCTGGAATCAAAACTAGCCTTGACATTTTAAAGATTAAGGCCAACCTGGACTTTTAGTACTTTCACATTATTTCCCATAGTAAAATTTTCAATTTGATGTAAATTTGAATAATTCAGTACTCGAAAATGCGTCATACAAAAATTCTGACCACGGGCATGGAAAATGTCACAGGGTTGTTCTTCAACCTGGAATCAAAACTAGCCTTGACATTTTAAAGATTATACAGAATTGAGCTATTGAATAATTCCCATACTCATTTTTAATTTGATGTAAATTTGAATAATTCAGTACTCGAAAATGCGTCATACAAAAATTCTGACCACAGGCATGGAAAATGTCAAAGGGTTGTTCATCAACCTGGAATCAAAACTAGCCTTGACATTTTAAAGATTAAGGCCAACCTGGACTTTTAGTACTTTCATATTATTTCCCCATAGTAAAATTTTCAATTTGATGTAAATTTGAATAATTCAGTACTCGAAAATGCGTCATACAAAAATTCTGACCACAGGCATGGAAAATGTCAAAGGGTTGTTCTTCAACCTGGAATCAAAACTAGCCTCGACATTTTAAAGATTAAGGCCAACCTGGACTTTTAGTACTTTCACTTTATTTCCCATAGTAAAATTTTCAATTTGATGTAAATTTGAATAATTCAGTACTCGAAAATGCGTCATACAAAAATTCCGACCACAGGCATGGAAAATGTCAAAGGGTTATTCTTCAACCTGGAATCAAAACTAGCCTTGACATTTTAAAGATTATACCGAATTGAGCTATTGAATAATTCCCATACTCATTTTTAATTTGATGTAAATTTGAATAATTCAGTACTCGAAAATGCGTCATACAAAAATTCTGACCACAGGCATGGAAAATGTCAAAGGGTTGTTCATCAACCTGGAATCAAAACTAGCCTTGACATTTTAAAGATTAAGGCCAACCTGGACTTTTAGTACTTTCATATTTTTTCCCATAGTAAAATTTTCAATTTGATGTAAATTTGAATAATTCAGTACTCGAAAATGCGTCATACAAAAATTCTGACCACAGGCATGGAAAATGTCAAAGGGTTGTTCTTCAACCTGGAATCAAAACTAGCCTCGACATTTTAAAGATTAAGGCCAACCTGGACTTTTAGTACTTTCACATTATTTCCCATAGTAAAATTTTCAATTTGATGTAAATTTGAATAATTCAGTACTCGAAAATGCGTCATACAAAAATTCCGACCACAGGCATGGAAAATGTCAAAGGATTATTCTTCAACCTGGAATCAAAACTAGCCTTGACATTTTAAAGATTATACCGAATTGAGCTATTGAATAATTCCCATACTCATTTTTAATTTGATGTAAATTTGAATAATTCAGTACTCGAAAATGCGTCATACAAAAATTCTGACCACGGGCATGGAAAATGTCAAAGGGTTATTCTTCAACCTGGAATCAAAACTAGTCTTGACATTTTAAAGATTATACCGAATTGAGCTATTGAATAATTCCCATACTCATTTTTAATTTGGTGTAAATTTGAATAATTCAGTACTCGAAAATGCGTCATACAAAAATTCCGACCACAGGCATGGAAAATGTCAAAGGGTTATTCTTCAACCTGGAATCAAAACTAGCCTTGACATTTTAAAGATTATACCGAATTGAGCTATTGAATAATTCCCATACTCATTTTTAATTTGATGTAAATTTGAATAATTCAGTACTCGAAAATGCGTCATACAAAAATTCTGACCACGGGCATGGAAAATGTCAAAGGGTTGTTCTTCAACCTGGAATCAAAACTAGCCTTGACATTTTTAAGATTATACAGAATTGAGCTATTGAATAATTCCCATACTCATTTTTAATTTGATGTAAATTTGAATAATTCAGTACTCGAAAATGCGTCATACAAAAATTCTGACCACAGGCATGGAAAATGTCAAAGGATAGTTCTTCTACCTGGAATCCAAACTAGCCTTGACATTTGAAAGATTATGGCCAACCTGGACTTTTAGTACTTTCACATTATTTCCCATAGTAAAATTTTCAATTTGATGTAAATTTGAATAATTCAGTACTCGAAAATGCGTCATACAAAAATTCTGACCACAGGCATGGAAAATGTCAAAGGGTTGTTCTTCAACCTGGAATCAAAACTAGCCTTGACATTTTAAAGATTAAGGCCAACCTGGACTTTTAGTACTTTCACATTATTTCCCATAGTAAAATTTTCAATTTGATGTAAATTTGAATAATTCAGTACTCGAAAATGCGTCATACAAAAATTCTGACCACGAGCATGGAAAATGTCAAAGGGTTGTTCTTCAACCTGGAATCAAACCTAGCCTTGACATTTTAAAGATTAAGACCAACCTGGACTTTTAGTACTTTCACATTATTTCCCATAGTAAAATTTTCAATTTGATGTAAATTTGAATAATTCAGTACTCGAAAATGCGTCATACAAAAATTCCGACCACAGGCATGGAAAATGTCAAAGGGTTGTTCTTCAACCTGGAATCAAAACTAGCCTTGACATTTTAAAGATTATACCGAATTGAGCTATTGAATAATTCCCATACTCATTTTTAATTTGATGTAAATTTGAATAATTCAGTACTCGAAAATGCGTCATACAAAAATGCTGACCACAGGCATGGAAAATGTCAAAGGGCTGTTCTTCAACCTGGAATCAAAACTAGCCTTGACATTTTAAAGATTAAGGCCAACCTGGACTTTTAGTACTTTCACATTATTTCCCATAGTAAAATTTTCAATTTGATGTAAATTTGAATAATTCAGTACTCGAAAATGCGTCATACAAAAATTCTGACCACGGGCATGCAAAATGTCACAGGGTTGTTCTTCAACCTGGAATCAAAACTAGCCTTGACATTTTAAAGATTATACAGAATTGAGCTATTGAATAATTCCCATACTCATTTTTAATTTGATGTAAATTTGAATAATTCAGTACTCGAAAATGCGTCATACAAAAATTCTGACCACAGGCATGGAAAATGTCAAAGGGTTGTTCATCAACCTGGAATCAAAACTAGCCTTGACATTTTAAAGATTAAGGCCAACCTGGACTTTTAGTACTTTCATATTATTTCCCCATAGTAAAATTTTCAATTTGATGTAAATTTGAATAATTCAGTACTCGAAAATGCGTCATACAAAAATTCTGACCACAGGCATGGAAAATGTCAAAGGGTTGTTCTTCAACCTGGAATCAAACCTAGCCTTGACATTTTAAAGATTAAGACCAACCTGGACTTTTAGTACTTTCACATTATTTCCCATAGTAAAATTTTCAATTTGATGTAAATTTGAATAATTCAGTACTCGAAAATGCGTCATACAAAAATTCCGACCACAGGCATGGAAAATGTCAAAGGGTTGTTCTTCAACCTGGAATCAAAACTAGCCTTGACATTTTAAAGATTATACCGAATTGAGCTATTGAATAATTCCCATACTCATTTTTAATTTGATGTAAATTTGAATAATTCAGTACTCGAAAATGCGTCATACAAAAATGCTGACCACAGGCATGGAAAATGTCAAAGGGCTGTTCTTCAACCTGGAATCAAAACTAGCCTTGACATTTTAAAGATTAAGGCCAACCTGGACTTTTAGTACTTTCACATTATTTCCCATAGTAAAATTTTCAATTTGATGTAAATTTGAATAATTCAGTACTCGAAAATGCGTCATACAAAAATTCTGACCACGGGCATGGAAAATGTCACAGGGTTGTTCTTCAACCTGGAATCAAAACTAGCCTTGACATTTTAAAGATTATACAGAATTGAGCTATTGAATAATTCCCATACTCATTTTTAATTTGATGTAAATTTGAATAATTCAGTACTCGAAAATGCGTCATACAAAAATTCTGACCACAGGCATGGAAAATGTCAAAGGGTTGTTCATCAACCTGGAATCAAAACTAGCCTTGACATTTTAAAGATTAAGGCCAACCTGGACTTTTAGTACTTTCATATTATTTCCCCATAGTAAAATTTTCAATTTGATGTAAATTTGAATAATTCAGTACTCGAAAATGCGTCATACAAAAATTCTGACCACAGGCATGGAAAATGTCAAAGGGTTGTTCTTCAACCTGGAATCAAAACTAGCCTCGACATTTTAAAGATTAAGGCCAACCTGGACTTTTAGTACTTTCACATTATTTCCCATAGTAAAATTTTCAATTTGATGTAAATTTGAATAATTCAGTACTCGAAAATGCGTCATACAAAAATTCCGACCACAGGCATGGAAAATGTCAAAGGGTTATTCTTCAACCTGGAATCAAAACTAGCCTTGACATTTTAAAGATTATACCGAATTGAGCTATTGAATAATTCCCATACTCATTTTTAATTTGATGTAAATTTGAATAATTCAGTACTCGAAAATGCGTCATACAAAAATTCTGACCACAGGCATGGAAAATGTCAAAGGGTTGTTCATCAACCTGGAATCAAAACTAGCCTTGACATTTTAAAGATTAAGGCCAACCTGGACTTTTAGTACTTTCATATTATTTCCCATAGTAAAATTTTCAATTTGATGTAAATTTGAATAATTCAGTACTCGAAAATGCGTCATACAAAAATTCTGACCACAGGCATGGAAAATGTCAAAGGGTTGTTCTTCAACCTGGAATCAAAACTAGCCTCGACATTTTAAAGATTAAGGCCAACCTGGACTTTTAGTACTTTCACATTATTTCCCATAGTAAAATTTTCAATTTGATGTAAATTTGAATAATTCAGTACTCGAAAATGCGTCATACAAAAATTCCGACCACAGGCATGGAAAATGTCAAAGGATTATTCTTCAACCTGGAATCAAAACTAGCCTTGACATTTTAAAGATTATACCGAATTGAGCTATTGAATAATTCCCATATTCATTTTTAATTTGATGTAAATTTGAATAATTCAGTACTCGAAAATGCGTCATACAAAAATTCTGACCACGGGCATGGAAAATGTCAAAGGGTTATTCTTCAACCTGGAATCAAAACTAGCCTTGACATTTTAAAGATTATACCGAATTGAGCTATTGAATAATTCCCATACTCATTTTTAATTTGGTGTAAATTTGAATAATTCAGTACTCGAAAATGCGTCATACAAAAATTCCGACCACAGGCATGGAAAATGTCAAAGGGTTATTCTTCAACCTGGAATCAAAACTAGCCTTGACATTTTAAAGATTATACCGAATTGAGCTATTGAATAATTCCCATACTCATTTTTAATTTGATGTAAATTTGAATAATTCAGTACTCGAAAATGCGTCATACAAAAATTCTGACCACGGGCATGGAAAATGTCAAAGGGTTGTTCTTCAACCTGGAATCAAAACTAGCCTTGACATTTTTAAGATTATACAGAATTGAGCTATTGAATAATTCCCATACTCATTTTTAATTTGATGTAAATTTGAATAATTCAGTACTCGAAAATGCGTCATACAAAAATTCTGACCACAGGCATGGAAAATGTCAAAGGATAGTTCTTCTACCTGGAATCCAAACTAGCCTTGACATTTGAAAGATTATGGCCAACCTGGACTTTTAGTACTTTCACATTATTTCCCATAGTAAAATTTTCAATTTGATGTAAATTTGAATAATTCAGTACTCGAAAATGCGTCATACAAAAATTCTGACCACAGGCATGGAAAATGTCAAAGGGTTGTTCTTCAACCTGGAATCAAAACTAGCCTTGACATTTTAAAGATTAAGGCCAACCTGGACTTTTAGTACTTTCACATTATTTCCCATAGTAAAATTTTCAATTTGATGTAAATTTGAATAATTCAGTACTCGAAAATGCGTCATACAAAAATTCTGACCACGAGCATGGAAAATGTCAAAGGGTTGTTCTTCAACCTGGAATCAAACCTAGCCTTGACATTTTAAAGATTAAGACCAACCTGGACTTTTAGTACTTTCACATTATTTCCCATAGTAAAATTTTCAATTTGATGTAAATTTGAATAATTCAGTACTCGAAAATGCGTCATACAAAAATTCTGACCACAGGCATGGAAAATGTCAAAGGGTTGTTCTTCAACCTGGAATCAAAACTAGCCTCGACATTTTAAAGATTAAGGCCAACCTGGACTTTTAGTACTTTCACATTATTTCCCATAGTAAAATTTTCAATTCAGTACTCGAAAATGCGTCATACAAAAATTCCGACCACAGGCATGGAAAATGTCAAAGGATTATTCTTCAACCTGGAATCAAAACTAGCCTTGACATTTTAAAGATTATACCGAATTGAGCTATTGAATAATTCCCATACTCATTTTTAATTTGATGTAAATTTGAATAATTCAGTACTCGAAAATGCGTCATACAAAAATTCTGACCACGGGCATGGAAAATGTCAAAGGGTTATTCTTCAACCTGGAATCAAAACTAGCCTTGACATTTTAAAGATTATACCGAATTGAGCTATTGAATAATTCCCATACTCATTTTTAATTTGGTGTAAATTTGAATAATTCAGTACTCGAAAATGCGTCATACAAAAATTCCGACCACAGGCATGGAAAATGTCAAAGGGTTATTCTTCAACCTGGAATCAAAACTAGCCTTGACATTTTAAAGATTATACCGAATTGAGCTATTGAATAATTCCCATACTCATTTTTAATTTGATGTAAATTTGAATAATTCAGTACTCGAAAATGCGTCATACAAAAATTCTGACCACGGGCATGGAAAATGTCAAAGGGTTGTTCTTCAACCTGGAATCAAAACTAGCCTTGACATTTTTAAGATTATACAGAATTGAGCTATTGAATAATTCCCATACTCATTTTTAATTTGATGTAAATTTGAATAATTCAGTACTCGAAAATGCGTCATACAAAAATTCTGACCACAGGCATGGAAAATGTCAAAGGATAGTTCTTCTACCTGGAATCCAAACTAGCCTTGACATTTGAAAGATTATGGCCAACCTGGACTTTTAGTACTTTCACATTATTTCCCATAGTAAAATTTTCAATTTGATGTAAATTTGAATAATTCAGTACTCGAAAATGCGTCATACAAAAATTCCGACCACAGGCATGGAAAATGTCAAAGGGTTGTTCTTCAACCTGGAATCAAAACTAGCCTTGACATTTTAAAGATTATACCGAATTGAGCTATTGAATAATTCCCATACTCATTTTTAATTTGATGTAAATTTGAATAATTCAGTACTCGAAAATGCGTCATACAAAAATTCTGATCACGGGCATGGAAAATGTCAAAGGGTTATTCTTCAACCTGGAATCAAAACTAGCCTTGACATTTTAAAGATTATACCGAATTGAGCTATTGAATAATTCCCATACTCATTTTTAATTTGGTGTAAATTTGAATAATTCAGTACTCGAAAATGCGTCATACAAAAATTCCGACCACAGGCATGGAAAATGTCAAAGGGTTATTCTTCAACCTGGAATCAAAACTAGCCTTGACATTTTAAAGATTATACCGAATTGAGCTATTGAATAATTCCCATACTCATTTTTAATTTGATGTAAATTTGAATAATTCAGTATTCGAAAATGCGTCATACAAAAATTCTGACCACGGGCATGGAAAATGTCAAAGGGTTGTTCTTCAACCTGGAATCAAAACTAGCCTTGACATTTTTAAGATTATACCGAATTGAGCTATTGAATAATTCCCATACTCATTTTTAATTTGATGTAAATTTGAATAATTCAGTACTCGAAAATGCGTCATACAAAAATGCTGACCACAGGCATGAAAAATGTCAAAGGGCTGTTCTTCAACCTGGAATCAAAACTAGCCTTGACATTTTAAAGATTAAGGCCAACCTGGACTTTTAGTACTTTCACATTATTTCCCATAGTAAAATTTTCAACTCGAAATATACTCGAAAATGCGTCATACAAAAATTCTGACCACGGGCATGGAAAATGTCAAAGGGTTGTTCTTCAACCTGGAATCAAAACTAGCCTTGACATTTTAAAGATTATACAGAATTGAGCTATTGAATAATTCCCATACTCATTTTTAATTTGATGTAAATTTGAATAATTCAGTACTCGAAAATGCGTCATACAAAAATGCTGACCACAGGCATGGAAAATGTCAAAGGGCTGTTCTTCAACCTGGAATCAAAACTAGCCTTGACATTTTAAAGATTAAGGCCAACCTGGACTTTTAGTACTTTCACATTATTTCCCATAGTAAAATTTTCAATTTGATGTAAATTTGAATAATTCAGTACTCGAAAATGCGTCATACAAAAATTCTGATCACGGGCATGGAAAATGTCAAAGGGTTATTCTTCAACCTGGAATCAAAACTAGCCTTGACATTTTAAAGATTATACCGAATTGAGCTATTGAATAATTCCCATACTCATTTTTAATTTGGTGTAAATTTGAATAATTCAGTACTCGAAAATGCGTCATACAAAAATTCCGACCACAGGCATGGAAAATGTCAAAGGGTTGTTCTTCAACCTGGAATCAAAACTAGCCTTGACATTTTAAAGATTATACCGAATTGAGCTATTGAATAATTCCCATACTCATTTTTAATTTGATGTAAATTTGAATAATTCAGTACTCGAAAATGCGTCATACAAAAATTCTGATCACGGGCATGGAAAATGTCAAAGGGTTATTCTTCAACCTGGAATCAAAACTAGCCTTGACATTTTAAAGATTATACCGAATTGAGCTATTGAATAATTCCCATACTCATTTTTAATTTGGTGTAAATTTGAATAATTCAGTACTCGAAAATGCGTCATACAAAAATTCCGACCACAGGCATGGAAAATGTCAAAGGGTTATTCTTCAACCTGGAATCAAAACTAGCCTTGACATTTTAAAGATTATACCGAATTGAGCTATTGAATAATTCCCATACTCATTTTTAATTTGATGTAAATTTGAATAATTCAGTATTCGAAAATGCGTCATACAAAAATTCTGACCACGGGCATGGAAAATGTCAAAGGGTTGTTCTTCAACCTGGAATCAAAACTAGCCTTGACATTTTTAAGATTATACCGAATTGAGCTATTGAATAATTCCCATACTCATTTTTAATTTGATGTAAATTTGAATAATTCAGTACTCGAAAATGCGTCATACAAAAATGCTGACCACAGGCATGGAAAATGTCAAAGGGCTGTTCTTCAACCTGGAATCAAAACTAGCCTTGACATTTTAAAGATTAAGGCCAACCTGGACTTTTAGTACTTTCACATTATTTCCCATAGTAAAATTTTCAACTCGAAATATACTCGAAAATGCGTCATACAAAAATTCTGACCACGGGCATGGAAAATGTCAAAGGGTTGTTCTTCAACCTGGAATCAAAACTAGCCTTGACATTTTAAAGATTATACAGAATTGAGCTATTGAATAATTCCCATACTCATTTTTAATTTGATGTAAATTTGAATAATTCAGTACTCGAAAATGCGTCATACAAAAATGCTGACCACAGGCATGGAAAATGTCAAAGGGCTGTTCTTCAACCTGGAATCAAAACTAGCCTTGACATTTTAAAGATTAAGGCCAACCTGGACTTTTAGTACTTTCACATTATTTCCCATAGTAAAATTTTCAATTTGATGTAAATTTGAATAATTCAGTACTCGAAAATGCGTCATACAAAAATTCTGACCACGGGCATGGAAAATGTCACAGGGTTGTTCTTCAACCTGGAATCAAAACTAGCCTTGACATTTTAAAGATTATACAGAATTGAGCTATTGAATAATTCCCATACTCATTTTTAATTTGATGTAAATTTGAATAATTCAGTACTCGAAAATGCGTCATACAAAAATTCTGACCACGGGCATGGAAAATGTCAAAGGGTTGTTCTTCAACCTGGAATCAAAACTAGCCTTGACATTTTTAAGATTATACAGAATTGAGCTATTGAATAATTCCCATACTCATTTTTAATTTGATGTAAATTTGAATAATTCAGTACTCGAAAATGCGTCATACAAAAATTCTGACCACAGGCATGGAAAATGTCAAAGGATAGTTCTTCTACCTGGAATCCAAACTAGCCTTGACATTTGAAAGATTATGGCCAACCTGGACTTTTAGTACTTTCACATTATTTCCCATAGTAAAATTTTCAATTTGATGTAAATTTGAATAATTCAGTACTCGAAAATGCGTCATACAAAAATTCTGACCACAGGCATGGAAAATGTCAAAGGGTTGTTCTTCAACCTGGAATCAAAACTAGCCTTGACATTTTAAAGATTAAGGCCAACCTGGACTTTTAGTACTTTCACATTATTTCCCATAGTAAAATTTTCAATTTGATGTAAATTTGAATAATTCAGTACTCGAAAATGCGTCATACAAAAATTCTGACCACGAGCATGGAAAATGTCAAAGGGTTGTTCTTCAACCTGGAATCAAACCTAGCCTTGACATTTTAAAGATTAAGGCCAACCTGGACTTTTAGTACTTTCACATTATTTCCCATAGTAAAATTTTCAATTTGATGTAAATTTGAATAATTCAGTACTCGAAAATGCGTCATACAAAAATTCCGACCACAGGCATGGAAAATGTCAAAGGGTTGTTCTTCAACCTGGAATCAAAACTAGCCTTGACATTTTAAAGATTATACCGAATTGAGCTATTGAATAATTCCCATACTCATTTTTAATTTGATGTAAATTTGAATAATTCAGTACTCGAAAATGCGTCATACAAAAATTCTGATCACGGGCATGGAAAATGTCAAAGGGTTATTCTTCAACCTGGAATCAAAACTAGCCTTGACATTTTAAAGATTATACCGAATTGAGCTATTGAATAATTCCCATACTCATTTTTAATTTGGTGTAAATTTGAATAATTCAGTACTCGAAAATGCGTCATACAAAAATTCCGACCACAGGCATGGAAAATGTCAAAGGGTTATTCTTCAACCTGGAATCAAAACTAGCCTTGACATTTTAAAGATTATACCGAATTGAGCTATTGAATAATTCCCATACTCATTTTTAATTTGATGTAAATTTGAATAATTCAGTATTCGAAAATGCGTCATACAAAAATTCTGACCACGGGCATGGAAAATGTCAAAGGGTTGTTCTTCAACCTGGAATCAAAACTAGCCTTGACATTTTTAAGATTATACCGAATTGAGCTATTGAATAATTCCCATACTCATTTTTAATTTGATGTAAATTTGAATAATTCAGTACTCGAAAATGCGTCATACAAAAATGCTGACCACAGGCATGGAAAATGTCAAAGGGCTGTTCTTCAACCTGGAATCAAAACTAGCCTTGACATTTTAAAGATTAAGGCCAACCTGGACTTTTAATACTTTCACATTATTTCCCATAGTAAAATTTTCAACTCGAAATATACTCGAAAATGCGTCATACAAAAATTCTGACCACGGGCATGGAAAATGTCAAAGGGTTGTTCTTCAACCTGGAATCAAAACTAGCCTTGACATTTTAAAGATTATACAGAATTGAGCTATTGAATAATTCCCATACTCATTTTTAATATGATGTAAATTTGAATAATTCAGTACTCGAAAATGCGTCATACAAAAATGCTGACCACAGGCATGGAAAATGTCAAAGGGCTGTTCTTCAACCTGGAATCAAAACTAGCCTTGACATTTTAAAGATTAAGGCCAACCTGGACTTTTAGTACTTTCACATTATTTCCCATAGTAAAATTTTCAATTTGATGTAAATTTGAATAATTCAGTACTCGAAAATGCGTCATACAAAAATTCTGACCACGGGCATGGAAAATGTCACAGGGTTGTTCTTCAACCTGGAATCAAAACTAGCCTTGACATTTTAAAGATTATACAGAATTGAGCTATTGAATAATTCCCATACTCATTTTTAATTTGATGTAAATTTGAATAATTCAGTACTCGAAAATGCGTCATACTAAAATTCTGACCACAGGCATGGAAAATGTCAAAGGGTTGTTCATCAACCTGGAATCAAAACTAGCCTTGACATTTTAAAGATTAAGGCCAACCTGGACTTTTAGTACTTTCATATTATTTCCCCATAGTAAAATTTTCAATTTGATGTAAATTTGAATAATTCAGTACTCGAAAATGCGTCATACAAAAATTCCGACCACAGGCATGGAAAATGTCAAAGGGTTGTTCTTCAACCTGGAATCAAAACTAGCCTTGACATTTTAAAGATTATACCGAATTGAGCTATTGAATAATTCCCATACTCATTTTTAATTTGATGTAAATTTGAATAATTCAGTACTCGAAAATGCGTCATACAAAAATTCTGACCACAGGCATGGAAAATGTCAAAGGATAGTTCTTCTACCTGGAATCAAAACTAGCCTTGACATTTTAAAGATTAAGGCCAACCTGGACTTTTAGTACTTTCACATTATTTCCCATAGTAAAATTTTCAATTTGATGTAAATTTGAATAATTCAGTACTCGAAAATGCGTCATACAAAAATTCTGACCACGAGCATGGAAAATGTCAAAGGGTTGTTCTTCAACCTGGAATCAAAACTAGCCTTGACATTTTAAAGATTAAGGCCAACCTGGACTTTTAGTACTTTCACATTATTTCCCATAGTAAAATTTTCAATTTGATGTAAATTTGAATAATTCAGTACTCGAAAATGCGTCATACAAAAATTCCGACCACAGGCATGGAAAATGTCAAAGGGTTATTCTTCAACCTGGAATCAAAACTAGCCTTGACATTTTAAAGATTATACCGAATTGAGCTATTGAATAATTCCCATACTCATTTTTAATTTGATGTAAATTTGAATAATTCAGTACTCGAAAATGCGTCATACAAAAATTCTGACCACGGGCATGGAAAATGTCAAAGGGTTATTCTTCAACCTGGAATTAAAACTAGCCTTGACATTTTAAAGATTATACCGAATTGAGCTATTGAATAATTCCCATACTCATTTTTAATTTGGTGTAAATTTGAATAATTCAGTACTCGAAAATGCGTCATACAAAAATTCCGACCACAGGCATGGAAAATGTCAAAGGGTTATTCTTCAACCTGGAATCAAAACTAGCCTTGACATTTTAAAGATTATACCGAATTGAGCTATTGAATAATTCCCATACTCATTTTTAATTTGATGTAAATTTGAATAATTCAGTACTCGAAAATGCGTCATACAAAAATTCTGACCACGGGCATGGAAAATGTCAAAGGGTTGTTCTTCAACCTGGAATCAAAACTAGCCTTGACATTTTTAAGATTATACAGAATTGAGCTATTGAATAATTCCCATACTCATTTTTAATTTGATGTAAATTTGAATAATTCAGTACTCGAAAATGCGTCATACAAAAATTCTGACCACAGGCATGGAAAATGTCAAAGGATAGTTCTTCTACCTGGAATCCAAACTAGCCTTGACATTTGAAAGATTATGGCCAACCTGGACTTTTAGTACTTTCACATTATTTCCCATAGTAAAATTTTCAATTTGATGTAAATTTGAATAATTCAGTACTCGAAAATGCGTCATACAAAAATTCTGACCACAGGCATGGAAAATGTCAAAGGGTTGTTCTTCAACCTGGAATCAAAACTAGCCTTGACATTTTAAAGATTAAGGCCAACCTGGACTTTTAGTACTTTCACATTATTTCCCATAGTAAAATTTTCAATTTGATGTAAATTTGAATAATTCAGTACTCGAAAATGCGTCATACAAAAATTCTGACCACGAGCATGGAAAATGTCAAAGGGTTGTTCTTCAACCTGGAATCAAAACTAGCCTTGACATTTTAAAGATTAAGGCCAACCTGGACTTTTAGTACTTTCACATTATTTCCCATAGTAAAATTTTCAATTTGATGTAAATTTGAATAATTCAGTACTCGAAAATGCGTCATACAAAAATTCCGACCACAGGCATGGAAAATGTCAAAGGGTTATTCTTCAACCTGGAATCAAAACTAGCCTTGACATTTTAAAGATTATACCGAATTGAGCTATTGAATAATTCCCATACTCATTTTTAATTTGATGTAAATTTGAATAATTCAGTACTCGAAAATGCGTCATACAAAAATTCTGATCACGGGCATGGAAAATGTGAAAGGGTTATTCTTCAACCTGGAATCAAAACTAGCCTTGACATTTTAAAGATTATACCGAATTGAGCTATTGAATAATTCCCATACTCATTTTTAATTTGATGTAAATTTGAATAATTCAGTATTCGAAAATGCGTCATACAAAAATTCTGACCACGGGCATGGAAAATGTCAAAGGGTTGTTCTTCAACCTGGAATCATAACTAGCCTTGACATTTTTAAGATTATACCGAATTGAGCTATTGAATAATTCCCATACTCATTTTTAATTTGATGTAAATTTGAATAATTCAGTACTCGAAAATGCGTCATACAAAAATTCCGACCACAGGCATGGAAAATGTCAAAGGGCTGTTCTTCAACCTGGAATCAAAACTAGCCTTGACATTTTAAAGATTAAGGCCAACCTGGACTTTTAGTACTTTCACATTATTTCCCATAGTAAAATTTTCAATTTGATGTAAATTTGAATAATTCAGTACTCGAAAATGCGTCATACAAAAATTCTGACCTCGGGCATGGAAAATGTCACAGGGTTGTTCTTCAACCTGGAATCAAAACTAGCCTTGACATTTTAAAGATTATACAGAATTGAGCTATTGAATAATTCCCATACTCATTTTTAATTTGATGTAAATTTGAATAATTCAGTACTCGAAAATGCGTCATACAAAAATTCTGACCACAGGCATGGAAAATGTCAAAGGGTTGTTCATCAACCTGGAATCAAAACTAGCCTTGACATTTTAAAGATTAAGGCCAACCTGGACTTTTAGTACTTTCATATTATTTCCCCAAAGTAAAATTTTCAATTTGATGTAAATTTGAATAATTCAGTACTCGAAAATGCGTCATACAAAAATGCTGACCACAGGCATGGAAAATGTCAAAGGGCTGTTCTTCAACCTGGAATCAAAACTAGCCTTGACATTTTAAAGATTAAGGCCAACCTGGACTTTTAGTACTTTCACATTATTTCCCATAGTAAAATTTTCAATTTGATGTAAATTTGAATAATTCAGTACTCGAAAATGCGTCATACAAAAATTCTGACCACGGGCATGGAAAATGTCAAAGGGTTGTTCTTCAACCTGAAATCAAAACTAGCCTTGACATTTTAAAGATTATACAGAATTGAGCTATTGAATAATTCCCATACTCATTTTTAATTTGATGTAAATTTGAATAATTCAGTACTCGAAAATGCGTCATACAAAAATTCTGACCACAGGCATGGAAAATGTCAAAGGGTTGTTCATCAACCTGGAATCAAAACTAGCCTTGACATTTTAAAGATTAAGGCCAACCTGGACTTTTAGTACTTTCATATTATTTCCCCATAGTAAAATTTTCAATTTGATGTAAATTTGAATAATTCAGTACTCGAAATTGCGTCATACAAAAATTCTGACCACAGGCATGGAAAATGTCAAAGGGTTGTTCTTCAACCTGGAATCAAAACTAGCCTCGACATTTTAAAGATTAAGGCCAACCTGGACTTTTAGTACTTTCACATTATTTCCCATAGTAAAATTTTCAATTTGATGTAAATTTGAATAATTCAGTACTCGAAAATGCGTCATACAAAAATTCCGACCACAGGCATGGAAAATGTCAAAGGGTTATTCTTCAACCTGGAATCAAAACTAGCCTTGACATTTTAAAGATTATACCGAATTGAGCTATTGAATAATTCCCATACTCATTTTTAATTTGATGTAAATTTGAA
Organism: Tipula unca; assembly: GCA_951394425.1. Lineage (NCBI taxonomy): Eukaryota > Metazoa > Arthropoda > Insecta > Diptera > Tipulidae > Tipula > Tipula unca. The sequence continues at coordinate 4,069,967 of OX596383.1, read as the reverse complement.
TAATTCAGTACTCGAAAATGCGTCATACAAAAATTCTGACCACAGGCATGGAAAATGTCAAAGGGTTGTTCATCAACCTGGAATCAAAACTAGCCTTGACATTTTAAAGATTAAGGCCAACCTGGACTTTTAGTACTTTCATATTATTTCCCATAGTAAAATTTTCAATTTGATGTAAATTTGAATAATTCAGTACTCGAAAATGCGTCATACAAAAATTCCGACCACAGGCATGGAAAATGTCAAAGGGTTGTTCTTCAACCTGGAATCAAAACTAGCCTCGACATTTTAAAGATTAAGGCCAACCTGGACTTTTAGTACTTTCACATTATTTCCCATAGTAAAATTTTCAATTTGATGTAAATTTGAATAATTCAGTACTCGAAAATGCGTCATACAAAAATTCCGACCACAGGCATGGAAAATGTCAAAGGATTATTCTTCAACCTGGAATCAAAACTAGCCTTGACATTTTAAAGATTATACCGAATTGAGCTATTGAATAATTCCCATACTCATTTTTATTTGATGTAAATTTGAATAATTCAGTACTCGAAAATGCGTCATACAAAAATTCTGACCACGGGCATGGAAAATGTCAAAGGGTTATTCTTCAACCTGGAATCAAAACTAGCCTTGACATTTTAAAGATTATACCGAATTGAGCTATTGAATAATTCCCATACTCATTTTTAATTTGGTGTAAATTTGAATAATTCAGTACTCGAAAATGCGTCATACAAAAATTCCGACCACAGGCATGGAAAATGTGAAAGGGTTATTCTTCAACCTGGAATCAAAACTAGCCTTGACATTTTAAAGATTATACCGAATTGAGCTATTGAATAATTCCCATACTCATTTTTAATTTGATGTAAATTTGAATAATTCAGTACTCGAAAATGCGTCATACAAAAATTCTGACCACGGGCATGGAAAATGTCAAAGGGTTGTTCTTCAACCTGGAATCAAAACTAGCCTTGACATTTTTAAGATTATACAGAATTGAGCTTATGAATAATTCCCATACTCATTTTTAATTTGATGTAAATTTGAATAATTCAGTACTCGAAAATGCGTCATACAAAAATTCTGACCACAGGCATGGAAAATGTCAAAGGATAGTTCTTCTACCTGGAATCCAAACTAGCCTTGACATTTGAAAGATTATGGCCAACCTGGACTTTTAGTACTTTCACATTATTTCCCATAGTAAAATTTTCAATTTGATGTAAATTTGAATAATTCAGTACTCGAAAATGCGTCATACAAAAATTCTGACCACAGGCATGGAAAATGTCAAAGGGTTGTTCTTCAACCTGGAATCAAAACTAGCCTTGACATTTTAAAGATTAAGGCCAACCTGGACTTTTAGTACTTTCACATTATTTCCCATAGTAAAATTTTCAATTTGATGTAAATTTGAATAATTCAGTACTCGAAAATGCGTCATACAAAAATTCTGACCACGAGCATGGAAAATGTCAAAGGGTTGTTCTTCAACCTGGAATCAAAACTAGCCTTGACATTTTAAAGATTAAGGCCAACCTGGACTTTTAGTACTTTCACATTATTTCCCATAGTAAAATTTTCAATTTGATGTAAATTTGAATAATTCAGTACTCGAAAATGCGTCATACAAAAATTCCGACCACAGGCATGGAAAATGTCAAAGAGTTATTCTTCAACCTGGAATCAAAACTAGCCTTGACATTTTAAAGATTATACCGAATTGAGCTATTGAATAATTCCCATACTCATTTTTAATTTGATGTAAATTTGAATAATTCAGTACTCGAAAATGCGTCATACAAAAATTCTGACCACGGGCATGGAAAATGTCAAAGGGTTATTCTTCAACCTGGAATCAAAACTAGCCTTGACATTTTAAAGATTATACCGAATTGAGCTATTGAATAATTCCCATACTCATTTTTAATTTGGTGTAAATTTGAATAATTCAGTACTCGAAAATGCGTCATACAAAAATTCCGACCACAGGCATGGAAAATGTCAAAGGGTTATTCTTCAACCTGGAATCAAAACTAGCCTTGACATTTTAAAGATTATACCGAATTGAGCTATTGAATAATTCCCATACTCATTTTTAATTTGATGTAAATTTGAATAATTCAGTATTCGAAAATGCGTCATACAAAAATTCTGACCACGGGCATGGAAAATGTCAAAGGGTTGTTCTTCAACCTGGAATCAAAACTAGCCTTGACATTTTTAAGATTATACAGAATTGAGCTATTGAATAATTCCCATACTGATTTTTAATTTGATGTAAATTTGAATAATCCAGTACTCGAAAATGCGTCATACAAAAATTCTGACCACAGGCATGGAAAATGTCAAAGGATAGTTCTTCAACCTGGAATCAAAACTAGCCTTGACATTTTAAAGATTATGGCCAACCTGGACTTTTAGTACTTTCACATTATTTCCCATAGTAAAATTTTCAATTTGATGTAAATTTGAATAATTCAGTACTCGAAAATGCGTCATACAAAAATTCTGACCACAGGCATGGAAAATGTCAAAGGGTTGTTCTTCAACCTGAAATCAAAATCAAAATTGACATTTTAAAGATTAAGGCCAACCTGAACTTTTAGTACTTTCACATTATTTCCCATAGAATATTATTGATTCAATGTTTGTTGTGAAATACAATATTTAACTCAATTTTATAATATTTTATTTATGTATAAAATATTATAGAATAAAAATTTTTAAACTTAATTAATTATTGTTTTGATTTCGTGCTAGCTTAAAAATTATCTTATTTGAACAATTAATTTTTCGTGCTAACTTTAGTACAGGATGTATAATATCCATGACTCAAACCACTAGAGCTCCCAGTGTGTTTTTCGTGCTAACTCTTCGTGCTAACTTCACAGACATGTTCTTTCATCATGTAACTATCCGAAATGAAACTCATCAACATGTATATTCATAGGGATAATGTTTTCATTATTAATGATCTTTATTATATATTTTATAGTTCGTTTTATACTCTAAAGAGATGTACAAAACATACCACACCATTCAAGTAACACTCAACAATCCAACCGCTTCTGATGTCCAAAACCAATTTAGATTTTAGGCCATTAAGGGGAGAAGTTACGGCCCGTTACATCTCCCGGACTCCACTGTCATCAAAGAGGCCATGTCAGCAATCAGCATGTCTCGTATAAGTGAATAAAATAAAAATAGATTACACATCATTTTATAGTAATAAGAATCAATAAATATAAGATATCAATATCACTAACCTAATGTCTGGGAAAGTAATATCATAGACAATCGTACTTGATTTCACATTTGTACTACAAAAAAGAATCAAAAAAAAACTTCTGATATTTCCTATGTCATCATTGTGTGTTGTATACACAATAGAATGTCACCACCACAATGACGACGTTGAACATTTTTTTTTCGTGCATACGCAGTGCAAATGAGAAATCTATAGTAATCTGTTTTGCCTATGGTAATATGAACCAAATAAGGAAATAATAAAATAATCAGATTGATCTCAGAATTCATATAGGAATATTAAAAATTCCTTCACATTGGTATAATTTCCTACGCGTAGGATTAATTTCTTTATCTCTGAAATGAAATTCTTAGAGAATTTTAATCACAAAGAACGAAAAAAATGTGAAGGAATTATACTGTTGTTTTAGTTGGGTGCAGATCAAACTTATTGACAGTTCTAACTACTTTTTCGTTCTTAGTGCCCACAATTTTTGTAGATGCTCATTTTGCCATTATTAATGAAATTGAGTGGCTCCCACGAGGAGTTTTTTTTACCACAAATGAATATTTAGTGCCACTTTTTTGCATAAAATATGCATAAATATTGTGTTTCGTTAGATTATACCAGATTTTTTTTTATCCCACACACATTGTACTTAAATCGGATGATACAAATTTTACTAGGAAATGCACAATATTTGTTAATTTATATTCCTCTTTGTCATAAAATATTTATTTCTGTAACTCGAATCCATTGGACCATTTGTTGGAAAAATTCCAACACATTGGAATTGTAACTCCGAGTTATATTTTGTTGGAATTTTGCTATTCTGTAACTCGATGATTGAGTTATAATATTTTAACAACAATTATGTACATGTTTGGAAAATACAAATTCGGTTGATTTATTTAAAATTTGCCTAATCGTTTTTAGTAGAAGATCAGTTCTTTTAGATCTTAGTAGTATTTACAGCTATTTTGTTATCAAAAATTTTTATGTTGGAAACAACAATTAAATTACAACAAAAACTTGGAAACTTCAATGGAATTTTTTTTCCAGTGGAAAATACCGAGTTACAGAATAAACAGAATAAATTATTAAGAGAAACAAAAAATTATGTTTAACATTAAAAATGTATATTTCTTCATTTTAGATTTGTCCAAGAATGTTCTAAAATATTGTATTGAATGTGTACAAAATAAAAACTAAGAAGTGATGATCGAAAGTTAATTGTGTAAATCGTCACTTTTTTTTCTAATAGTCAAACCTATACGAAAATTAATCATCTTGTTGAATTTTGACATTGAAATTGTGTATTTTTGTGTGGTTAAATAAATTAATTCTTATTACAAAAGTTTGTTTAAAAACTATTATTGATTCGATAGCGATTTACGATTGATTTACTTTTCCAGTGATAGTGAAAATTACAATAATTGTTCGTCACATTTGCGATATAAATCAATTCGAGATAAGTCGAATATATTTGAGCTTTCTGAGACAACGTAAGTTATAAAACATGTTCCTGTAATCTTTTATGCATTTTTTAATTACTATACTTAAATTTCAGGTTTACAAAACTATTCAGACTTTCGAAAGATACAGTGAAATTCTCATCACTGAAATAAATGATGATTTACCGATCCACAAGTATACCGAATATTTTAAAGTTAGCTGCTACTTTGCGGATTTGTGCTCATGGCAATTACTAACAAAGCGTTAGTAACGATTTTAACAAGGATCAGTATCAAGTGCGTTAAGCGAAGTTCTTGTGGTACTTGAAGCTTAAGTATGCCCTAAATGGATATCGTACCGACAATCAAGCAGAGACAAACGTGCGGCTACTGATTATTTCTACAATATTACTATCAGAATGTGAATCAATCTTTATCATCTACGCATCGGGTATACAAAATTAGTTCAATGATGTTCAATCATAAATCGAAGTAGACGAGAAAGAGTGGCAAACTGATAATCGAGAACAGTTTGAAGATGCATATGGCAACGTGGCAGAGAGTCTATTTATGATTATTCGTATTCAAGAATAGGGCCTCTGGTAACTGACGTTTCTATCGTAAAGTTTGATATTTAACCCGGTATGTTTACTCAGAACTTGTTTTGATACCGCCACTATTTTTGTTTGATATAGTGATTTCAAAACTGGAACTAAATCGTAAACATTTTCGTGCGATTATTTTTTACGACTTTCGGCTTGGATTAACTCAACAACAGTGCATTTGATGGGAAATTTGACTCGTGACCTATTTTAAGAGATGTATTTAACATTAAGGTGCATAGCGCAACAATTCTTATGCTTTCTCCGGTTAGACTACCATCGTTAGTCTACCACCAGAGAAGAGCCACTGAAAGAGGCAAAGTAATCGCGACTCCAAACCATTTTTATTACAGACAATTATTCTAACTAAACCTAGCAAATTCAGATTAAATAGTTAGCTCAATTCACCACTTGGCAGAGCCATATACTTACTAACAAAGCCAAAAATACAAACATGAATAATTTATATACTAGTTGTTCGCTAGCAGAAATGCTACAAACAAATCATTAAGAAAGAATAAACCTACAAGTCGATTCTGAAGTCGGCCATTTAACGCAAAAAAAATACAAGTGGAAATTGCATTTATTAGCAAATGCTTCACATGTTACTCATTTTGTATCAAAATGCGTAACTCAAAAAAGATGTAGTTTTTAGATACACATTTTATGCATATCGGTTCTATGTATTGCTATTAATAATATCCAACCCCAATTGTCATATTCGTTCTACGTCATTTTACGTGGCCAGTCACGTCACTTTATCAAGGCAAAATTAAACTACAATAAAACAAGTGGAGATTGCAATAAAACAATATAAGTTATATAGGTCTCGGCATTAGAGAAGTGTAATCGACCTGCTGCTTCTCAGGGCAGTCTCTCAAGCAAATCGAAAAACTTTTAGTTTAGGCCCGAGTAGTTCCACCGCCGAAGGCTGCCTCAAATCTACTGTCGATGTGTACCGGCCAAATTACTGGTGTAATACACCTAATATCTGCCAGGCAGAAGCGATAACCCATCACCCGCACATAATCATTCAAAATTAAGCCGTTTGGATTCAAAAAAGCTAATAAATAGCACCAACACCAAGCAAAACGCGTTTAAATTATTTCAAACAAAACTACTTCAATTAAAAAAACTATGTACAAGGACTAAATTATAAACTAAATTATTTGCATAATATCGAATTGTCTCAGAATTGCAAGGGATTGCCTTCAAATTTCCACTAAATACAGATTTTTTTTTGGGGGGAAACCCAATTCACCGTTATTAAAAAAAGAACCATTAACTAAAAATTTCAATTGAATCCACAAAACTTCAATTTTCGTAATTCCAAACTTGTATTTCTTTCTGGGTTGGCTCACTATATATTGCTTCAATAACAAAATTTCTCCTAGTTATGAGGCTTCCAAAGTTACGAAAAATTTACTTAAAAGTTCTACTGTATCCAGAATGTTGTGTTGCCTTCAATTTAAAAAGTATAAAATTTTAGTTTTCTGGATTAATTGAAGTTTTAAGTAAATCTGAATTTTCAGAAATTCATATTGAACCCCTTGCAACCTTTTAAAATCTTCAGTACCCATGCTTCATCTACAAAACTCTGTATGTGTGTAAACGTTTTAGTATTTTTATAATTTAATCCTTGTAAATTATCCTTCCCTGTGATTTTCTGGATGCATAAAATACCCGAAACGTACTTTTTTAGTCGCGCAATTATCTGACAGCCTTAATTATTTTAAAAAGATATATGATTCAACTCATAGAAAATTAAAGTTATCGCAAGAAGACCTTTTAGACTAAGGAAATTTCAAAGGGATTTACTAGAATTAAAATTAAAAGAAAGAAAATTAGCAGTCTTGGAACGATGTATTACATTTGAATTTAGATACCTACTAAATCCTGAGCATATCACTGCATTGTGATAATTTTAAAGTTATTGTTATAAGGATGGCCAAATTGAGAATAAAATACTAGATTTTAATAAACATATTTGTTTCCATTTATTGAATTAAATTTATTTTTATGAACCATTTATTGAATTGAATTTGTTTTCGTTTATCAGATAATAAAATTAACCTATTTACTTCATTAACATATGGAATTCCTTATATTACGCTTTATACATTCCCCAGCACTCTCGTGTTTATCGCCATAAAGGCGTTAGCTGGTCTTGCTCTTTAGCGGTCATAGTTATGAGTTCAGCAAACGTTGACAATGTGCCGTGCCTTATTTCCAGAATCATGTAGCATATTTCGCCTAACAGAGAGCGGACGCGACTTTTTAGGCTCCAATGGTTCTTTCTACCAAAATTCGAACTTTTATGTGCTTCATGTTAAACATTTATTTTATTGAGTCACTCGCTTCTCTCGATCGAAATGATACGATTAAATAAGGTTTTAGTGCATCACCTTTAAATAAAAAATTATTAAATTTTGAGATATATTTACGTTTTATTTTTTTAGTTTATGGTTTAAAACGGCATTAATTGTATACCTTTATTAAATATTTTACCAAATTTATACTGTAACAAAAGACAATTACTCTTTCTCAATACAAGCAACAATAAGAATCACAGTTGCGATATTACAACAAAATTATCTATTTAGTGTTTGAAAAAGCTTTAAACTGAAAATAACTTCTTCATTTACCACAAATGAATACGTTCACATGGCTTGTGTTATACGAGGCCACTGGAGCTCGGACTGTTGCCAAAATGTCATATAAGTAAGAGACGACTCCACGAACGAGGAGAAACGGGTCTAACAAAATCTACAGTGCAAAATACTTGGTAAAGAAAATTTACATCCTTATCATTACCAGAAAGTACAAGTACTTTCTTCCCAAACCGAATAATGTTTTCAGATGAGGCTACGTTTACGCGGGAGGTTTGACGTGCAACAAATCCTCATTTAAAAATAATTAAACATTTCTAATATAAATAAATAAATAATAATAATAATAACAGTGTTAAAGGCCATTACTGGCCCCTTACTGAATCAACAATCTGGCTCCAACGGTTTCGATCCTGAGCTTGGTCTTCATACTGTCTTAGACAATCTGAAGAGGCCAAGTCGTTCTCTACATCGTGGAGCCATCGTCGCCTGCAACGACCTCTGCGCCTACCATATGGTGGCTCTCCTTTCAGAGATCGCTGCACAATTCGTTCCGGATCAGCACGCAGAACGTGACCGAGCCAGCGTACTCGCTGAGATCTAACTTCATGTACAATATCGGGGATCTTCATCAGATCTCTGATCTCGAAATTGTACAGAGCTCGGTATGTACCATCTATTTCGCGTTTAGGGCCGTAAATCACACGCATGATTCTTCTCTCAAATGTAAGGAGCCATCTCTCGTACTCATCCGTCAGCGCCCAACTTTCACATCCAAACATAACAACGGGCCTGATCAACGCTTTGTAAAGCTTCAGTTCACGGCACTTGATAAGTGTTTAGATTTTAGCAGTGGCCTTAGAGGATATAAAGAACGACTGCCAGCTGCCAGCCGCACTTTAATATCCTCACCCACACTGTTATCGTGAGTGATAAGAGAGCCCAAATATTTGAACCTCCTCACTCCCTCAAACGTGTGGTGGCCACTACTAAAATCTGGTGTGCCATTGTCTCTAAAACCAGAGATCAGGTATTTCGTTTTGGACTCATTGATCTGGAGTCCAACAGAAGCTGAAAACTCTACAAGCGGATCAAGTGTTTCTTTCACTCCGTTGCTATTCAGTCCAATCACGCATATGTCATCTGCATATGCAAGCACTTGATTGGACTGGCGATACAAGATGTTGTTATAAGAAGATATAAATAAATAATAATGTTTTAAAGGCCACTACTAGCCCATTACTGAGTCAACTATATGGCTCCGAAGGATTCGATCCTGAGCATGGGCTTCATACTGTCTCAGACAATCTGGAGAGGTCAAGTCGTTTTCTACATTGTGGAGCCATCGAGGCCTGCAACGACCTCTACGCCTACCATATCGTGGCTCTCCTTTCAGAGATCGCTGCAAAGTTCGTTCTATATCAACACGCAGAACGTGACCGAGCCAGTGTACTCGCTGAGATCTTATTTCATGTACAATATCGGGAGCTCAGTATGTACCATCTACTTCACGTTTTGGGCCGTAGGTCACACGTATGATTCTTCCCTCAAATGTAAGGAGCCATCTCTCGTACTCATCCGCCAGCGCCCAACTTTCACATCCAAACATAACAACGGGGCTGCTCAACGCTTCGTAAAGCTTCAGTTTAAATTTTAGCAGTTGCCTTAGAGGATACAAAGCACGACTGCCAACTGCCAGCCGCACTTTAATATTCCCATCCACACTGTTATCGTGAGTGATAAGAGAGCCCAAATATTTGAACATGCTCACTCCCTCATTGATCTGAAGTCGAACAATAGCTGAAAACTCTACAACCGGATAACTGCAAACATTCTCGATGGCCTATTATCAAAGTTAACACAGCATTGAGACTGCGTCACTATCATTCTGCACAGTCGTCCAAATTTTGTTGGCATTCCTATGTATTTCAGGACAGACCACAAATTCTCTCGATTGATCGAATCATAGGTCTGCCGGAAATCCAGGAACAGCTGTTGTACGGAAATGGACAGTCTCATAATATATAGATAGAATCATCCGCAGCGAAAAAACCTCAAATCGTCCTTGATAGTCGCCAATAAGGCCTTACGCTAGAGGGGTGATTCTATCTAATATAATGTAGGGCTTAATTGCATGCTGTGCAAAAGAAAACTATACCGCGATAATTCTCACACTTCATGCGGTCTCACTTCAAGAATATGGGGCGTATCGCAGCCATTTTCCATTTATCAGGCTTAACTTCGGTAATGCAATCCTCCACAGTCTGTACTTGAGGCGACTCAACAACAGTCTGTGACGCATGATGAACACCAAGCACGTCGATAAAGTGTCCTGGAAGTATGGTGCAATCCAGTAATCCCTTAAAGAAATTACTTGATCTGCGCTCATTGCTGAGTTGTTGTACTTTCAGAACATCAGCCTTCCATCTTTCTCGTTTTGTCCGTTTATAAATTCGCTTAGCGGCCCTTCGAGCTAGAGCAGCTTTGTTTTTCCTCGCGATTGTGAGACGTTGATGCACTTTACTATGGGCTGCTCGATTAGAAGACGACACTCGTCATCAAACCAACATTTGAGTCAGACTTTCACTAAACCTAGTCTGTTGAGAAGCAATGACAACCAAAGTTTTTAGTACCTCCCAGAGAGAATTCACACAGTCAGACTGGCAATTAGCTTCCTCAATGCTGTCACTGACAAAATCCTGATATCGTTTCTTTTGATCTTCATTTATCAGACCTTCACAATCGAAACGTTCAATCCGTTTCACTGTGTTCCCAGACTTGTACGAAAAATCCCATCGTAGCTTTGCAGCGACCAAATGATGATCGCTGGCTACATATTTGGTTGCTGACCGATAAGTTCTCACATCCAGCACAACCCAAGCCCGCCCTTTTGTGATTAACACGTGGTCAATTTGGCTGTGGGGTGTTTTGCGAGGACGAACCCATGTTTAATAAAGTAAAGGAATATAAATATTATAAAATTCTAATGGACAGTCAGCTGTTAGCCTGTTCCAACACAAAGTATCATGCCGAAAGGCTTCTGTTAAGCGAAAGTACCACTGATGCTCCGGTGCATCAAGAATTTTTTCCATATAGTACGCCGCTGTGACACGCACACATTTTGCAAATTTTACATTATACCAAGTCACATGTGATTTTTTTTCCTAATACTCTTAGAACCGCACATCATGATTTTTTTCCTTATACTCTTAGAACTAAACCATTTAATCTAGGATTCCAACGGTACATCCGTGTCACATAATATTGGGACACGCTTCTTTCAATAGTATTTTCTTCTAAAAGTATTGGAAAATCGTTTTTCTCAAAAAACGCCAGTATTATTTTCATTTTTTCGTCATGACTAAATTTTATGAGAATAGCTAATAATTATTATCATTCATTTCAAAAGATTAATGCATCTTTTGCCTAATAATTGTTACCAATGTGGGTTTGATAACCACCTTCTGCTAAGAACCGCAATACCGCTGCTAATTAAAGCACGGATGTTACGGAGGACAAATGTATTGTTGTTTTATTTGGAGATAACCATAGTTAACAAATTCAGTTAACAATATGTTAAAAACCTACAAGAAAATATGAATTATATAAATAAGTAAATATATGCATCATATTCATACTTACAGAACATCCGGTGTTTGTAAACGATCAAAACGAATGCGTCGAATTTTGTTTTCCGAGCTCTTTCCTCATCTTCACTATCTGTATCGTAAAATAACTACACTACATTGTTATAATTTTTATATATTTTAATAAAATAATTTACTCACTGAGAAAACCGAATTTACAATTCACCAATTTGACTTTTTATTGAGAAATAATAAATATAAAATTATTCTGACAAATAATATGCTGTCAAACTGCCCTGTTGCTTGAGTCGACTTCAATAAAACCAATGTTGGGGCGACATGACACCACTAAGAATATAATTTGAAATGACACGACTTGACATTCGGGGCATATAAATATAAATTTAAGTACGAACATAATGGTCTGGATGAGGGCTTAGGAGCCGAAAAACTGAATCGTAGGTTTGTCCTCATATACCATTTTGTTACACTTCGAGAAAATCGTCGTGCGAAACTAATTTGGCATGCAAAATGTAATGAATCAAATATCACCTACCCTACTAACTATTAAGAGCACCGTTCAAGTCTTTCCCATATAAACCAATTTCGATAATAACTAAGTTAAAACCTTTCTGCTTCCTGTATAATACACTATTAAAATTCCGGCTGCACTTTATAAAATTTTGTTAGAGCTTTCTAAAGGGAATTTGATCATTAGCATAGGGTTCATAAGATATTAAATGATTGATGAGAGCGTGATGAATTTGTATTATTTATTTATTATTCGTAGTATACGGCCAGCAGTGCTCGAAAAGGTGATGAAGACATTTTCAAATGTTAATGCCATGTATTGATCGTTCGAATGAATAAAACAATTTGATTAAAATTAAGTTCTCTCAACAATTTGATTAAATCAAGTTCTAAAGGACTTAAAACAAACAACATTACTTTTTGTATGCTATAGTTAAGTTAAATGAAAAATTCTGTTTTGAGGTATGTGGTATATTAGTCCGAAATTATCCGCGGATTCAGTCGGCAGACAGGTATTTTTTTTCGTTATTTAAGTTTAATTGCAGTTCGGTAAACATAAAATAAACCTATAATCTATAACGTACAAAATAACCAATTACAAAATTTAACCGCTAACTCAATTCAGAAAGAGCACCACCACACCCCACAATGGTGAGTTCTCGATGTTTTGATTACGCGTGGTCTCAAGGTCCTGTCGTAACATACATAACTCTAGTGACCAACTGTGACCGATGATAGTGAAAACTAGGTATATAGATCAATGATCAAAAATTTTATCCTGTCGCGATACATGAGAAAACAAACGATACATGACACAAAAAAGGCAGAAACAATTGGAGACCTAAATACTGAGTTCGAATGGAATATTTCAATTCACTAGAACTGATAAAGTAAACTATGTATAACACAAGCTGTTTGTATTTAATTTTTATAAAAAACATAATTTTAGAAAAAAATAATGATTTTAACAACCCCAATACAACTTAAGGCCAACTCTGTATAATTCTGTACTGTGACCGATAGTTATGGCGATTATAATTGAATATGCGTACTTAAATTCTTAGCCGGGTTATGATTAATTCTACTTCTAAACTAAAGAGAAGATACAACACTATTGAGTTGGCTCGCTAACATAATATTTAAATTTCAGTAATATCATATTTTTTAAGTGCATAATAGTTTAAAAATATGTATGTCATCAATTTTTAATGTTTTGTGTCGCATTAAGTATTCGCTAAAAGAGGTCTACACTTTACTTTAATTTTTTCAATATCGAAATGTCATGAAATTAGAATGTTACCTTTTTATTTAACTAATTTCAAACGCTAAATTTTTTTTGAGTATTACATGTTTTTATTCACTAAAAGAAATTATGAAAGATGAATTATGTCTAAATAATATAATAAAGATACCATCGAGGAATATCATAAGAACGAATGTAGAAATCATCAGGATCGAAAAACTATTGCCACCAGAATATAACATATAGGTGTAAGCTATATGAAAAAAAACTGTTATGATTCAAATTTATAAAATGATAATTCTATATTTTCTTCACTATATTTTAAGGATTTTGTTTTATTCCGATTTGAATAAATGTCGAAAAGAATGAAATGAAAATTTAAACATGATATTCATGTTCAATAAAAAAAAATGTTTTCTGTTTCTTAACAAAATCTGTTTTTTCTTTCTTTGTTTGTTTAATTTATGTTTGTTTTATACTTCAATAATATACATATTAACCAAAATCAAAAAATATTTATATATATATATATATATATATATATATATATATATATATATATATATATATATATATATATATAAATAAATATATTTTTATATATATATATTTAATTCATAATACTAATTTCGCTTGATACAAATACTAAATTAACTCGCGATTTGGATCTGCTCATTTTAATTTGATTTGAAACAATAATACAAATAAGCAGCATCCACATTTAATTTATAGAGAGAGAGAGATTCTTTATTCAAACGAAATCAACATAAGAAGAAGGATGAATAGAACATTTTAACAATTTCGATTTTTAGATTAAATTAAAAAAAAAATCATACTAAACAAATTAATGATATAAAAAAATGCATAAATAGAAACTTAGTTAATATTTTTTTAAATATATAAATGACGTTATTTTATGGTTGTTGAATTACACTAAACATTTGCTCCATGGCCGATAGCATTGGAGCATCGACTATTGTTGTAATATCAGGAGGATTTATTATATAAGTGGTAGACGAAGAATTACGATTTTGAGTCGACAAAATGTCATTGAGAAGACTCACCTGCTGATTTTGGTGATGATGCTGCTGCTGTTGCATCGCATTGGGCAATTGTACCGAATTTACAAATAATGATGGTGAAATTGCACCACCGATAAGCTGTTGCTGGGCAGCATTTTGGGTTGACGTTGCTAATAAATTTCCACTACTCATTGTTATAGTACTAACCATATTTTGTTGTTGGTTACCACTAGAACTACCCGAATTAACACGATTTCGACCGGTACTTGATATGCAACCTGGATGAATACTCGGGTGACCTGCAAAAGAAAAGAAATTTATTCTATTATATTATTGATATAATGTTTGATATTCGCTTAAAACTATAAGTTGCTGTGATATTATTCAGAAATAAATAATCGTTTAGATTTTCAAACAATTTCATAAGACCCCACATAATGAAGTTATTGCTGTAGTATGCGTAAATTCATATTCTTAAAACCATTAAAGGATTTTTCCATTTCGATTTTTAACTAAATTACAAAAAGTGCAAAAGGAAGAATATTACAAAACTTCAAAAAAGCCAGTATTTCAAATTCAGTGAAAGTGACTTAAGCGATTCTTCGTTTTTGATACACAAATATTTGTACTTTTCATTTGTAAGGCAAATGTAGATAAAAAGAGAATATAAAAGAAATTAAATCCAATAACAAGGATAGTACACTATATAATATGGAATATCATACTTATCAACTGAGAAGTGAAAGATGGTATCGAGTCGTAATACGAGGTTTACCGTTTTCTATCGATCGCAAAGTGATCAAAGCTGCAATGGAGGACCACGGTCATAAAGTAACCAACATTTCCAACAACCCCGGTCTTTATGATTCTGAGTTAAAAGAAAAAGAAAACGAAACTTAACCTTACTAATAAATTCACGGATTGGGAGTAAATTGAGTTAAATGTTTGTCTCCAGAACTTGAAATACAAGCTGGGTATTTTATTAACTATATGCGTGTGCAGCTAGAGGCTACACCCGTATTAGATGAGGAAGTTGTACAAGAGATCAACTACCCCCTGGAGATTCGAGAACTGATAAAAGAAAGGCGTAGGAAAAAATGCATATGGCATAGGACCAGAAATATTATTGACAAAAGAGAATTTAATCGAGTAAGTAATAAAGTCAACCGATTAGTTAAAGAACATAGAGAGGATTGTACTGAAAATTATCTGAAAGGACTGGGTCCTGAAGCAGACAAAAACTATACTCTTTGGAAAGCTACTAAAAGATATAAGAGGCAAATGACCCAAATATCATCTATAAAGAAAGCAAGTGGTGAATGGGTGCGACGTAACAATCAAACAGCAGACTGTTTGCACAACATCTGGCATCAGTATTTCATCCTCATGATATACAATCTAGGATTGATCCTATACCAGTCTATAGATCTCCATTAAACATCAATAAGTGTTGATCACCCCACTACAAGTCGCACAAGAAATAAATATGAATTGGAATCCCAGTCACCTGGAATTGACGAAATATCGCAAGGACTGTTTAAGGAGTTATCAAACAGAGCAGTCATTAAGTTAACATATGTATATTGCTTGCATCCGACTTTCATATATGGCTGAGTGCTTCAAGACTGCACAAATAGTCATGATAAAAAACAGACAAACCCGGTGAGCAAATGACGTCATATACAGGCCGATGTCTCTGTTACCAACTATCTCAAAATTGTTTTCGAAACGATTAAAACTAATGATCAATACCTGATTTCCATGTATGGATTCAGTTCATCATGTGACAGCAAAGATAAAACAAGAATTTAAAGAGAAGAAATATTGTCCTGCCGTATCTAGATATATCACAGGCTTTCGATAGAGTGTGGCATGAGGGTCATATCTACAAGATAAGTAAAGTAGTGCCATAAAATTACTGCCAACTGCTCGAGTCGTATCTATCGAAACGAAAATTTAGAATATTACATGAAGATACATACTCTAAATTTTACCCTGCTATAGCAAGAGTGCCTCAGGGTAGCGTAGGGCCTTTCCTATATCATCTTTACACTTCCGATATACCGACAAGCGAATCGCAGAAGCAAGCAGTTGAATATTTACAACAGGCACACGATAAAATCAGCCAATGGACCAGGGATTGGAAATTAAATCTGAACGAGCTGAAATTAGTTCATGTAACATATGCGTTGTTCATACATTTATCAATGGGGTACAAATTTCACAAGCTGAATCTGCTAAATATCTCGGATTACATCTCGATTCAAAGCTAAAATATTCGAAGGCTAGTGCCACAAAGTTGAAAAAGTATTTAAGTGGAATTTGAAATTTAAATTCAAAATTTTTTGTAAATATATTAGTCAGTCACTTCAACATAGCAAATTTCATAATAATCGGTCAAGGAATGGTCCATCGCAGGACATTATCAAAAAACCATTGTATGATCCCATTTCCATCCAAGCCGCCTACACACGTTCAAATAGTCTTACTAGGCACAGGCGTTTACTTTGATTAGTTTACTTAAATAGTTTAAATTTTAAATATGTCATATATGCCTAATTTAAAAGGGCGTCAAATTTATCAAATAACCTCTTAATAAAGCATGAGCTATTAACACGTAAAAAGGAAGCATGTGGTTCCATATCGTTCGGAATGGAAATTGAATTATGCGTGGTTGATTGTTGAAGAAAACACAAAGCAGGGCAAAAGATGCAAACTTTGTTATTCAGCAATTGTAGGTGACAAAACCGCAAAACACACATAGAACACCACACCCTTACCGAAATACACAAAAAAGCAGCGGAAAATGCCAAACAAACTTGCAGAATAGATGATATTGATAGGAACATCGAAATTAATTTAAATAAAGCTAAAACATTTGAAATTTCGCTGGCTTTGTGGCTGAGCATAGTTTACCATTTACAGTTCAGGATCACCAAAATTTAGTTTTAAAATCTAATTTTTAGGATTCTAAAATTATCAAATGCACGGACAGTACAACCCCTAAAAATCTTTAGACAAAAAAAAATTATTCCTTGACGGATTATGATGAAAATCGGAATGTTGGATGGAAATGGGGTTAACAATGATTTTTGGATGGTTCTGGAATATGGCCAACTGGAATGGACCTAGATCATCCCTTGACGGATTATGATGAAACTCAGCATGTTAGATGGAAAAAAAAAATGATTTTTAGATGAAGTTCTGGAATATGAACGGAACGGAACTAGAACATTCCTTGATGAATTATGATGAAACTCGACATGTTGGATGGAAATGAGATTATAAGACGATTTATGGATGAAGTTCTGAAATATGGCCAACTGGAACGAAACTAGGTGAGACCTAGTTATGTTGTTCCAGTCAAGGAATGATCTAGGTATGTTGCACGAAAATGGATTAGAAATATGATTTTTGGATAAAGTTCTGGAATATGGCGAACAGAAACGGAGCTAGCTATTTCTAACCGATTATGATAAAATTCGACGAGTTGGGTCGTAATGGGATTCTAAAATGTTTTTTGGCAGAAGTTTTGAAATATGGCTAACAGGAACGGCACTAGGCTATTAAACCGGGTACACACGTTCCGGTTATTATATTCGATTAGGGACCGCGAAATTTGCCGAAAACTTCGTTAATCGATAAACGGGGGAAAATGGACATGAAAACCAGTTAACCTGGTTAAATTTACAATGTGCTAGTCACACATTTGGTTTTTTGGCAACCGCCGATGTAATAAGAATTTAAAAAAAACAAATTAAGATGCATTATCCAACAAGATGGGATTCTTTATATGACGCGATTCAATATCTTTAAATATATAAAAGTATAAAACTAAATGTTTTACTAAACAAAATAGGTATACAGTCTTCTTTCAAGCTGCTAGAACTGGAATACTTTCTAATTTTTAAGCTGATAGATACAGCTCTGGATAGAACAACATCACTGTTATTATGGATCATTTTATCCAATTCAATTTTCATTAAATCCAATAGTAATCGAAATAACAAAATGCTTAAAACAAAGGTTTGATTTCTCGCCTAAAACGAATCATGTTCTAATTACTACTCGTTTCCATCCATTATTTAAAATGTGAAACCCACAAATACAGGATTTGTGCATACATGCTTTAGAGAAAATTCCGTTCCAGTAGTGGAGCCGATCAAAATGACAATAATGAAATTTTACGTAATTGGTTGAACTTTAAATCCCCAAGTATCAAACAAATCTTATTTAGAATTGGAATAAAATAGTTGGCTGATAACAGTAAATTGTTTCTAATTTTAATGATTGATATACAAATATTAAAAAAGCTTTTTCAAAAATAATACGAGTCTTTGTCTTCTGCCCCAGTAAAGAGATTAGTTTCACTTGTCCGGGTTTATAAATCCACCAGCAAGAGTATCATTATCAGACGCAATACTTAACAAGAGGATATTAAAAGGAAATCAAAATGTTTGTTCGAAAAATCTGGCAGAGGAATTGAGCTCCACAAAGCAAGAGAATACCTTAATGGTGAAGAAAATAACGATTACTCAATTTGAAAACCTCCAATCAAAAATGACGATGGAACCTGGGCTAGCTGTGGTGCAGAACAAAAAGCTGCCTTGAATATACCTTAAAACCCCTACTTCGGCAAACAGCGGATGAAAATATAACACCAGTAATTAAAGTTACAAAAGTTAAAATATGAAATCAATAATAACCAAAATAACAAAAAAATCTCCATGATATGGCTTAGACAGGACAAATAATTAATGCCCCTATTATGAATCTCACTTACGCGTCACTGAGCGACGCGACGTAACCGTTACCCATATTATGATTCTCACCTCATCTCACCTCTCACCGTGACATCTAGAGTCGCGCGAGTCAAATTTTGGTATTATGATTCTCACTTTAATTTGGGTGACTACTGACATACGCAGCGCTATTCGTCATTTATGATATTTTGGTTTCTTTAAGTTAGTAGATGTTATTGTTTTGAGAATTTTTGACATTTGGTCAAAGTCAAATCTGATCCTTTCACACTACCGGATGACTAGTACTTATTAATTGATATTTAAATGTACATATTTTTAAAATATTCTCAAGCATGGTGTTATAAATTTCTTGATGTACAAGCATTTTTCGTATAAATGAAGATGGACTTTCGTATCTATTAGACTATCTAGAAGGAAAATACGAGTTTTGCGAATTGTTCGCCATTAGCTATTTTTGGTTTATTTCTATGTAGTTATGAAAAATAAAAAATTTTATAATACATACAACAAAAATATTATTTATTATAATGCAACAATTAATATTTATTACATTATTAATTATTGTAATTTGTAATACATAAACAAATAAAAAACCTTACGATTTGCCTTTCATTTTGTCTAACGTTATAAATACTATCAATATCAAAAATTATTTTCTCACTCAGTCTCGCCACCAAATTGTAGGTGAGGATATGTGACATTAGACTCGCTCACGGCGAGAATCATAATACCAAAATTGAAACACGGTGACATCGCGTCGCTCAGTGACGCGTAAGTGAGATTCATAATAGGGGCACGTATTTCAATTTTGGTATTATGACTCTCGCCGTGAGCGAGTCTAATGTCACATACCCTCACCTACAATTTGGTGGGGAGACTGAGTGAGAAATAATTTTTGATATTGATATATATATAGTATTTTTTACGTTAGACAAAATGAAAAGCAAATCGTAAGGTTTTATATTTGTTTATGTATTACAATAATTAATAATGTAATACATATTAATTGTTGCATTATAATAAATAATATTTTTGTTGTATGTAATTTGTATTTTTCATGGCTACATAAAACTACATAAAAATAAACCAAAAATAGCTAATGGCGAACAATTCGCAAAACTCGTTTAGGAGATGGAGAAAAACCCAGACATTGCCCGTGGAGGAATACTGGATGAGTAATAATAAGATGGTTTGAATTTTCCTTCTAGCTTGTCCAATAGATACGAAAGTCCATCTTAATTTATACGAAAAATGCTTGTAAATCAAGAAATTTATGACACCATGCTTTAGAATATTTTAAAAATATGTACATTTAAATATCAACTGAGAAGTACTAGTCATCCGGTAGTGTGAAAGAATCAGATTTGAAATTGACCAAATGTCAAAAATTCTCAAAACAATAACAACTACTAACTTAAAGAAACCAAAATATCATAAATGACGCATAGCGCTGCGTATGTCACTCACCCAAATTAAAGTGAGAATCATAATACCAAAATTTGACTCGCGCGACTCTAGATGTCACGGTGAGAGGTGAGGTGAGATGAGAATCATAATATGGGTATTAGTCGCTACCTGAAAAAGGTTTACGAAAACTACTATTTATTTGGCTATAGAGAAAATCACTCCACTATAGAGCAAGCGCACAGAATTACAAATATAACTGAAGGTGCACTTGAAAATTATTTGACATATTTCCCCGCCTATTTTATTTTATGTTTAAGTTTCTCATATGATATACACAAAATAAATAAAAAAAAATTAGAGATACAGGATGTTTCTAATTATTGACATTATATTTAACACATTGGCATCTGTGGTCGGGGGGCACTCACATGTCTCGTAAATCAAAATTGCACAAACATGTTTCCCAAGAATACCACCACAGTATCCGTTGCTTGTCGTAGGAGGCGACTAAACGGTTGGATCGCTGGGCTGACGACCCGCATCCGTAAAAAAATAAAATGTTTATAGTCAACAAAAAGAAAAATGGATACTGCCAAAACAACACCGGACCCCCGCTCAAGTACCCGGACATGAGATTTAGGATCGGCACCATCACGTGCATGAAGGAGTATCGGCTGGAACTCGTTGCTCTTCAAGAAACTCGCTGGCCTAAAAGTGGAGACCATGTGTCCCAGGGCTATACGTTGTTCTACAGTGGAGATGACCTCGGAAATCTTGGAGCTGGATTTGGCCGCAAGTAAAGAACAATGTTTTGGATTTCCAAGCAGTCAATAACCGATTGTGTAAGCTTCGCTTGCGAGTCAGCCCCAAGATAAAGACTCATTTTACAATGACTTGGACGATCTGATGGGATCTATACCCGAACACGATGTTAGAATGGTAATTGGGGACTTTAATGCTAGAGCTGGCAGAAATCAGACCGACTTGTGTGAAAACATAGGTCCGTACTCCCGACACGAAACTGCGACCGATAATGGTGAGAGAATGATGTACTTTGCGGTTGCTCATGATCTTAGAGTAGCAAGCACATTCTTCCCTCACAAACACATACATCTTGAGACATGGACACATCCTCGCGGAACTTCCCGCAGCCAAATTGACAATGTGTTAGTTTCTAAAGGACGGGCTCTGGTTGTGCAGGATGTGAGAACTTATCGGTCAGCAACCAAATACGTAGGTAGCGATCATCAGTTGGTCGCTGCAAAGCTACGGTGGAAGTTTTCGTAGAAGTCTGGGAACACAGCGAAACGCATGGTACGTTTCGATTGTGAAGGTCTGATAAATGAAGATCAAAAGAAACGATATCAGGATCTTGTCAGCGACAACATTAATGAAGCTAATTACCAGTCTGACTGCGTGAACTCTGTCTGGGAGGTACTGAAAACATCGGTTGTCAGTGCTGCTCAACAGACTTTAGGTATAGTGAAAGTCAGACCCAAGAATGATTGGTTTGATGACGAGTGTCGCCTTGCAGTTGAACAACAAAATATAGCCCATAATGAAGTGCAGCAACGTCTCACAATCGCGAGGAAAAACAAGGCTGCTCTTGCAAGAAGGGCAGCTAAGCGGATTTGTAGACGGAAGAAGCGAGAATGGTGGAAGGCTGAGGTTCTGAAAGTACAACAACTCAGCAATGAGCGCAGTTCGCGTAATTTCTTTAAAGGAATTACTGGACTGCACCATACTTCCAGACCTACGTCAACCGCCATTCGGGACCGGGATGGAAACCTCTGTGTCAACATTGATGCAGTACTTGACGCATGGAGTGGACACTTTACTGACTTGCTTGATGTCCATCATGCGTCACAGACTGTTGTTGAGCCACCTCTAATACAGACTGCGGAGATTTGCACTGAGGAGCCATCCCATGAGGAATTCACTAAAGCCATGCAGAGATTGAAACGAAACCGTGCACCTGGAGTGGACTGCATTAATTCGGAGCTCTTGATATTCGGAGGGGATACTTTGTGGAACTGTCTTTTCGACCTTATTCGATTAGTATGGCGAACCGAAGTTATGCCTGACGAATGGAAAGTGGCCGCGATATGCCCCATCTTCAAGAAGGGAGACCGCTTGAAGTGTGAGAATTATCGCGGTATAGCTGTCCTTTGCACAGCGTACAAGTTACTGTCGTACATTGTATTGGATAGAATCAGTCCTCTAGCGGAGGATTTGGTTGGTGACTATCAAGGAGGATTTCGTCCGAATCGATCAGTCACCGATCAGGTCTTTTCGCTGCGGATGATTCTATCTAAATATTATGAGACATCCATCCCCGTACATCAGGTGTTCCTGGATTTCCGGCAGGCCTATGACTCGATAAATCGAGAAAGTTTATGGTCTGCTCTGGAACACCTAGGAATGCCAACAAAACTGGTACGACTATGTAGGATGACAGTGACGCAGTCCCAATGCTGTGTTAAAGTTGAGAACAGGCTATCGACAAGTTTTGTAGTTAACTCGGGTGTTCGGCAGGGAGATGCTCTGTCCCCGATACTATTTAATCTCATGTTGGAGTACATCTTTCGTAAAACTGAAACACCGCAGCGTAACACCTTATATCGCCAGTCCAATCAGGTGAAGAAGGAGTGAAAGAAATACTTGATCCGCTTGTAGAGTTTTCAGCTTCAGTTGGACTTCAGATCAATGAGTCCAAAACGAAATACCTGATCTCTGGTTTTAGGGACAATGGCACACCAGATTTTAGTAGTGGCCACCACACGTTTGAGGGAGTGAGGAGGTTCAAATATTTGGGTTCTCTTATCACTCACGATAACAGTGTGGGTGAGGATATTAAAGAGCGGCTGGCAGCTGGCAGTCGTTCTTTGTATCCTCTAAGGCCACTGCTAAAATCTAAACACTTATCAAGTGCCGTGAAGCGGGAGCTTTACAAAGCGTTGATCAGGCCCGTTGTTATGTTTGGGCGCTGACGGATGAGTACGAGAGATGGCTCCTAACATTTGAGAGAAGAGTCATGCGTGTGATTTACGGCCCAAAACGCGAACTAGATGGTACCTACCGAGCTCTGTACAATATCGAGATCAGAGATCTGATGAAGATCCCCGATATTGTACATGAAATAAGATCTCAGCGAGTACGCTGGCTCGGGCTCGTTCTGCGTGCTGATCCGGAACGAATTGTGCAGCGATCTCTGAAAGGAAAGCCACCATATTGGCCTCTTCAGATTGTCTTACAGTATGAAGACCATGCTCGGGATCGAACCCGCTGGAGCTGAATTGTTGACTCAGTAAGGGGCCAGTAATGGCCTTTAAAACTGTTTTAATTAATATTTAACACATACACATAGCCTATAGATAATTAAATTATAAAACTGTGTCCAATACCAGTAATAATATTTTTTAGTACATGATTTTGACATTTATTTGATCATTCCCCTCACACCCAAATTATTCCAGTCTATTATGTCGATTTTCTTTGGTTTTACAAAAGATATCAATTATTTTCTTGCCAATCGAAAACGAAAAATAATTGATTATTTTTTGACTATGTGTTGGTATTTTGACATTTTGTTTTCTGTCAGTTTAATGTGAATTTCATGTGAATGAAATAAATATAATGAATCATTTTGTGTTTTATTTATTATAATCTATCTATGTATTATTTTAATTTATTTGTAATATTTTTGCTTTAAATTTTAAAAACTAGAAGCAATTCGATTGCGTTTTACTTCGACCAAATGCTTCAATACATTGCCAGTTACATTTTCTCCCGAGTTATCAGTTGAATCATTTTGTTCTGTCGATGTTATCTGCTGATCTTGTGTACGATCTGAGATAATGTTTGATGCCTCATCCCATAAATCGCCACTGTCAATGCAGACTACCTCGTCAACAAAATTATGGACAACTATTATGGACAAATTATTATAACCACACAGCAAGAAAACCATTGAATTGACATAAAAATTGCGAGGCGTCTATTTGTCATATTTGACATTTCTATTTTTCAATGTAGTGGTAGTAGATTATAGAAAAAATCATGATTTGAAAAAATTGATTATACATCAAAAAATAATCAATTATTTTCGCCAAAGAAAAATGAAATCCTGAAAAATATCAATTATTTGTCAAAATAATCAATTATTTTTGACCAAAGAAAATCGACATTACTATGATAATTTTTGACAGCTATCGAATAATTTGTAATTCGATGCGATTCAAGGTTGACAAATTAAATTTGATAGAAAATATAATTACATAATTTATAACACATAATTATATATTTACATGTATAGTATATAAATATATAAAATAAAATTTCATGTATTTCATGCGAAATATTTGTATTAATAATGCGGGGAAATGTCAAATAATTATTACAGGATTCGGACAGCATAATAAAAAATTATTAATGTACGGGAACAATTCTCAAATAAATTAGTACTAAAAATTTTTTATTATTGGTCTAGGACTGTGTCTGAAACCTGTGATAAAGAAGCGTGAATTAATTTTTTGACATTAACTTGAAAATACCGAAACACCCAAATTATTCGAGTCTATTACTATGATAATTTATGAAAGCTATCGAATAATTTGTGTACTCATGTGCAACGTGTGATTTATACATAATAATATATTCTAAAATTATTAATACATATAATAATAATAACATGACATTAAAAGGATTATCGGATCCATTATTTTAATATTAATTTTTTTTAATTTTCTGTGCAATTTAGTAGTTATCACAAAAAATTTGAGGTTATGAAAACTAAAATTGGCATATATGACGTGGGGAAAAAACTTATGAGGTGGGGAGAATTATTACACATTTCGGACAGCATAATAAAAAATCGTGAATGTAGGGGAATAATTATCAAACAAATGTCAAAAAAATAATTCACGAGTTTTTATCACAGGGTTCGGACAGTCTAAAAAAAAAAATTGTAACTAAGAAATTTTCAAATTCGTTACCGTTAAGCCGTTATAACGGATTAAATCTAAAATAAAACCTTACGCTGTTTTGTTTTCTTCTCAAAAACCATTTGACATTGTAAAAAATGAGCTCGTTGACATAAAGGGGAATTATCAAATAAATGTCAAAATCATGTACTAAAAAATATTTATTACAGGTTTCGCACAGTCTTAATATGTATTTAAACAATAAATCGTTTAATTAGTTAGTATTATACCGATATCATATTTTGATGATTGATGTTTGTATGCTGTTCACATTTTTACTAAAAATTTACAAAATAAAAATGCAATTTGTAATTTAATTGACAATAACTAATTTGTATTTTAATTACTAAGTTTGATGTAATTTGTAAAACCATTTTAGGTACTCGATGCAATGTAATATGTCCTTGATGGCAACCAAAGTAAATAAACAATAATGATAAAAAAGCAAGCTTGATCACTGAGATCAATTTACACACATTTACCCAATACCTCCATTTTCCGGTTGATTTACTAGTATACTATAGAATATATATAGTATAGAATATGTATAGTATTTTTACGTATAATATAGTATAATACGTATAATATAGTATTATACGTATAATACCGTATAAAACTAAAAAACCGTTTGTTGTTGTTTTTACTCTATTTTTACAAGATCAGTAGTGCAATTTTGCACACAGCGAGTCGCCTTTTTTGAGCGACGTTTAGCTAAAAGCGAGAAAAAACGATTTTGCACAGAGCGAGTAGCCAGTTGTTCTCGATTTTTTTTCGACCATGTATAGTACATGGTGATAATAAAAGGCGAGTCGTTTTATAAGGTTATGTTGTATGGTATACGTCCAAAATACATGATTCATTTGAATTTTTGTACGGAAAAATAATTTAATTAAATTTTTTTAAGAAAATGGAAAGAATTTCCAGTCACTATATGCATTGTTTATATTATTTTGAAAACCATTGCACTTCACATGTAATTTTGACAGATAATAGAAAGTTGCTCGAATTTTAAAAGGCGAGAATTTTACTTTTGTCGTTTTGTGCAAAATCACAAAAAAACTGTCGGACAAAACTAACAGGCGAGATATAGAGAAAAAAACTCGCTTCTCGCTTTTTGTGCAAAATCCCACTACTGAAATTGAAATTCCGGAAAATGTTCTAAAAAACACTGCACTATGTTTACATCATGAGTTCAAATATCAAACTCTAATATTTTGTTATAAAACCTTGTACACGAGACCGCATTCAAATCCTAGGAAATCTAATCCGATCTCTCTCCCAATCAAACCGATCTCTCTCCTAATCTCTTGAGTTGAAATATTTTTAACTTTTAGCAAAAAAAACTCGCAGACGACCAACTTAATCAAACAAAAATTCTCTCAAAGAGAGATCGAATTTGATTTTCTAGGATTTGAATGAGGTCTCGTGTACAAGGCTTAATAATCATCTGTCAAAATCTTCATTTTTATTTTGTTTTTGAAAAGATCGTAACGAACTCGTACTGAATTCAACATTTGACGTATACGTTTATTGAATTTAATATTTTTATTTTTTTAAAACCACAGAAATGTCAGGGGGCCGTCCACTACAAAAAGAATGGGACGAATTGAAATTTATTAAAATAAGAGATTCCGATTTTAAAACTAACGTCACAAAATGTGTTTTATGAAAAAAAAAATAAAAATACTAAAAAATATTGCGGCGCTACGTTATAAGCTCATAGGTAAATTTTGTTTACAAATTCTAAAGTATTAGATGAAATTTAAATTATAATTTACATTATAAATTACGGGATAAATATTTGTATGTGCTGATTTTTAATGGTTTTCACAATTAAAATTTTCAGAAATAAGTGTGTGTTGCCATCCAATTGGAGCGATCGTAATAATGATACCGATAACAATGAAAATAAAATTTTAATAGAATTATACGTTCAGGTCATAGACTGCCTCTGGGTTACCTTTCGCAGAAAACAACGCGGAAAAAAGTATAATTCACGTGTTTCTCAAAAATGGCTAAACACTTCAAGATACCATTTTTTAAACCCGTTCCGGATTCAGAAGTTTTTCAAATCTGTGCATCGCGGTATAGCCTCACTTCGAAAATATTAAACGTAGGGCCATATTTAGTGCTTATCATTGACGGGTGGAAAAATCTAACCTCAAATGATAACACCGTTACGTGCATTTTAAATAATACAGATGGTATACGGGCATTTTTAGGATCATTTAATTATTCTGAGAGAGTACTCGAATCCAGAATAAATTTAAATGCAAAAAGGTCGCTTTCGACAAATTTAACACCACTATATATTGCGTGATTTTGGATAATGCTAGAAATATAATGCCGATGGGTACTTTCAATTATCTTTTAAATTTCGGTTTAATTAATTTTTAACATTTTTTTAAGGGAACTTAACAAACTTGTGGCATTCCACCTGTAGCTCGCATACCGCGGAGTAACTATTGCTAAAAGACATAAATAAGAAAAATTGTGAAACAGTTATAACTATCGTGAAACAAGTTTGTATTACTTCACCGGCTCATGCTGACATATTGCATGGCGGAACGAAGCTTCAATTACCCGTTGAGACACGATAGTCGCGATGTCTACAAATTATTCTTACGCAATTTACAGCCATTGAACTATAAAATCTAATCCGCTGATCCAAAAAAGTCAAAGTTTGGATTACTCCATTTCGGATGCATCTGATTACTGGTTAAATTTCCTCGTTCCAAAACAATGGCTTTAAATATTTATGACAAAACAGCAAATTTTCCAAGTTTTTTTTATATAAATTTAATATATTAAGATTGGATTCTCTGCAGGATTTTAAAGGCCATTTAGGAAAATTCTGTTTCTCTTCAATTTTATTAATATAAATATATGAACAAACTCTTCATTATACGTGCTCTTCATGAAGAAATTTAGAAATTAGAAAGCGCAAATGGAGATAGTGATCGGGCATACATTGAGAAAAACATAGTGACATAATCAGAACATCATTAGAATGGAATCCACAGGGGGAAAGAAAATTGGAAGACCACCAATAACCTGTAGAAGATTGATGCTAGCAAAAGTGAAACAGCTCGGTAAAACATAGACTAACTTAAAACAATTGCCTCAAATTGAGTACGATGCTCCACTCTAGTAGACGCCCTATGCACCTAAACTGTTTGGGTACCTTTAATCTCATATTGGAGTATTAAGAATAATAAAATTTAAAGACTCTGTTTGCGGGGGGCACACATGTCTCGTAAACCTAAATTGCACGAACATGTTTTCCAAGAATACCACCACAGTATCCTTTGATGGTCGTATGAGTCGACTAAACGGTTGGATCGCTGGGATCTGTTTATAAAGTCAACAAAAATAAAAATGGATACCGCAACAACACTGGAACCCCGCTCAAGTACCCGGACACGAGATTTAGGATCGGAACGTGGGACATGCAGTCACTTAAGAAAACCAGGAGCGTTAGAGGGCCCAATCACATGCATGGAGTATCGGCTGGAACTCGTTTCTCTTCAAAAAACTCGTGACCTCGGAAATCTTGAAACTGGATTTCTTCTTGGGCCGCAAGTAAAGAACAATGTTTTGGATTTCCAAGCAATCAATAACCGATTGTGTAAACTTCACTTGCGCATGAAGTTAGCTATAAGCGTCGCTGTCGATAAATTGTGAACATGTGCCCACAGAAGTCAGCCAGCCCCAACATAAACACTCATTTTACAATGACTTGGATGATCTGGTGGGATCTAAACCCGAATACGATGTTAGAATGGTAATTGCGGGCTTTAATGCTAGAGCTGGCCAAAATCAGACCGACTAGTGTGAAAACATAAGTTCATACTCCCGACACGAAACTGCGACCGATAATGGTGAGAGAATGATGTACTTTGCAATTGCTCACGATATTAAAGTAGCAAGCGCATTTTTCCCTCACAAACAGATACATTTAGAAACATGAATCCATCCTCGTAAAACTTCCTGCAGCCAAGTGTTAATTTCAAAAGGGCGAGTGAGAACGGAAAAAGCAAGAATGGTGGAAGGCCGAGGTTCTGAAAGTACAGCAACTCAGCAATGAGCGCAGTCTTCGTAATTTCTTTAAAACCTCTGTGTCAACATCGACACATGGAATGGACAAAGTTCTCGACACATGGAATGGACACTTTACCAACCTGCTTGGTGTTCATACGTCACAGACTGTAGTTGAGTCACCTCAAATACAGAATGCGGAGATTTGCATTGAGGATCCATCCCATGAGGAATTCACTTAAGGCCATGCAGAGACTAAAACGAAACCGCTCACATGGAGTGGACTGCATTAATCCCGAGCTCTTGATATTCGGAGGGGATACTTTGTGGAACTGTCTTTTGGACCTTATTCGATTAGTATGGCAAACCGAAGAAATGCCTGACGAATGGATCTGCTCCATCTTCAAAAAGAGAGACCGCTTGAGATGTGAGAATTATCGCGGTATAGCTCTCATTTGCACAGCATACAAGTAAGTTACTGTCCTACATTATATTGGATAGAATCACCCCTATATCGGAGGGCCTGGTCGGTGAATATCAAGGAGGATTTCGTCCGAATCGATCAGTCACCGATCAGGTCTTTTCGCTGCGGATGATTCTATCTAAATTTTATGAAACTTCCATCCCCGTGCATCAGGTGTTCCTGGATTTCCGGCAGGCCTATAACTCGATCAATCGAGAGAGTCTGTGATCTGCGCTGGAATATCTAGGTATGCCAACAAAAATGGAACGATTGTGTAGAATGACAGTGACGCAGTCTAAATGCTGAGTTAAAGTTGAAAACAGGCTATGAAGAATTTTTGCAGTTAGCTCGGGTGTTCGGCAGGGAGATGCTCTGTCCCCAATACTCTTTAATCGCATGTTGGAGTAAATCTTTCGTAAGACTGAAACACATCAACGCCACATCTTATATCGCCAGTCCAATCAAGTGCTTGCATATGAAAATGCCATATGCGTGATTGGACTGAATAGCAACGGAGTGAAGGAAATACTAGAGATCAATGAGTCAAAAACGAAATACATGATGTCTGGTTACAGGGACAATGGCACACCAGATTTTAGTAGTGGCCACTACACGTTTGAAGGAGTGAGAAGGTTCAAATATTTGGGCTCTCTTATTCCTCACGATAACAGTGTAGATGAGGATATTAAAGTGCGGCTGGCAGTTGGCAGCCGTGCTTTGTATCGTCTAAGGCCACTGCTAAAATCTAAACACCTATCAAGTGCCGTGAAGCTTTACAAAGCGTTGATCAGGCCCGTTGTTATGTTTGGGCGCTGACGGATGAGTACGAGAGATGGCTCCTTATATTTGAGAAAAGTCATGCGTGTGAGTTACGGCCCAAAACGCGAAATAGATCGCACATACCGAGCTCTGTACAATGGCGACATCAAAGATCTCATGAAGATCCACGGTATTGTGCATGAAATAAGATCTCAGCGAGTACGCGGCTCGGTCACGTTCTGCGTGGTGATCCGGAGCGAATTATGGAGCGATCTCTGAAAGGAGAGCCACCATATGGTAGGCGAAGAGGTCGTTGCAGGCGACGATGGCTCCACGATGTAGAGAATGACTTGGCTTCTTCTGGTTGTCTAGGACAGTATGAAGACCAAGCTCAGGATCGAAACCGTTAGAGCCAGATTGTTGACGCAGTAAGGGGCCAGTAATGGCCTTTAAACAATGTTTTTATTTTTTTATTATTTAAAAGCCATTACTGGCTTAGCTAAGCGGGTTTGTAGACGGAAAAAGCAAGAATGATGGAAGGCCGAGGTTCTGAAAGTACAACAACTCAGCAATGAGCCGCAGTCCACGTAATTTTTTTAAAGGAATTACTGGATTGCACGATACTTTCAAGCCTGCGTCAACTGCCATTCGGGACCGGGATGGAAACCTCTGTCAACATAGACACATGGAATGGACACAGTACACGACACATGGAATGGACACTTTACCGACCTGCTTGGTGTTCATCATGCGTCACAGACTGTAGTTGAGTCACCTCAAACACAGAATGCGGAGATTTGCATTGAGGATCCATCCATCCCATGAGGCCATGCAGAGACTAAAACGAAACCGCTCATCTGGAGTGGACTGCATTAATTCGGAGCTCTTGATATTCGGAGGGGATACTTTGTGGAACTGTCTTTTCGACCTTATTCGATTAGTATGGCGAACCGAAGAAATGCCTGACGAATGGAGAGGCCACGATATGCCCCATCTTCAAGAAGAGAGACCGCTTGAAGTGTGAGAATTATCGCGGTATAGCTCTTCTTTACACAGCATACAAGTAAGTTACTGTCCTACATTATATTGGATAGAATCACCCCGCTATCGGAGGGCCTGGTTGGTGACTATCAAGGAGGATTTCGTCCGAATCGATCAGTCAGGATGATTCTATCTAAATATTTTGAAACTTCCATCCCCGTGCATCAGGTATTCCTGGATTTCCGGCAGCCCTTTGACTCGATCAATCTGTGGATGAGATCGAGAGAGTCTGTGGTCTGCGCTGGAATATCTAGGTATACCAACAAAAATGGTACGATAGTGTAGAATGACATTGACGCAGTCGCAATGCTGTGATAAAGTTGAGAACAGGCTATCAAGAATTTTTGCAGTTAGCAAAAAGTAGTCAAAAACGAAATACATGATTTCTGGTTACAGGGACAATGGCACACCAGATTTTAGTAGTGGCCACTACACGTTTGAAGGAGTGAGGAGGTTCAAATATTTGGGCTCTCTTACTCACGATAACAGTGTGGGTGAGGGACATATTAAAGTGCGGCTGGCAGTTGGCAGCCGTGCTTTGTATTCTCTAAAGCCACTGCTAAAATATAAACACTTATCAAGTGCCGTGAAGCTTTACAAAGCGTTGATCAGGCCCGTTGTTACGTTTGGGCGCTGACGGATGAGTACGAGAGATGGCTCCTTACAATTGAGAGAAGAGACATGCGTGTGGTTTACGGCCCAAAACGCGAAATAGATGGCACATACCGAGCTCTGTACAATGAAATTGTGCATGAAATAAGATCTCAGCGAGTACGCTGGCTCGGTCACGTTCTGCGTGGTGATCCGGAACGAATTGTCGCGATCTCTGAAAGGAGAGCCACCATATGGTAGGCGAAGAGGTCATTGGGGGCGACGATGTCTCCACGGTGTAGAGAATGACTTGGCTTCTTCTGGTTGTCTAGGACAGTATGAAGACCAAGCCCAGGATCTAAACCGTTGGAGCCGGATTGTTGACGCAATAAGGGGCCAGTAATGGCCGTTAAACACTGTTTTTATTATTTTTATTATTTACTGTGTCAACAATCTGGCTCTAACTGTTTCGATCCTGAGCATAGTTTTCCTACTGCCTTAGACAATCTGAAGAAGCCAAGTCGTTCTCTACACCATGCAGCCTCTACGCCTACCACATGGTGGCTCTCCTTTCAGAGATCGCTGCACAATTCGTTCTGGATCAGCACGCAGAACGTGACCGAGCCAGCGTACTCGCGATTTTATTTCATGTACAATATTTGGGATCTTCATGAGATCTCTGATGTCGACATTGTACAGAGCTCGGTATGTGCTATCTACTTCGTGTTTGAGGACGTGAATCAGCATGATTCTTCTGTCAAATATAAGGAGCCATCGCTCGTACTCATCCGTCAGCGCCGTACTTTTACATCCAAACATAACAACGGGTCTGAGCAACGCTTTGGGGTACACTTTTTGTAAAAGTGAAAAACCTCGGCGCAACATCTTATACCGGTGCTTGCATATGCAGATGACATATGCGTGATTAGACTGAATAACAACGAAATGACGGAAATACTTGATCCACTTGTAGAGTTGTCTGCTTCTGTTGTACTCCAGATCAATGAATCCAAAACAAACTCTATGATCTCTGGTTATAGGATTTTAGTAGTGGTCACTACACGTTTAAACAAGTTCAAATATTTGGGCTCAAACAACTCACGATAAGAGTTTAGGTGAGGATATAAAAAAGCGGCTGACGGCAGACAGTCGTGCTTTGTATCCTCAAAGGCCACTCCAAAATATAAACACCTATTAAGTGCCGTAAAGCTGAAGCTTTACAAAGCGTGGATCAGGCGTTGTTATGTATGAATGTAAACATTGGACGCTGACAGACGAATACGAGATGGCTTCTAATATTTGAGAGAAGAATCATGCGTGTAATTTACGACCAAAAATAAGAAGACGATGGTACATACTGAGTTCTGTACAATATCGAGATCAGAGATCTCATGAAGATCCCCGATATTGTATGTAAGTAAGATCACGTTCTGCGTACGAATCTGGAACAAATTGTGCAGCGATCGTTGAAAGTATGATAGGCACAGAGGACATTGCATTCAGCAGTGGCTTCTCAGTGTAGAGAACGACTTGGCTTCTTCAGATTACCTAAGACTAAGCTCAGGATCGAAACCAACGGAGCCAGATTATTGACACAATAAGGGGTCAGTAATGGCCTTTAAAAATTGTTCTTATGAATTCCTTAATTGTTTAAGATCGAATTTTTATGCTAAAAATCAATAAACAATTATTTTTAATTATAGGTTTTTAGTTATAGCCCTTGAAATGAATTTCCGACATATCTTACCGAAATGTGACTTTTATACACATATGCATACTACCAATTGGCAAATAAAGACCTTAAAAAGGAAAGGGTTTGTCCCAAAAAATATTTTGGTCAAATTTAATGGCCTTTAAAAATTGTTCTTATGAATTCCTTAATTGTTTACGATCGAATTTTTGTGCTTAAAATCAATAAACAATTATTTTTAATTATAGGTTTTTAGTTATAGCCCTTGAAATGAATTTCCGACATATCTTACCGAAATGTGACTTTTATACACATATGCATACTACAAATTGGCAAATAAAGACCTTATAACGGAAAGGGTTTGTCCCAAAAAATATTTTGGTCAAATTTGTAAACTCCCTTTTGTTCACAAGATTCGAGCTTACGCTGGCCTTTAGTTTGACTTTCATTAATCAATATTAGCATCACGCTGACAATATAAAGTGATACACAAAAGTATTCGTACAAAGTTCACATTTGTGTAAAACAAGAGTTCCTAATTTTATTAATTTTTTCTTACAATTATTTTGTTACATTTCCATACTTTTATGCACGATTTAGAAAAAAGAAAAATTTTAATTTATAACAAAAAATGAAGAAAAACTAAGGAAACACTCAAATTCCGTATACAAAATTATTCGTACAAATAATAATAAATTCGTTTTCAATATTTTGTGTAGCCCTGCCCATCAATGAGGATTTTAGATCACCGAGGGATTTACTCTGCTAAATTATTAAGATAATGAGTCTCGATATTCTGCCATTCTTCAACTAACTTTGCTTTAGCATCTGTTTACTAGTCACTTTATGTTGACGGAGTTTTTTATCAGTTCCGCCCACAAATGTTCGATAAAATTAAGATCTGATGACGAACATTATAAAGAAACTATTGTTAAGGACAACATTGCCTAAGAAGTTCTTAAAGGAGTGTGTTGTTACTAATAATATAATATATAAACAGTAAACATTAATACATATAATAATAATAAGCTGGAGTATGCTTCGGATTATTATTCTATTAGAGGCAAAGCTGATCCAGGAGCCCCAGTTTTTAGGTTGATACCATTAAATAAGGTTTCAAAATATCCAAATATCATATGTATTTATTTCTATTATGTTTACAAGTCCAGCGGTCGCTACACTACCCCGCACCATAACGCATCAACCTTCATGTTTAAATAGTAAGATGTAAATTCTCTTTTCTGAGCTCAGTATTCGGATTTCGCCAAACCATTTGATGTTTATCTGAGCCGTGAATTTAGATTCATCCGTAAAAGTTATCGTTTTCCAAAAGATTAAATAACTCAGAAAATAGAATTTTCATCTTACTATTAAATATGAAGATGGAAGCGTTACGATGTGATGTGGGATAGCTGACGTGAAAAACAAACATAGCGTTTATAGAAACAACTATGAACCGCTTTACATATTTGGATATTTTGAAAAGGACCACAGCCGAAAAATTGGAACTCCACGATCAGTTTTGTTTAACAACAAAGTAATGTTCCGAAGCACACTGCAAGTTAATGTTATTATACGAGTGTATTAATGTTTATATATTACGATACTTTATGAACTATTTAGGTATTGTTAATGACTTCTTTATAATGTTCGTCATCTGATCTTAATATTATCGAACATATATGAGCTGAACTGAAAAAAAAATCCGTGACTAGTAAAAAGATGCTAAAGGCATAGTTTGTTGAATGGCGGAATATCGGTTTACATTATCTTAATAATTTAGCAGACTCAATGCCTTAGCGACTTAAAGCCATGTCCGACCGGCGGGACTACCTCACAAAATGCTGAAACCAAATTCAGTATTATTTGTCCGAATAATTTTGACGTATGTGAAGTTTGTCCTAAATCTGTCCTAAAAAACAACAAAAACAATTTCCTCTTAAATGTGTTAGTGTGCAAGACAGAATGTGTCGATATAACGAATTTTATCATAAAGACAATCAAATTTGGTACGACGAAAACATGATTTTCTTTGGAAAATTCAAGGTAGCGGACACAATAATGACTTATATACCAAGATGCCCTAAGGCCTAAGCTATACCAAAAATATTTCAATTTTGGAAAAAGTAGGGGATTAGGGGGTTTAGGACAACCAAGTTTGGTATGACCTTATGTATATTGATTATATATATGAGTTTTCTAATTTTCCTGGAAAAATCCTAGGAAGCGGCCACCATAATGACGCATATACCAAGATGCCCTAAGGTTAAAGCTATGCCAAAAGTATTTCAATTTTGGAAAAAGTAGGGGATTAGGGGGTTTAGGACAACCAAGTTTGGTATGACCTTATGTATATCGATTATATATATGAGTTTTCTAATTTTCCTGGAAAAATCCTAGGAAGCGGCCACCATAATGACCTATATACCAAGATGCCTTAAGGTCTAAGCTATACTAAAAATATTTCAATTTTGGAAAAAGTAGGGGATTAGGGGGTTTAGGACAACCAAGTTTGGTATGACCTTATGTATATCGATTATATATATGAGTTTTCTAATTTTCCTGGAAAAATCCTAGGAAGCGGCCACCATAATGACCTATATACCAAGATGCCCTAAGGTTAAAGCTATGCCAAA
The DNA here is from genome assembly GCA_951394425.1 of Tipula unca. Taxonomy (NCBI): domain Eukaryota; kingdom Metazoa; phylum Arthropoda; class Insecta; order Diptera; family Tipulidae; genus Tipula; species Tipula unca. Next base: position 4,033,290 of record OX596383.1, on the reverse strand, counting down.
AGAATTTCAATTTTGGAAAAAGTAGGGGATTAGCGGGTTTAGGACAACCAAGTTTGGTATGACCTTATGTATATCGATTATATATATGTTTTCTAATTTTCCTGGAAAAATCCTAGGAAGCGGCCACCATAATGACATATATACCAAGATGCCTTAAGGTCTAAGCTATGGCAAAAGTATTTAAATTTTGGAAAAAGTAGGGGATTAGGGGGTTTAGGACAACCAAGTTTGGTATGACCTTATGTATATCGATTATATATATGAGTTTTCTAATTTTCCTGGAAAAATCCTAGGAAGCGGCCACCTTAATGACGCATATACCAAGATGCCCTAAGGTTTAAGCTATGCCAAAAATATTTGAATTTTGGAAAAAGTAGGGGATTAGGGGGTTTAGGACAACCAAGTTTGGTATGACCTTATGTATATCGATTATATATATATGAGTTTTCTAATTTTCCTGGAAAAATCCTAGGAAGCGGCCACCATAATGACGCATATACCAAGATGTCCTAAGGTTTAAGCTATGTTAAAAGTATTTCAATTTTGGAAAAAGTAGGGGATTAGGGGGTTTAGGACAACCAAGTTTGGTATGACCTTATGTATATCGATTATATATATGAGTTTTCTAATTTTCCTGTAAAAATCCTAGGAAGCGGCCACCATAATGACGCTTATACCAAGATGCCCTAAGGTTTAAGCTATGCCAAAAATATTTGAATTTTGGAAAAAGTAGGGGATTAGGGGGTTTAGGACAACCAAGTTTGGTATGACCTTATGTATATCGATTATATATGTATATATATGAGTTTTCTAATTTTCCTGTAAAAATCCTAGGAAGCGGCCACCATAATGACCTATATACCAAGATGCCTTAAGGTCTAAGCTGTGGCAAAAATATTTGAATTTTGGAAAAAGTAGGGGATTAGGGGGTTTAGGACAACCAAGTTTGGTATGACCTTATGTATATCGATTATATATATGAGTTTTCTAATTTTCCTGGAAAAATCCTAGGAAGCGGCCACCATAATGACGCATATACCAAGATGTCCTAAGGTTTAAGCTATGCTAAAAGTATTTCAATTTTGGAAAAAGTAGGGGATTAGGAGGTTTAGGACAACCAAGTTTGGTATGACCTTATGTATATCGTTTATATATACATATATGAGTTTTCTGATTTTCCTGGAAAAATCCTAGGAAGCGGCCACCATAATGACGCATATACCAAGATGCCCTAAGGTTTAAGCTATGCCAAAAATATTTGAATTTTGGAAAAAGTAGGGGATTTGGGGGTTTAGGACAACCAAGTTTGGTATGACCTTATGTATATCGTTTATATATACATATATGAGTTTTCTAATTTTCCTGGAAAAATCCTAGGAAGCGGCCACCATAATGACCTATATACCAAGATGCCTTAAGGTCTAAGCTATGCCACAAGTATTTCAATTTTGGAAAAAGTAGGGTATTAGGGGGTTTAGGACAACCAAGTTTGGTATGACCTTATGTATATCGATTATATATATGAGTTTTCTAATTTTCCTGGAAAAATCCTAGGAAGCGGCCACCATAATGACGCATATACCAAGATGCCCTAAGGTTTAAGCTATGCCAAAAATATTTGAATTTTGGAAAAAGTAGGGGATTAGGGGGTTTAGGACAACCAAGTTTGGTATGACCTTATGTATATCGTTTATATATACATATATGAGTTTTCTAATTTTCCTGGAAAAATCCTAGGAAGCGGCCACCATAATGACCTATATACCAAGATGCCTTAAGGTCTAAGCTATGGCACAAGTATTTCAATTTTGGAAAAAGTAGGGTATTAGGGGGTTTAGGACAACCAAGTTTGGTATGACCTTATGTATATCGTTTATATATACATATATGAGTTTTCTAATTTTCCTGGAAAAATCCTAGGAAGCGGCCACCATAATGACGCATATACCAAGATGCCCTAAGGTTTAAGCTATGCCAAAAATATTTGAATTTTGGAAAAAGTAGGGGATTTGGGGGTTTAGGACAACCAAGTTTGGTATGACCTTATGTATATCGTTTATATATACATATATGAGTTTTCTAATTTTCCTGGAAAAATCCTAGCAAGCGGCCACCATAATGACCTATATACCAAGATGCCTTAAGGTCTAAGCTATGGCACAAGTATTTCAATTTTGGAAAAAGTAGGGGATTAGGGGGTTTAGGACAATCAAGTTTGGTATGACCTTATGTATATCGATTATATATATGAGTTTTCTAATTTTCCTGGAAAAATCCTAGGAAGCGGCCACCATAATGACGCATATACCAAGATGTTTTAAGGTTTAAGCTATGTTAAAAGTATTTCAATTTTGGAAAAAGTAGGGGATTAGGGGGTTTAGGACAACCAAGTTTGGTATGACCTTATGTATATCGATTATATATATATGAGTTTTCTAATTTTCCTGTAAAAATCCTAGGAAGCGGCCACCATAATGACCTATATACCAAGATGCCTTAAGGTCTAAGCTATTGCAAAAATATTTCAATTTTGGAAAAAGTAGGGGATTAGGGGGTTTAGGACAACCAAGTTTGGTATGACCTTATGTATATCGATTATATATATGAGTTTTCTAATTTTCCTGGAAAAATCCTAGGAAGCGGCCACCATAATGACGCATATACCAAGATGCCCTAAGGTTTAAGCTATGCCAAATATATTTGAATTTTGGAAAAAGTAGGGGATTAGGGGGTTAGGACAACCAAGTTTGATATGACCTTATGTATATCGATTATATATATGAGTTTTCTAATTTTCCTGGAAAAATCCTAGGAAGCGGCCACCATAATGACCTATATACCAAGATGCCTTAAGGTCTAAGCTGTGGCAAAAATATTTCAATTTTGGAAAAAGTAGGGGATTAGGGGGTTTAGGACAACCAAGTTTGGTATGACCTTATGTATATCGATTATATATATGAGTTTTCTAATTTTCCTGGAAAAATCCTAGGAAGCGGCCACCATAATGACGCATATACCAAGATGTCCTAAGGTTTAAGCTATGTTAAAAGTATTCCAATTTTGGAAAAAGTAGGGGATTAGGGGGTTTAGGACATCCAAGTTTGGTATGACCGTATGTATATTGATTATATATATGAGTTTTCTAATTTTCCTGGAAAAATCCTAGGAAGCGGCCACCATAATGACGCATATACCAAGATGTCCTAAGGTTTAAGCTATGTTAAAAGGATTTCAATTTTGGAAAAAGTAGGGGATTAGGGGGTTTAGGACAACCAAGTTTGGTATGACCTTATGTATATCGATTATATACATATATGAGTTTTCTAATTTTCCTGTAAAAATCCTAGGAAGCGGCCACCATAATGACGCTTATACCAAGATGCCCTAAGGTTTAAGCTATGCCAAAAATATTTGAATTTTGGAAAAAGTAGGGGATTAGGGGGTTTAGGACAACCAAGTTTGGTATGACCTTATGTATATCGATTATATATATGAGTTTTCTAATTTCCCTGTAAAAATCCTAGGAAGCGGCCACCATAATGACCTATATACCAAGATGTCTTAAGGTCTAAGCTATTGCAAAAATATTTCAATTTTGGAAAAAGTAGGGGATTAGGGGGTTTAGGACAACCAAGTTTGGTATGACCTTATGTATATCGATTATATATATGAGTTTTCTAATTTTCCTGGAAAAATCCTAGGAAGCGGCCACCATAATGACGCATATACCAAGATGCCCTAAGGTTTAAGCTATGCCAAAAATATTTGAATTTTGGAAAAAGTAGGGGATTAGGGGGTTTAGGACAACCAAGTTTGGTATGACCTTATGTATATCGATTATATATATGAGTTTTCTAATTTTCCTGGAAAAATCCTAGGAAGCGGCCACCATAATGACCTATATACCAAGATGCCTTAAGGTCTAAGCTGTGGCAAAAATATTTCAATTTTGGAAAAAGTAGGGGATTAGGGGGTTTAGGACAACCAAGTTTGGTATGACCTTATGTATATCGATTATATATATGAGTTTTCTAATTTTCCTGTAAAAATCCTAGGAAGCGGCCACCATAATGACGCATATACCAAGATGTCCTAAGGTTTAAGCTATGTTAAAAGTATTTCAATTTTGGAAAAAGTAGGGGATTAGGGGGTTTAGGACAACCAAGTTTGGTATGACCTTATGTATATCGATTATATATATGAGTTTTCTAATTTTCCTGGAAAAATCCTAGGAAGCGGCCACCATAATGACGCATATACCAAGATGTCCTAAGGTTTAATCTATGTTAAAAGTATTTCAATTTTGGAAAAAGTAGGGGATTAGGGGGTTTAGGACAACCAAGTTTGGTATGCCTTATGTATATCGATTATATATATGAGTTTTCTAATTTTCCTGTAAAAATCCTAGTAAGCGGCCACCATAATGACCTATATACCAAGATGCCTTAAGGTCTAAGCTATTGCAAAAATATTTCAATTTCTGAAAAAGTAGGGGATTAGGGGGTTTAGGACAACCAAGTTTGGTATGACCTTATGTATATCGATTATATATATGAGTTTTCTAATTTTCCTGGAAAAATCCTAGGAAGCGGCCACCATAATGACGCATATACCAAGATGCCCTAAGGTTTAAGCTATGCCAAAAATATTTGAATTTTGGAAAAAGTAGGGGATTAGGGGGTTTAGGACAACCAAGTTTGGTATGACCTTATGTATATCGATTATATATATATGAGTTTTCTAATTTTCCTGGAAAAATTCTAGGAAGCGGCCACCATAATGACCTATATACCAAGATGCCTTAAGGTCTAAGCTGTGGCAAAAATATTTCAATTTTGGAAAAAGTAGGGGATTAGGGGGTTTAGGACAACCAAGTTTGGTATGACCTTATGTATATCGATTATATATATGAGTTTTCTAATTTTCCTGGAAAAATCCTAGGAAGCGGCCACCATAATGACGCATATACCAAGATGTCCTAAGGTTTAAGCTATGTTAAAAGTATTTGAATTTTGGAAAAAGTAGGGGATTAGGGGGTTTAGGACAACCAAGTTTGGTATGACCTTATGTATATCGATTATATATATGAGTTTTCTAATTTTCCTGGAAAAATCCTAGGAAGCGGCCACCATAATGACGCATATACCAAGATGTCCTAAGGTTTAAGCTATGTTAAAAGTATTTCAATTTTGGAAAAAGTAGGGGATTAGGGGGTTTAGGACAACCAAGTTTGGTATGACCTTATGTATATCGATTATATATATGAGTTTTCTAATTTTCCTGGAAAAATCCTAGGAAGCGGCCACCATAATGACGCTTATACCAAGATGCCCTAAGGTTTAAGCTATGCCAAAAATATTTGAATTTTGGAAAAAGTAGGGGATTAGGGGGTTTAGGACAACCAAGTTTGGTATGACCTTATGTATATCGATTATATATATGAGTTTTCTAATTTTCCTGTAAAAATCCTAGGAAGCGGCCACCATAATGACCTATATACCAAGATGTCTTAAGGTCTAAGCTATTGCAAAAATATTTCAATTTTGGAAAAAGTAAGGGATTAGGGGGTTTAGGACAACCAAGTTTGGTATGACCTTATGTATATCGATTATATATATGAGTTTTCTAATTTTCCTGGAAAAATCCTAGGAAGCGGCCACCATAATGACGCATATACCAAGATGTCCTAAGGTTTAAGCTATGTTAAAAGTATTTCAATTTTGGATAAAGTAGGGGATTAGGGGGTTTAGGACAACCAAGTTTGGTATGACCTTATGTATATCGATTATATATATGAGTTTTCTAATTTTCCTGGAAAAATCCTAGTAAGCGGCCACCATAATGACCTATATACCAAGATGCCTTAAGGTCTAAGCTATTGCAAAAATATTTCAATTTTGGAAAAAGTAGGGGATTAGGGGGTTTAGGACAACCAAGTTTGGTATGACCTTATGTATATCGATTATATATATGAGTTTTCTAATTTTCCTGGAAAAATCCTAGGAAGCGGCCACCATAATGACGCATATACCAAGATGCCCTAAGGTTTAAGCTATGCCAAAAATATTTGAATTTTGGAAAAAGTAGGGGATTAGGGGGTTTAGGACAACCAAGTTTGGTATGACCTTATGTATATCGATTATATACATATGTGAGTTTTCTAATTTTCCTGGAAAAATCCTAGGAAGCGGCCACCATAATGACCTATATACCAAGATGCCTTAAGGTCTAAGCTGTGGCAAAAATATTTCAATTTTGGAAAAAGTAGGGGATTAGGGGGTTTAGGACAACCAAGTTTGGTATGACCTTATGTATATCGATTATATATATGAGTTTTCTAATTTTCCTGGAAAAATCCTAGGAAGCGGCCACCATAATGACGCATATACCAAGATGTCCTAAGATTTAAGCTATGTTAAAAGTATTTCAATTTCTGAAAAAGTAGGGGATTAGGGGGTTTAGGACAACCAAGTTTGGTATGACCTTATGTATATCGATTATATATATGAGTTTTCTAATTTTCCTGGAAAAATCCTAGGAAGCGGCCACCATAATGACGCATATACCAAGATGTCCTAAGGTTTAAGCTATGTTAAAAGTATTTCAATTTTGGAAAAAGTAGGGGATTAGGGGGTTTAGGACAACCAAGTTTGGTATGACCTTATGTATATCGATTATATATATGAGTTTTCTAATTTTCCTGTAAAAATCCTAGTAAGCGGCCACCATAATGACCTATATACCAAGATGCCTTAAGGTCTAAGCTATTGCAAAAATATTTCAATTTTGGAAAAAGTAGGGGATTAGGGGGCTTAGGACAACCAAGTTTGGTATGACCTTATGTATATCGATTATATATATGAGTTTTCTAATTTTCCTGGAAAAATCCTAGGAAGCGGCCACCATAATGACGCATATACCAAGATGCCCTAAGGTTTAAGCTATGCCAAAAATATTTGAATTTTGGAAAAAGTAGGGGATTAGGGGGTTTAGGACAACCAAGTTTGGTATGACCTTATGTATATCGATTATATATATGAGTTTTCTAATTTTCCTGGAAAAATCCTAGGAAGCGGCCACCATAATGACCTATATACCAAGATGCCTTAAGGTCTAAGCTGTGGCAAAAATATTTCAATTTTGGAAAAAGTAGGGGATTAGGGGGTTTAGGACAACCAAGTTTGGTATGACCTTATGTATATCGATTATATATATGAGTTTTCTAATTTTCCTGGAAAAATCCTAGGAAGCGGCCACCATAATGACGCATATACCAAGATGTCCTAAGGTTTAAGCTATGTTAAAAGTATTTCAATTTTGGAAAAAGTAGGGGATTAGGGGGTTTAGGACAACCAAGTTTGGTATGACCTTATGTATATCGATTATATATATGAGTTTTCTAATTTTCCTGGAAAAATCCTAGGAAGCGGCCACCATAATGACGCTTATACCAAGATGCCCTAAGGTTTAAGCTATGCCAAAAATATTTGAATTTTGGAAAAAGTAGGGGATTAGGGGGTTTAGGACAACCAAGTTTGGTATGACCTTATGTATATCGATTATATATATGAGTTTTCTAATTTTCCTGTAAAAATCCTAGGAAGCGGCCACCATAATGACCTATATACCAAGATGTCTTAAGGTCTAAGCTATTGCAAAAATATTTCAATTTTGGAAAAAGTAAGGGATTAGGGGGTTTAGGACAACCAAGTTTGGTATGACCTTATGTATATCGATTATATATATGAGTTTTCTAATTTTCCTGGAAAAATCCTAGGAAGCGGCCACCATAATGACGCATATACCAAGATGTCCTAAGGTTTAAGCTATGTTAAAAGTATTTCAATTTTGGATAAAGTAGGGGATTAGGGGGTTTAGGACAACCAAGTTTGGTATGACCTTATGTATATCGATTATATATATGAGTTTTCTAATTTTCCTGGAAAAATCCTAGTAAGCGGCCACCATAATGACCTATATACCAAGATGCCTTAAGGTCTAAGCTATTGCAAAAATATTTCAATTTTGGAAAAAGTAGGGGATTAGGGGGTTTAGGACAACCAAGTTTGGTATGACCTTATGTATATCGATTATATATATGAGTTTTCTAATTTTCCTGGAAAAATCCTAGGAAGCGGCCACCATAATGACGCATATACCAAGATGCCCTAAGGTTTAAGCTATGCCAAAAATATTTGAATTTTGGAAAAAGTAGGGGATTAGGGGGTTTAGGACAACCAAGTTTGGTATGACCTTATGTATATCGATTATATACATATATGAGTTTTCTAATTTTCCTGGAAAAATCCTAGGAAGCGGCCACCATAATGACCTATATACCAAGATGCCTTAAGGTCTAAGCTGTGGCAAAAATATTTCAATTTTGGAAAAAGTAGGGGATTAGGGGGTTTAGGACAACCAAGTTTGGTATGACCTTATGTATATCGATTATATATATGAGTTTTCTAATTTTCCTGGAAAAATCCTAGGAAGCGGCCACCATAATGACGCATATACCAAGATGTCCTAAGATTTAAGCTATGTTAAAAGTATTTCAATTTCTGAAAAAGTAGGGGATTAGGGGGTTTAGGACAACCAAGTTTGGTATGACCTTATGTATATCGATTATATATATGAGTTTTCTAATTTTCCTGGAAAAATCCTAGGAAGCGGCCACCATAATGACGCATATACCAAGATGTCCTAAGGTTTAAGCTATGTTAAAAGTATTTCAATTTTGGAAAAAGTAGGGGATTAGGGGGTTTAGGACAACCAAGTTTGGTATGACCTTATGTATATCGATTATATATATGAGTTTTCTAATTTTCCTGTAAAAATCCTAGTAAGCGGCCACCATAATGACCTATATACCAAGATGCCTTAAGGTCTAAGCTATTGCAAAAATATTTCAATTTTGGAAAAAGTAGGGGATTAGGGGGCTTAGGACAACCAAGTTTGGTATGACCTTATGTATATCGATTATATATATGAGTTTTCTAATTTTCCTGGAAAAATCCTAGGAAGCGGCCACCATAATGACGCATATACCAAGATGCCCTAAGGTTTAAGCTATGCCAAAAATATTTGAATTTTGGAAAAAGTAGGGGATTAGGGGGTTTAGGACAACCAAGTTTGGTATGACCTTATGTATATCGATTATATATATGAGTTTTCTAATTTTCCTGGAAAAATCCTAGGAAGCGGCCACCATAATGACCTATATAGGTCAAGATACCAAGATGCCTTAAGGTCTAAGCTGTGGCAAAAATATTTCAATTTTGGAAAAAGTAGGGGATTAGGGGGTTTAGGACAACCAAGTTTGGTATGACCTTATGTATATCGATTATATATATGAGTTTTCTAATTTTCCTGGAAAAATCCTAGGAAGCGGCCACCATAATGACGCATATACCAAGATGTCCTAAGGTTTAAGCTATGTTAAAAGTATTTCAATTTTGGAAAAAGTAGGGGATTAGGGGGTTTAGGACAACCAAGTTTGGTATGACCTTATGTATATCGATTATATTTATGAGTTTTCTAATTTTCCTGTAAAAATCCTAGGAAGCGGCCACCATGACGCATATACCAAGATGTCCTAAGGTTTAAGCTATGCTAAAAGTATTTCAATTTTGGGAAAAAGTAAATCAAAAGCATAATTTAAGTAATGTATATAAAATAAACAACTTTCTTGACATAGGCATCATCAAATAAATGCTACATTACAACAAGAAAACAAATAAATATAGTTAATAAATATTAAATAGTTGATTGTGGTGTTCTTGTCCATTTGGTTATTAAGTGTTTGATTTTTCCTCGTTTCTTATCTTTTTCTAAGACACGAGAAAGGATCATTATGTTGGAGTGGGGATGTTTGTGTCGTATCTTTTTAAACAATATGATTTTAATATTACATAACTATTAGCTTAATACAATACAAATGCAGTGATTTTTTTGCAAAATATTCCATTGGACATATTTTACAAATTGATTGTGAAAATATTTTTGAAACATAATGTAATTCAAATTATAATGATCATACGTAGGTACCACTAAACAATTGTTTTATTTTTTTCAATTTTGCTCTGTAAGTATCATAAGAATGTAGTATTTATAAAGATTGTTGTTGCTTTTAATTGTTGGATGGAAAGGTTTATACGCGTGCCATATACCTATAATACGTTTTGTACAGGTAGTCCTCGCTTTACGCGGTACTCACTTTACACGATTTCAATACAACATAGTTGGCAAAGTTTAGCAATCCCTCGGATAACACGATTCGTTTAACATGTTTTTGCTATAACACGGTCGTGAAAGTGTACCAATGGTTCGTTTAACACATTTTTCTTAGAGTCGAATCCATAATTATTATTGTATAATACAATTTTGGGTAATAACTAAATTTTTTTATTTATTTTCTTGGTCACATAAAGAAAAATCAGGCATTTATAAGCCATCATATACACACACATGCATATATACACATACCTACATAGATTACTTATTTTATACATATACATACGTATCCTCTAAGGCCACTGCTAAAATCTAAACACCTATCAAGTCCCGTGAAGCTGAAGCTTTACAAAGCGTTGATCAGGCCCGTTGATATGTGGATGAGATAGTTGGGCGCTGACGGATGAGTACGAGAGATGGCTCCTTACATTTGAGAGAAGAGTCTTGCGTGTGATTTACGGCCCAAAACGCGAGATAGATGGTACATACCGAGCTCTGTACAGTTTCGAGATCAGAGTTTTGATGAAGATCCCCGATATTGTGCATGAAATAAAATCTCAGCGAGTACGCTGGCTCGGTCATGTTCTGCGTGCTGATCCGGAACGAATTGTGCAGCGATCTCTGGAAGGAGAGCCACCATATGGTAGGCGCAGAGGTCGCTGCAGGCGACGATGGCTCCACGATGTAGAGAATGACTTGGCTTCTTCAGGTTGTCTAGGACAGTATGAAGACCAAGCCCAGGATCGAAACCGTTGGAGCCAGATTGTTGATTCAGTAAGGGGCCAGTAATGGCCTTTAACACTGTTATTATTATTATTATTATTACTACCAAGACAAAAATGTTCTCATTTATCGATAATTTGTTCCAAATTGAAGATCAAAGATTCAGCAATTAATAGAAAACGTATTTATAATTTGTGGAATAAAAACATTAAAACCTCTCCTGTTAAAAATGAAATCATCAAAGATGTTTCAGATTATCAAAATGAAACTTTGAAAGCATCGTTTGAAAGTGGCGATATTTCGGAAAACCGTGAACTTTCAAATATAAATCTTATTTCCAACGAATCTAATAATTCGACGAAATTGCAATGAAATTGCATGATACTCTATCATTAATCGAGAACTCCAATAAGTATTCGAATAATCCATTGGGTAGTGAAAACATAGATTTATTGAATCTTGCAGTGGAGAATATACCAATTGAAATTGAAGAACAAAATATCAATACCTGGATTCTTCTAGGATATATGAGTATTTGATTTGATTTAACCAAATCCTGGTAGAATGAAGATTTAAGACACTCAATTCGAGAAGCACTAACAGCTGCTAAACATCCGTGTATTTTAGTTTTCCGCTCTATAAATTTTAACAAAAAGGACCGCACTGTTACACAATACGGAAAATGTAAATACTTTAATTTACATAAACAAAAGTTTAAATTTGTCATAAACAATTGCAAGATAATGGCAATTTACACGTACGGGGCTGATGTTAAATATCACGGTGAAATTAAAGAATTTGTGCAACTGCGAGGTCAAAACCGAGATAATGCACAGAAAGAGCTACAGCACACACATGCTTATGCATTCAGTTTAAAGCAATTTAAAGATATAGACATTCAACTCCTCCAGTCAGGCAACACGCAGGGAATAGTGAGATCAATTAATTTACGAAAAGCGAGATCAGAGAAAATATTATTAACCGATCTGGTAAAGGGGTGTGAGCTAATGGATCTGGTGTATCGCATTGATAGACAACCATCGGACGACAAATACATCTACTCAGCTAGAAATCCTTTGGCGGTTACGCTAATTAGAGACTCAACACTGAAACTTTTAATAGAAAAAAATATCTTAGTGCACGTCGACGCAACGGGCAGTTTAGTTCGCAAACCACAATGTTGCGAAAGGCATAAGTTTTCCCGAATTTATTATTATGCTTGCGTTACCAAGATAAATGGCATTATTACACCTATTGCAGAGTTTATTACCAGCGAGCATGATGTTGGCTCCCTACGAATGTTTTTTAAGGACATGAACAAGGCAATAGACTGTCAGAAACCAAAAATTATTGTTCCAAAAATATTCATTACAGACTGGTCCTGGGTGTTTATTAACTCTATATTGTTTGAAATGAACATGATGGATATAAAGCAATATTTAAACGTTTCGTATGATATACTTAATAAAAAATCAAAAAAAGGGAAACTGAGCGGTGTGTTTATATGTTGTGCTCATTTTGCAGCTATAATAGTGCGACAAATAAAAAATAAAATAAAAAATTGTTGGTTTAAATTAAAAGAACACATAATAATATTCATGTTTCTAATAATTGACAGCGAACATTTCGAAGACATCGATGACTATTTTGAAATGTTTTGTATATTGAGCGTCTCGAAATATAAGAACCAAAACTTTTTAAATGCGAAACACAAGCTAGAGGATAAAATTAAAATTAAATTGACTAGTGATAATCCTGCGAACGCGAGCCCAACTGAAAATACTGAGTCGGACAAAGCAGAAGATTTAGATAGTTATGATGTTAATGTTAGTGATAGTAACTTAGAAGATACACCTTTCTTCTTAAGATATAATAAAATCTTAAATAAAGTAAAAGCTGATTTATCCCAACTCGACACTGGATGTACTACCAATAATTTATATTGTGCAGAATTCATAGATTTTTCAGTGAAAAAATATATGAAATGTCTGCCATTATGGAGCACAGTTTTCCTACGAAAATTTGAGATTAAAAACCGGGTCTCTAATGCGGTTGTTGAGACTTGGTTCAACCTTCTCAAAAATAATTTGATTGGAGAACTGCATTTAAAACTGGGAAGATTTGTAGATCAATTGCAAGAAACAACATTGAGTTTATTAAAATCAATAGAATGCGCTCCACATCTCAAAACCAGCACAAAACATAAAAATATAACTGCCGAAAAGCGACAAAAAACAATTAGTGAATATACACCATTTAGAATTACAGCTGATGAAGAAAACCCTTATGATCCAGATCTAGAAGAAACCTGGTGCAAAGGAAGAAGCAAAAGAACACCCAAATATGCAGGAAAGTTGGCGCTTCAGCGTTTATTCCCACCCAAAAAACTAAATTTTGACATTAAAAACAAATAGTATGACAGAATGTGTGAAATGAAATATAATATTATTATATTTCAATACCATTTTAATGGTTTGTGGTGCTGGTTGTACAACGAATGTTTTAATTCGTTAAACTACCAGAATTTTCTAACGACAGAATTGGTATATGTGGCAATCAGCATCATCACGAAGGAGTCAAATTCTGTTTGTTTGGATCCCTACCAAGTTTCGAATGTTTTACGGGATGGTTATAAAGTATTTGACCAAAACAGCCAGAAGGAAGTCTTGCTATGCAATCAGTGGAGAATATACCAATTGAAATTGAAGAACAAAATATCAATACCTGGATTCTTCTAGGATATATGAGTATTTGATTTGATTTAACCAAATCCTGGTAGAATGAAGATTTAAGACACTCAATTCGAGAAGCACTAACAGCTGCTAAACATCCGTGTATTTTAGTTTTCCGCTCTATAAATTTTAACAAAAAGGACCGCACTGTTACACAATACGGAAAATGTAAATACTTTAATTTACATAAACAAAAGTTTAAATTTGTCATAAACAATTGCAAGATAATGGCAATTTACACGTACGGGGCTGATGTTAAATATCACGGTGAAATTAAAGAATTTGTGCAACTGCGAGGTCAAAACCGAGATAATGCACAGAAAGAGCTACAGCACACACATGCTTATGCATTCAGTTTAAAGCAATTTAAAGATATAGACATTCAACTCCTCCAGTCAGGCAACACGCAGGGAATAGTGAGATCAATTAATTTACGAAAAGCGAGATCAGAGAAAATATTATTAACCGATCTGGTAAAGGGGTGTGAGCTAATGGATCTGGTGTATCGCATTGATAGACAACCATCGGACGACAAATACATCTACTCAGCTAGAAATCCTTTGGCGGTTACGCTAATTAGAGACTCAACACTGAAACTTTTAATAGAAAAAAATATCTTAGTGCACGTCGACGCAACGGGCAGTTTAGTTCGCAAACCACAATGTTGCGAAAGGCATAAGTTTTCCCGAATTTATTATTATGCTTGCGTTACCAAGATAAATGGCATTATTACACCTATTGCAGAGTTTATTACCAGCGAGCATGATGTTGGCTCCCTACGAATGTTTTTTAAGGACATGAACAAGGCAATAGACTGTCAGAAACCAAAAATTATTGTTCCAAAAATATTCATTACAGACTGGTCCTGGGTGTTTATTAACTCTATATTGTTTGAAATGAACATGATGGATATAAAGCAATATTTAAACGTTTCGTATGATATACTTAATAAAAAATCAAAAAAAGGGAAACTGAGCGGTGTGTTTATATGTTGTGCTCATTTTGCAGCTATAATAGTGCGACAAATAAAAAATAAAATAAAAAATTGTTGGTTTAAATTAAAAGAACACATAATAATATTCATGTTTCTAATAATTGACAGCGAACATTTCGAAGACATCGATGACTATTTTGAAATGTTTTGTATATTGAGCGTCTCGAAATATAAGAACCAAAACTTTTTAAATGCGAAACACAAGCTAGAGGATAAAATTAAAATTAAATTGACTAGTGATAATCCTGCGAACGCGAGCCCAACTGAAAATACTGAGTCGGACAAAGCAGAAGATTTAGATAGTTATGATGTTAATGTTAGTGATAGTAACTTAGAAGATACACCTTTCTTCTTAAGATATAATAAAATCTTAAATAAAGTAAAAGCTGATTTATCCCAACTCGACACTGGATGTACTACCAATAATTTATATTGTGCAGAATTCATAGATTTTTCAGTGAAAAAATATATGAAATGTCTGCCATTATGGAGCACAGTTTTCCTACGAAAATTTGAGATTAAAAACCGGGTCTCTAATGCGGTTGTTGAGACTTGGTTCAACCTTCTCAAAAATAATTTGATTGGAGAACTGCATTTAAAACTGGGAAGATTTGTAGATCAATTGCAAGAAACAACATTGAGTTTATTAAAATCAATAGAATGCGCTCCACATCTCAAAACCAGCACAAAACATAAAAATATAACTGCCGAAAAGCGACAAAAAACAATTAGTGAATATACACCATTTAGAATTACAGCTGATGAAGAAAACCCTTATGATCCAGATCTAGAAGAAACCTGGTGCAAAGGAAGAAGCAAAAGAACACCCAAATATGCAGGAAAGTTGGCGCTTCAGCGTTTATTCCCACCCAAAAAACTAAATTTTGACATTAAAAACAAATAGTATGACAGAATGTGTGAAATGAAATATAATATTATTATATTTCAATACCATTTTAATGGTTTGTGGTGCTGGTTGTACAACGAATGTTTTAATTCGTTAAACTACCAGAATTTTCTAACGACAGAATTGGTATATGTGGCAATCAGCATCATCACGAAGGAGTCAAATTCTGTTTGTTTGGATCCCTACCAAGTTTCGAATGTTTTACGGGATGGTTATAAAGTATTTGACCAAAACAGCCAGAAGGAAGTCTTGCTATGCAATCAATATAGGTATACCATTGTTCCTATATGCGAAGCAAGTCACTGGACATTGGCGGTGATAGACTTTGTTCAGTTTAACATAATAACTTATGATCCCTTAAATCCAATTAAAAGAATTTTTAAGGTTGGCAAAACGCTACAAAAATTTACAAACGAAATTTTGAAATATTTTGGCAAAGAACTACAGCATTTTGAAATAATTTCCAAGTGTTCTTTGCCACATCAAAACGACGGGTTTAACTGTGGACCGCTAGTAATTTACGCTGCTGACCAAATAATTACTGGAAGAAAAATTGAAGATCTACATTCTGAAGACCCAGAGGCAAACAGTAATGCTTTAATTAATTATCGTATTTATTTAAAAGATATTATTTCCAAAAACTCGGAAACAATGGAACATAATTGTATGTATTGTTTTGGGGAGTTTACAAGTGAGTCGCGAAAAATTGAATGCCATTGCTGTAGAAGATTCATCCATGTGGAATGCGTAAGCAAAATCAAAATAGTTGAAAATGAATGCATATTTTGTACATATTCCAATAAACTTACCGATTAAAACTATAATAAAGCGTGACACTAACATTAATTTTGTACCCAAAAATAATTTGTGTTTTAATTAATAATCGAGTTTTAGTTTATGCAAATATAGAAATCCCTTGCAATGTCACTCGAGAACGAAACTTTACCGCAATTTTGAAATAAATGTCATTCTGGTGACTAAGAAAATTCGGAAAATCGTATATTCAAAAAACATATATAAGGTGATACAAAATCTTGTTATACTAATACCCGACTTTAGGAAAAATATTAGAAATTTTTTTCGGATAGCATAAACATATTGACAGTCTGGTATATTCGTCATTATGGTATCCGCTTTCAAGGGTTTCGCCAAGAAAATTCAGGAAAATCGTATAATTGTCATTCATGCAATCATACCAAATTTGGTTGTTTTAAACCCCCTAATCCCCTACTTTTTCCAAAATTGAAATATTTCTGGCATAGCTTAGACCTTAAAGCATCTTAGTATATAAGTCATTATGGTGGCCGCTTCCTAGGATTTTCCCAAGAAAATTAGAAAAATCATAAAATCGAGATACATGAGGTCATACCAAACTTGGTTGTCCTAAACCCCCTAATCCCCTACTTTTTCCAAAATTGAAATACTTTTGGCATAGCTTTAACCTTAGGGCATCTTGGTATATGCGTCATTATGTTGGCCGCTTCCTAGGATTTTTCCAGGAAAATTAGAAAACACATATATATATAATCGATATACATAAGGTCATACCAAACTTGGTTGTCCTAAACCTCCTAATCCCCTACTTTTTCCAAAATTGAAATACTTTTGGCATAGCTTTAACCTTAGGGCATCTTAGTATATTCGTCATTATGGTGGCCGCTTCCTAGGATTTTTCCAGGAAAAATAGAAAACTCATATATATAATCGATATACATAAGGTCATACCAAACTTGGTTATCCTAAATCCCCTAATCCCCTACTTTTTCCAAAATTGAAATATTTTTAGTATAGCTTAGACCTTAAGGCATCTTGGTATATAGGTCATTATGGTGGCCGCTCCTAGGATTTTTCCAGGAAAATTAGAAAACTCATATATATAATCGATATACATAAGGTCATACCAAACTTAGTTGTCCTAAACCCCCTAATCCCCTACTTTTTCCAAAATTGAAAATTTTTTAGTAAAGCTTAGACCTTAAGGCATCTTGGTATATAGGTCATTATGGTGGCCGCTTCCTAGGATTTTTCCAGGAAAATTAGAAAACTCATATATATAATCGATATTCATAAGGTCATACCAAACTTGGTTGTCCTAAACCCCCTAATCCCCTACTTTTTCCGAAATTGAAATATTTTTGGCATAGCTTAGACCTTAAGGCATCTTGGTATATAGGTCATTATGGTGGCCGCTTCCTAGGATTTTTCCAGGAAAATTAGAAAACTCATATATATATATAATCGATATACATAAGGTCATACCAAACTTGGTTGTCCTAAACCCCCTATCCCCTACTTTTTCCAAAATTCAAATATTTTTGGCATAGCTTAAACCTTAGGGCATCTTGGTATAAGCGTCATTATGGTGGCCGCTTCCTAGGATTTTTCCAGGAAAATTAGAAAACTCAAATATATAATCGATATACATAAGGTCATACCAAACTTGGTTGTCCTAAACCCCCTAAATCCCCTACTTTTTCCAAAATTGAAATACTTTTGGCATAGCTTAAACCTTAGGGCATCTTGGTATATGCGTCATTATGGTGGCCGCTTCCTAGGATTTTTCCAGGAAAATTAGAACACATATATATAATCGATATACATAAGGTTATACCAAACTTGGTTGTCCTAAACCCCCTAATCCCCTACTTTTTCCAAAATTGAAATATTTTTAGTATTGCTTAGACCTTAAGGCATCTTGGTATATAGGTCATTATGGTGGCCGCTTCCTAGGATTTTTCCAGGAAAATTAGAAAACTCATATATATAATCGATATACATAAGGTCATACCAAACTTGGTTGGCCTAAACCCGCTAATCCCCTACTTTTTCCAAAATTGAAATACTTTTGGCATAGCTTTAACCTTAGGGCATCTTGGTATATGCATCATTATGGTGGCCGCTTCCTAGGATTTTTCCAGGAAAATTAGAAAACTCATATATATAATCGATATACATAAGGTCATACCAAACTTGGTTGTCCTAAACCCCCTAATCCCCTACTTTTTCCAAAATTGAAATATTTTTAGTATAGCTTAGACCTTAAGGCATCTTGGTATATAGGTCATTATGGTGGCCGCTTCCTAGGATTTTTCCAGGAAAATTAGAAAACTCATATATATAATCGATATACATAAGGTCATACCAAACTTGGTTGTCCTAAACCCCCTAATCCCCTACTTTTTCCAAAATTGAAATACTTTTGGCATAGCTTTAACCTTAGGGCATCTTGGTAGACTCAGAAAACTCATATATATAATCGATATTCATAAGGTCATACCAAACTTGCTTGTCCTAAACCCCCTAATCCCCTACTTTTTCCAAAATTGAAATATTTTTGGCATAGCTTAGACCTTAGGACATCTTGGTATATGCGTCATTATGGTGGCCGCTTCCTAGGATTTTTCCAGGAAAATTAGAAAATTCATATATATATAATCGATATACATAAGGTTATACCAAACTTGGTTGTTCTAAACCCCCTAATCCCCTACTTTTTCCAAAATTGAAATATTTTTAGTATAGCTTAGACCTTAAGGCATCTTGGTATATAGGTCATTATGGTGGCCGCTTCCTAGGATTTTTCCAGGAAAATTAGAAAACTCATATATATAATCGATATACATAAGGTCATACCAAACTTGGTTGTCCTAAACCCGCTAATCCCCTACTTTTTCCAAAATTGAAATATTTTTGACATAGCTTAGACCTTAGGGTATCTTGGTATATGCGTCTTCCTAGGATTTTAGCACGAAAATTCAGGAAATCATATATATTTCCTAGCAAATTTTGTTTCTTTTAGTTAAAATTCGTTATATCGAGACAATCTGCATTGCACACTAACACACATAAACGAAAATTGTTTTTGTTGTGTTTTAGTACAATTTTAGGACAAACTTCACGCGTCTATATAGAATTGTGAAGTTTGTCCTAAAAAAAATCCTAATTTTTTTTTTTTTTTTTTTTAGGACAGATTTAGGACAAACTTCACGTGAATTAATTTTGTGCATGGAATTTGGGTGTTTCCTTAGTTTTCATTCATTTTTTGTTATAATACATGGAATTTTTCCGTTTTTCTGAATCCAAAATATTAGAAAATCACATTTAACACAAATGTGAACTTTGTATGAATACTAATGTGTATCTCTGAATACAAAATTCGATCATTTTGTACTACAATAGATGGAGTGATAATCTTGATCAATATGCCTATGGTGAAAAATACGTGAACTCACAAATTCACTATATGGAGCCGTAAGTCATGTTTTAATTTTATGGTTTTTATGTTTTCAATGCATAGCCTTGATTAAAAAAAAAATTTAAGAATACTTAATTTTTTTTTATTGTTGTTGTTGTTAAAAATACAGGGTGTCAAATTTTGAGAAAAATGATAATCATGATGTTGTATTTATGGCAATAAAAAGAAAACTAATTGTCCGATAATTATAATTTTGGGCTCATTTTAAAGATAAATTAATAACAATTAATAAAAAAATATAAAAATAGTATGTTGTTTAATTTCTTCTTCTTTAAATTTCCCGCCAAAATGTTCTTTTTCAATTTTCTCAAAAACCTATTTTTTTTTTTTTTTTTTAAAGAATTTGGTAACTAATATTTTACAACATATTAAAACACTAGACTAGAGTTATTTTTTGTATTCTTGCAAAATACGTTTTAGTAAGAGCATTATTTCATTTTTATATGGAAAAACTATATTTGAATAGATATGTATATCTCATTGTTTTGGAATTACATATTTACGAAAAAGACAGTTCAGTTAAATTATTAGTATTGATTTATTTTCAAACCCAAAGATAATTTTACTTTATTGTTTAAAATTCAATCTTATTCTAATTAAAAATCACAATTTAAATTATGGATAATCATCAGATTTAGAATATTTTTTACAATTCAAATAGCCATCCTCTGTTGGAATGAATGCGTGACAACCGTGAGTTCCTTTTACTGTTTTTAAATTGTCAAACCTAGTTGCAAGTTTTATTTGCTTTGATTTATGTTCTGCGTCTGAACAAAATCCAAAATTGATATCTGTTTTCAACGTTTTAGCCCATTTAAATAATTCATCTGCATTGGGTATTGTACTGCCGTATTCCATTGTGAGACTAGCTCTGGATGCCATTCTTTTGATGGTACCCCCTACTCCACCACATGGACCTTTTCCATGAGCTGTTGCATGAAAATGCCATTCGCAGTCAACTCCAAAATCCTCTTTGTGTTTTAGGATGTTCTTAAAATTTTTCTTATTTTTATAATGCGTGACTGCACCATCGGTAATATAATAAATTTTAGATAAACTGGATATTTTAGTTTTCAAAAACTGCATTAATTTCTCAATAAATAAGTGAACCGCTACAGTATCGTGGTGAAGACAATCCGATATTATAACGAAGGTGTGGTGATGTAATTTGCCTTCTAAATTTTGGTAAATTACAAATGGATGAATAGTCGCTTGTTTATTATTCCAATGAAAACCTTGTGCGGCATTTTGCATTATAAATGCATAATTTTCTGCAAAATCACATAAATCTATCACCTCGGTAGACTTCAGCGCCAATTTTTTATTTTTTAAGAAACTGGACTGCTGAAGTGAAATGAAGTAATGAGGCAACATATTCTTCATCTTATTTATGAAATAATCTAGAAATACATGTAACGGTTGTGAAAAAGTTTCCAAATTGCATCTGTCGGTAGAAACCCACTGATTAAACTTTAACTCAGCATCCTCGCAGCCATGCTCAACAAGGTAACATGTTGGTTATCACTTATTCGCTTTCCTACTTTAGTTGCTAGACGACTTAGTGGACCGTTCTTGTCCCGTAGATCTTTAGCTGTTCGGACCATATGTTGCGTTGCGTTGAACTCGCTCTGAATTTCTTGCATGGTTAGTGATTTTGGCAATATAGTAAGTAACTGAATCTTATCACTGGTTTTCTCCAGTTCTTGGAATTTGGTTTTTAGGTCACCAATCAATTCATCATATAGTTTAATCTTCCTTTGGTCATCGGTTGATTGATTAAAAAGCGGCACGATTCCCGAAATCAAAGATGTTGATAATAGCCGTGTTTCTTGACGTATGATCTGATCCGGATCAGATCATATCTGCTTTCCTTTCATTTATATAGCCGAGTATAGCCGCGTTTCATGAAATAAACATAAAAATTGTACTATTTTTTGTTTTTGTATCAAAATTTTGAACCAAAATGCTACTAGGATCAATATAATAACCTAAAAACAAAAAATAATTCAATTTTTGTGTTGATTTCATGAAACGCGGCTATACAAATGAAAGGGAAGCAGATATGATATGAACCGGATCAGAGCATACGTCAAGAAACACGGCTAATGTCATTGAAGTTAAACCGATTAATTTTTGCTGCTGCTGTTTTGGCCTGACTTCCAATGTACTCGGATATATAGGAGACTTCCCAATAACGGGTAACACCTCATTTATTTTTTCCAAAACAGCTATATTTTTTAAATAACACGCTTCACTATCACTACTATCATCGTCATCGGCTATTTGCGGTGTTATAGGTGATGTTGCTGATGGTCCCGCAACTGGTGACAATTCTGGTTCTATTTTTCGTCGTTTGCAGGTTAGATTTATATAGCACGTTGAACAGAGATACAATTTATCTTGATTCTCAACCGATTGTGGCATAAATTGCTTAACATAATCCGTAACTGGTTTTAGTTTACTCGAACACTTTGAGTCGCGAAATGGTTTACAACACTTTCGAAATTTATCCATTATCAAATTTAATGCACTAGTACTTATTTATCAGTCACTTTAACACACTGTTTTTTTTACAAATTTTAAAAAATGTTGCTCCTTATTTAAATGTTGTTTACAAATAATCACAATGTCAACTAATCAAAATTTTAAATTTTAACTGTTATTTATATCGACAATATTTTTTTTTTGTTTTCAAAAGAATTATTCATCGTTTAACAGGTACACCTGTCAAGTAAAAATAATCAACCCCCCCAATAAAAAAAGGAAAAAAAACATTTTATTTAGTCTTATAAAATAATCTAAGAAACAAAAGGGATTTATGGTACTATGGTTAACCAATTTTCAAACGATATAAACCAGGGGGTGGCACCTTCCAATTCGGTGACTCATACTTAAATGTGACGCTAAATTGAATATTATTAATAAACAAAACAAAAAAATTAAACAGTAGCAAAACACTGAAATATCTATTCAAATATAGTTTTTCCATATAAAAATGAAATAATGCTCTTACTAAAACGTATTTGCAAGAATACAAAAAATAACTCTAGTCTAGTGTTTTAATATGTTGTAAAATATTAGTTACCAAATTCTTTCAAAAAAAAAAAAAAAAAAAAAAAAAAAAATTGGTTTTTGAGAAAATTGAAAAAGAACATTTTGGCGGGAAATTTAGAGAAGAAGAAATTAAACAACATACTATTTTTATATTTTTTTATTAATTGTTATTAATTTATCTTTAAAATGAGCTCAAAATTATAATTATCGGACAATTAGTTTTCTTTTTATTGCCATAAATACAATATCATGATTATCATTTTTCTCAAAATTTGACACCCTGTATTTTTAACAACAACAATAAAAAAAAATTAAGTATTCTTAAATTTTTTTTTTAATCAAGGCTATGCATTGAAAACATAAAAATCATAAAATTCAAATATGACTTACAAAAATTTGTGATTTCACGTATTTTTCACCCTATTCATTTTCGGTCAAGTAACAATCGAACAGATGACCAATGGGTTCAATAATATAATTTGGGTAAACTAATATTCAGATTAAAATAAAAAAAGAATTCAAAAATCATTAATTTATTAAGGAGCCATTAACCAATACTCATGCAAAAACAAGTCTCAATCCCCATTAAATGCAAATAGTCCAAACTAAATGCTTGAGATACACTCTGTCAATGCCAAAACAAACTAACAGAGATATATCCCAATTCATAAATAAGTTAACCACCACCACTTATATATATAATATTCGCCATTATTCCACACCACCCGCGACCAGCGAATTGCTAGTAAACTATTTTTTTTAAATTAGAACACAAATTATATTTAATTTAAATGAAAAAATTGTCGATGTTTATAACATAACAATGATGATTCTTATGCAAAACTATCCAAGTTACGCCATAAAATCGTTTAAAATAAAATAAAAACAAATTTGTATATATTGGTTGCTTTCCAATTGACCTAACTGATCTACTTTTTATCATGAGTAG
Organism: Tipula unca; assembly: GCA_951394425.1. NCBI lineage: Eukaryota > Metazoa > Arthropoda > Insecta > Diptera > Tipulidae > Tipula > Tipula unca. Next base: position 4,009,443 of record OX596383.1, on the reverse strand, counting down.
AACAAGAAATCACGTCAAAATTGACCGCTTGGTGTCGAATAATTTATTGTCATCATTTTTTGTGTTTAAATCGACTATATAGCCGCGACACATTATTAGCACTTACAAGTACTTGCGATAGTCGATTGGAATGCAACTAATATTACATTACTCAAAAAATTGCAGGAAGAAAATTACTTCAATTACAATTTATTCACAATTCACGGTTGGTGTGATAGCCTCTCTAGCCTCTGGGCAACACTCCTTTCGGAACAAGCTGGGAATTTAAGGTTAAAAAAAACTAGAAATTAAATCCGGGAATTAAATAGTTAGTTAAAATGAATAGTTTTTTGGTAACCATTGTTATTAAATAAAAACCGAATGATTTTTTTTTTAAAGTAATAAAAGTAAAAATTGAAATATTGTCATGCAATGAATGTATTATAGTAGAGCTCGAATAGAAACTGAATCGTAACATTAAACTGAAAGATTTTCCGGATTTTAATACGAATTGTAATCGATTTAATAATAAAAATGATAAATGATTTGTTTGTTCTGTTTCGGTTTATTTGCGATCTATAGTATCAGCTTAGTTTTTATAAACGAATCCATGATAGAACAAAACGTTCAATTCGAACTAAGCTACGTGATCGAAAAAATGCCACAAACACTTTTAACTTTCTATCGTGGGCACGCATTAATTATAATTTAAAACGTATAATAAAAATGAGAATGTCATTATTTTTTTGACTAAAATTAAATAATTTTTTTACAAATTATCGTTCGAAATTATTTTATTAAATTATTTTCAAATTATTTCGCAACTATTTTCAAATTATTCACCTGTTTTGTTACTATTTTGCATTAATCTCAACTTAAATATACTCTTTCTGAAAATAACTGAATCCAAAACAGGAACGCTAAAAATATCGATTCGATACTCTGAAAAACTGTACTATTTTTTAATAACTTAATTAATTTATAATTAATAGAATATTATTAACTTAGAACCGAATATGAGTACAATTTTTGAAGTAATTAATAAAAATAAAAATTAATAGAAAATTAATTATTTTAAAAAAAATCACTATAGATATTTAATTATTTTGGGTTCATATTTAAGTGTTTTGCCTGAAATAGAGGATTTTCTAATGGGCTACCCAAACTGATGCCACCCGTTTATATTATCATTTTCACAAGACAAAAAAAAAAATTACCGTCGGAATAAAAAAAAATCATAAACAATTCCAATAAATGCATATGTATATCCACTTTTTGCTTGATTTATCAATTATTTTGCTGTACTTTTATGATTCCTGTATTATTTTTACTTTAAATTAAAAACATAATAGTATTTAAAATATATTTATTATCCTGATATTTTGCCTGTATGTGGCATATTCATAAATCATAAGATATAATTATAAACTTAATAATAATATAGAAAATACAAAAATGTTATGTTAAAAATAAATTTAACATGTTCACCTGTTTCTGAATTTTAAAAAATTGTGTTTAAGGAAATTTATAGTGAAAAATTTCAAAGTAAATTCAGTGAAAATTACAAAATTAATAACAGAATTTAAAAAAATATGTATTAACAACACATTATGTATTAATATAACTTAAAATGAATTACCTAAATTAAATATGCATGCAACAATGATTTTTTTAATTATATAATACTGATTTTATTAAGAAAAAATGTTGCATTCATCTTATATTTGGCTTACGAAATGAATATATTTTTATATATTTTAGGAACATGTGAGTATAAACTTAAGATTATAGTTTAATGACATTATTGTGTTGGTAGCTCGGTTCTAATAAATGATGCTAGCATTTAAAAAACAAATGTCGAATTTGAAATAAACTAAAATCATTGATTGAGGAATAATTTTATTTGCTCGGTGTGGGATATAGCAAATGCCACTAATTATTTGATTACACCATTCAGACGGAATGGCAGAATCTTAATTCGGCACAAGAAAATTTTATAATTAAAATTAATTCAATGAAATCCTATCGAGCGTTCGCATTACTTAAGGAAAATAAAATATTTGGATACATTGAATCACAAAAAGATAAACGAGACTATCCCAGTGAATTGTTTCACAATTTCATTTTAGAAAACGAAAGCGTTGCTGGATATAACCTCATTGAATACCTTGAATCGAATGTGAAAAAAAATTAATATGAGACTAGCATTTCTAGAATCCAACAATCATCTAAAAATAAAAGGAGCTTTTTATTAAGTTTATTTGAGATCTGTAATGCCAACTTTAAATAATTTATTAATAACAACACAATTGATAACCAAAAAAACATTTAATTACAAAAACAATAATAACAAACAATGAAATAAAATAATTATTTAAGTATTATTTATATTCAATCGTAGAATTCAGGTACGATAAATTGAATCACATTAACAAAATCACCAATATAAAATTATTGTTTATTTATAAAATGAGAAAGTCTGTACTTCCTCCCAACCCCCCGCCCCCCATACCCCTCCCACCTCTCATACCCCTCCCCTCATAGCCCCCCCCCCGTCCCCCATACCCCCATCACAATAAATTCAGTCTGTTAACTCAAAAATCATAATCCATCGAAGAACTGATATTATTTACGAAATTGTCATGTCCCTCGTGGACTTTAGTATCTTTTGTTACATCTGGTATCATTTCGTCCATCTTTACCAGCTTCGATTTCCCAACTTCTGATGATTTTATCGTATAATCATCCAATCGTCTTTTTCGACTTACATTTTCTGAAGGCATCAAATTCTCAACCATTTCCACTACTTCTTCAGGGAAATCGAAATCTTCTTCCATGATGGAAGCAAGACGAGGTGAGAATCTTGCGATACTATTAATAGCCATGTCTTCCATAATCATTTCTTCAAATGTTCTATTACTATAGTCCCAGCACGTTCGAACGCTATCAGTGCAATCGTGCATGTCCTTTTTGTCGTCGGTGTTCGAGTTATTAAGAATTCGATATTTTATGTCCAAATCATCAATTGATATATAATAACCTTTTCCGTAGAACACACTTTGAATTTCAGCCAAAACATTTACATTTTCATTTTCATTCGAATCCCTAAATTTCTCTTTATTTATTTTATACTGCTCAATAAACAGTTGCGTTGTTTCATTACACCAATTAAATGAACCTAGAAAAATAAAATGTAATAAACATTTGAACTATCGTTATGTTTCCATCAATTCAATTCCATGTTTTAAATATTTTTGTTTATTAACTTTACAAATATATTGTGTTTTAATTAATAAACAATTTTATTTTACAACTATATACGTTACAACTCAAAGAATAATGGCTAAACGTATCGTAGAAATAAAATGATGGCAAAAATGACATTTAGCTGAGCAGTGAATTGCCATAGTTTATTCGATGTACAGAAAACCTCAACATGCTAATTTTTTGCAACAGATTAGGAACAGTTGGCGGAACTGAGGGATCGATTATGTATCTCGTATTTAAAGTCGCAATTGCGAAATAATGCGATTATATAAACAAATAGAAGAAAAATATTTTTCAATAAATGTGTTGCCTCATCGAAAAAATCCGAAATCGAAAAATTTCATAATAGGCCCCCAGTTAATTTTAGCAAATATTCTTTAAAAACAATCGTTTCAACCAACCATTACGAGTTGCTTGTACTCAAAACTTTGTACAAGTAAAACAACAACATGTCGCAATTACGAGAACTCGAAATGTCTTACAATGTTTACCCGTAATTTCGAAAAACTTGAAATTCGTAATGCTTACATAATCGACCCCCTGAAAGTGTCCATTGCTGTTATCAATACCAAGAGGCCCCTATTTATAAATTCGCATTCGAATTCGACTAAACGAACGATGTTTTCGAACGATTGAAATTCGTGATTTTGAAAACGTACGTTAATAATAAATCAACTATGAAATGAAATCATAAAATGTAAAATGAACACAAATTTCCCAATCGCTCAATTTGTTTTCGATTAAAAATTGTACGAAGCCATATAAAAAGGATACACAATTTTAAAATTTAACTAAACAAAAATAGCAACCGATGCTATAATATTTAATTTTTTTGTAAGGAAATAATATGTAGTTTCATAACGAAATCAAACAGAAATGGTAATGAAACAAAAAAAATAGTTTTAATAAATTTTATTGTTTCTATTTATAAATTTAGGACAGCAAAAATTACAACATTTCAACCATATGCCATTTAATAATGCGTGTTGACAAAATTCAATTAAAGATTATATTTTTAATGTAGATACAATAATTTAAAAAATTTCCTTATTCATTTAGTGATAGTGTATAATTTTATATTCGATCGAATTCACAAATGTTTCGAATCCAGCATTCGAAACAAATAACGATGCGAAACGGATTCACAAATAGAGGCCCTGGCTACTACGAGCTTGATCATCAAAACATATTTGTTTAGTTCAGAAAACCACGCTTACTCAAAATTGATTCACATCTAAATTTAAATTTAATGAAGGCTCAATAAAATATTTGGTTAACAAAGAGAATAATAAATTTTTTTTTTTTTACTCGTTAAAAAAGCCAAAAATTAGTTAAATTTCTAAAGAATAGTTAACTATTTTCGGTTAGTTATCGGTTTAACTTCAATTGATTATAAAAAAAAAGCATAAGGAGGAAAAACATATGAATTTTATACATAAAATATGAATGATGTTATGTTTCTTGAAAGTAGTTTCTATGTCAGTAATGTTATTTATCGGAATTACTTTATTAGTGTTAAGGAAATGGGGCTGGATTATTGATGTGAATGCAATAAAATTATAATTTTAAAACGTTTAATAATTTATATGCAATATATATTTCAAAGACCGGTACAATACAATAAATTATAAAGACCATTTTGATATAACAAACTTATCATAGGTTAGTTGTGCAATTGTTAGTTTATGCTCATGTGATGTGACCATAAAAATAAAATAATAAAATAGCAATTAAACAATGATCTTGTTTTATATTTATGCATATATAATATAGGCTTATCGATAATTATTTTGTAATTGAAATAAACAGGTTCCGCTTCCAAATAAACGGTTTCCAACGTAAACTACAATTTTCCATAAAATATATAATATTCATGATAAATAAATAATAACATGGCTCGGTCCAAACCGTCGCATTTGCTATCTAGAATTAATAGCAATTTACAACTCGAAAGTAGCAAAAGTAGATCTACCAGATCTCCGTTGTGCGCTTGGCAATTCAGATTGTTAATCCAGTATCCGAAATTCCTCCATTTTTAACGAAAAGGCCCCTGTGATCGGGGGCACTCACTTGTCTCGTAAACCTAAATTGCACGAACATGTTTTCCTAGAATACCACCACAGTATCCTTTGTTTGTCGTAGAAGGCGACTAACCGGTTGAATCGCTGGGTTGACGACCCGCATCCCTAAAAAACTAAACTGTTTGCAATATCAGCAACAGAAAAACTGGATACCGCCAAACCAATACCAGACCCTAGCTCAAGTACTCGGACACGAGGTTTAGGATCGGCACGTGGAACGTGCAGTCACTTAGAAAACCAGGAGCGTTGGCAGGTCTAAGAATGTACATGAAGGAATATCGGCTGGACCTCGTTGCTCTACAAGAAACTCGCTGGCCTAAAAGTGGAGACCATGTGTCCCAGGGCTATGTGTCCATGTGTCCCAGCTCAACAGCGGAGATGACCTCGGGAATCTTGGAGCTGGATTTCTCCTTGGGCCGCAGGTAAAGAAGGCTGTTTTGGATTTCGAAGCAGTCAATAACCGATTGTGTAAGCTTCGGTTGCGCATAAAGTTAACCATCCTATTGATAATTTGTGAACACGCGCCCACAGAAATTAGCCAGCCCCAAGATAAACACTCATTTTACAATGACTTGGACGATCTGATGGAATCTATACTCGAACACGATGTTAGAACAGTAATTGGGGACTTTAATGCTAGAACTGCCAGAAATCAGCCCGACTTGTGTGAAATTATAGGTCCGTACTCCCGACAGGAAGCTGCGACCGATAATGGTGGGAAAATGATGTACTTTGCAATTGCTCACGACATTCTTCCCAAACAAACAAATAAATTTAGAAACATGGATCCATCCTCGCAAAACTTCCCGCAACCAAATTAACCACCTGCTTATTTCAAAAGGGCGGGCTCGGGTTGTGCAAGATGTGAGAGCTTATTGGTCAGCAACCAAATACGTATAGCGATCATCATTTGGTCTGGTTTTCGTACAAGTCTGGGAACACTGCGAAACCCATAGAACGTTTCGAATGTGAAGATTTGCTAAATGACGATCAACAGAAACGATATCAGGATCTTGTCAGCCTTAGCACCGAGGAAGAAAATTGGCAGTCTCATAGCTCTCCTTTACACAGCATACAAATCACTGTCCTACATTATATTGGATAGAATTACCCCTCTAGGATATGCCAACAAAATTGGTACGACTGTGTAGAATGACAGTGACGCAGTCTCAATCCAGTGTTAAAGTTGAAAATAGGCTATCGATATTTTTTGCAGTTAACTCGGGTGTTCGGCAGGGAGACGCTCTGTCCCCGATGCTCTTTAATCTCATGTTGGAGTACATCTTTCGTAAACCTGAAACACCTCAGTGCAACATATTATATCACCATTCCAATCAGATTTCAGATGACATATGCGTTGTTGGACTGAATAACAATGGAAAGGAAATACTTGATCCGCCTGTAGAGTTTTCTGCTTCTGTTGGGCTCCAGGTCAATGAATACAAAACAAAATACATTATATCTGGCAATAGGAACAATGGCACACCAGATTTTAGTAGTGGCCATTACACATTTGAGCGAGTAAAATACTTAGGCTCTCTTATCACTCACGATAACAGTGTGGGAGAGCAGCTAGCGGCTCTTTACAATAACGAGATTATAGATCTGATGAAGATCTCCGATATTGTACAGGAAGTAAGATTTCAACAACTACGCTGGCTCGATCATGATCTTCGTTCTGAACCGGAACGATTTGTGCAGCGATCTCTGAAAGGCGACTCACCATATGGTAGACGCAGAGGTCGCTGCAGGCGACGATGGCTCCACGGTGTAGAGAATGACTTGGCATCTTTAAATTGTTTAAGACAATATGAAGACCATGGTCAGGATCGAAACCGTTGGAGTCAAATTGTTGATACAGTAAGGGGCCAGTAATGGCCTTAAAAACTGTTATTATTTAACGAAAAGAATACATTGTAAAAATTAAATAAATAAACAAAATCGAAATAATTAGCTAGATAAATTCGAATTTTAACATTATTATTTGAAAACCTAAACATATACATTGATGACCTTCAATAATGAAGCTCCTGTCGTAGGTGTAGTCGACCACAACAAAGACGAAATTATAGTAATAGAAGGAGTAGGCATTACCAACGACAACGCGATTCCCAATTGCCAGTCAGTGGCAGACTGATCCATTATATGCCAAGTCACACGAGCTTGAAGCAAACCTTCAACCATAGACAATCATACTAGATTACTCATTTGTACAAAAACAGAGAACAACAAACTTTTAATTTTTGATGTCATCGTTGTGTTAGTGGATACACTATGGAATATCAACAACACAACGATGACATTGAAAAAAAAAATTTCTCGCTCATACGTAGTGGAAATAGAAATATGATAAATCTATATACTGTTTTGTTTATGTTTCAACGAAACCATCTCGATTTACAATAGTTCAGTGCGGTGTTCTCAATTCTAATAGTGATAACCCAACAATTTCACCCTTTATTCAGGAACCATATGAAGTTATGGCAACATGTACCACGAATGTGACTACCACACAGATGACCTACTGTAATTCAGCTCCTACAAGTTACACCGTCAACACTTTTATCACCTGACCGTTGTTCAGAGCCAACATTATTAGGATCAATTTCCAGTAATACAATTTAGTTGAGACAATGTAGAAATGTGTTTTTTTTAAATTGTAAATGTTGTTTTTCAACTTTTTTGAAATATCCTTTGTTTTTGGCCTTTTCTTTGTTTTTTGCTTCTTATTTGAAGCTTTCAGTCATTGATACTTTAAATCGCCCAGCTCTAAAATATTATATTCAAACAATTTGATGGGTTGATAATATACTGCGAATCTGGTTAAAATGCTACTAGTACGAGTTGTGATTTTTTCCATATTTAGCGAATCGAATATGAACCGGATGCGTAAAAGTTAGTAAAAGGACATTCATCATGGTTTCCGCTTCAATTTTCTTATCATGAATTGCTCTATCGAAAAGACTATAAACACACTCATTTTACATCATAAACGAACTCATTTATATGATATTTTGCCATAAAATACAAAGCACATAAATTAATAAATCACCCTTCCATAATGCCAGTTGATATGATTTTTAAAACTTTTAAATTTGTGGCACGGATGCATAAAAAGATTCGTCATCTTAGAATGTTAGAATGTAACGCCACTAACAAAAATTATTTATGTAGTAACATTTTGTATGTAAAATCATTTAAAACAACCACTTGAATTTACGATAGTAATCCGTCAAAAGGAATATAATTGTAGTATAATTTTGATTAATAGTGAATATTTTGCTGTGGTCGGTGTACTTGTCATTAAGGACTGCATTACCAATAAACGATTAATCGATTAACCAGTTTTACCGTCCAAATTGGCTTACAGAATTACCGATAAAATCCGGTAAATGTGTTAATTTTTGGAAAACAAACATTAGAAGAAATTTCTTGGAAATTCATAAATTTATGAATTAATGGTTTGCTGCTAAATGATTAAATAAAATTAAACTCATCACATCATCTAATCATAAAACGAGTGGCCAACAAAATCATTCGCACTCAGCGACAATGTTTCAACGGTTGCCAACCAACAAATATAAAATACTGCAGAAAAAGGTCACACACGAGTTCGGGATAGAAACCTTATTTATCTTAGATTGCAATACTAGGTGGAGCAGATTAATGCTCAATGTGCAAACATTTAAAAATACGATGTGGCCGTTCGGAGGATTGCATATTAATGTTTGTTCTTGTTTTTTAGCTTATGCAGCGGACGAACAGTCCGTTAGAATATGCAGTTCAGCACATAATTAAAACCTAAATTAAATTTTTGAATAAAAGAAAGACTTCTGATTCTCTACATTTTGTACACTGGGGTATAGTATGGTAATCGTAAATTTAATAAATTTTTATTAAAACTCATTTTAATTCTTGTAATTGCGATAATTATTACGTTTACGAATGCTACCGATTTGGTTATAATAAATTTATCATCATAATCAGGCGGCGAAGCAGGTGAACTAACACCATCATTCACCATGAAAAAATAAAAGAACTTACACGTAGTAATGAAAGCCAAGCACTATATCGGCGCGTATACCAGCACCTTTTAACGACTAAACCAACAAGAGTGTCGAATTCAATATTCCTATGTATGATATCTGATCTATCAAAGATGCCATCAAATTATCAATCAATCAGAAGCATTCAGAATTCAACGAAATTATTCAGTTAAGTTGAAAACAATGGCGACCTAGATAAGTCTATCTCATTATAGAAAAGATGTATGCATGAATAAATGAAGATTGATTTGTTTAACTATACATCCTTTAAACATGGAACGTTTCGACTTTGAAGGTCTTATAAACGAAGATCAAAAGAAACGAAATCAGGATCTTGTCAGCGACAACATTGAGGGAGCTAATTACATGTCTGACTGTGGGAACTCTGTCTGGGAGGCACTAAAAACTTCGGTTGTCAGTGCTGCTCAACAGACTTTAGGTATGGTGAAAGTCAGGCCATGCAAAGACTAAAACGAAACCGCTCACCTGAAGTGGACTGCATTAATTCAGAGCTCTTGATATTCGGAGGGGATACACCTTGTGGAACTATCTTTTCGACCTTATTCGATTAGTATGGCGAACCGAAGAAATGCCTGACGAATCGAAAGTGGACGCGATATGCCCCACTTTCAAGAAGGGAGACCGCTTGAAGTGTGAGAATAATCGCGGTATAGCTCTCCTTTGCACAGCATACAAGTTACGGTCCTACATTATATTGGATAGAATCACCCCTCTAGCGGAGGGCCTGGTTGATGACTATCAGGGAGGATTTCGTCTGAATCGATCAATCACTAATCAGGTCTATTCGCTGCGGATGATTCGATCTAAATATTATGAAACTTCCATCCCCGTGCATCAAGTGTTCCTGGATTTCCGGCAGGCCAATAACTCGATCAATCGAGAGAGTCTGTGGTCTGCGCTGGAATATCTCTAGGTATGCCAACAAAAATAGTACGATTGTGTAGGATGACAGTGACGCAGCCTCAATGCAGTGTTAAAGTTGAGAACAGGCTATCAATAATTTTTACAGTTAGCTCGGGTGTTCGGCAGGGAGATGCTCTGTCACCGATACACTTTAATCTCATGTTTGAGTACATCTTTCGTAAAACTAAAACACATCAGCGCAACATCTTATATCGCCAGTCCAATCAGGTGCTTGCACATGCAGATGACATATGCATAATTGGACTGAATAGCAACGGAGTGAAGGAAAAACTTGATCCGTTTGTAGAGTTTTCAGCTTCTGTTGTATTCCAGATCAATGAGTCAAAAACGAAATACATGATCTCTGGTTACAGGGACAATGGCACACCAGATTTTAGCAGTGGCCACTACACGTTTGAAGAAGTGAGGAGGTTCAAATATTTGGGCTCTCTTATTACTCACGATAAAAGTGTGGGTGAGGATATTAAAGGTCGGCTGGCAGCCGTGCTTTGTATCCTCTAAGACCACTGCTGAAATCTAAACACCTATCAAATGCCGTGAAGCTGAAGCTTTACAAGGCGTTGATCAGACTTCGTTGTTATGTTTGGATCTGAAAGCTGGGCGCTGACGAACCAGTACGAGAGATGGCTTCTTACATTTGAGAGAAGAGTCATGACTGTGATAGATGGCACATACCGAGCTCTGTACAATATCGAGATCAGAGATCTGATGAAGATCCCGGAAGTTGTGCATGAAATAAGATCTCAGCTAGTACGCTGGCCCGGTCACGTTGGCTCAACGGTGTAGAGAATAACTTAGCTTCTTTTGGTTGTCTAGGACAGTATGAAGACCAAGCCCAGGATCGAAACCGATGAAGCCAGACTGTTGACGCAGTAATGGCCTTTAAACACTGTTATTATTATTATATATGGCCTTTAAACACTGTTATTATTATTATATATGGCCTTTAAACACTGTTATTATTATTATATATGGCCTTTAAACACTGTTATTATTATTATATATGGCCTTTAAACACTGTTATTATTATATATGGCCTTTAAACACTGTTATTATTATTATATATTTCCTTTTAATTCAGAATGGTTATAAATTGTTAAATTTGTAATAAATTTTCGATTTACCGATGATTTACCAGTTAACCGATTTTCATGGCAATTTTCACCACTTACCGATAAATGGAAATTTCAGAATATTACATGAATTAATGAAAATTGAATAATATCTTTAACTATGTCTTTTTTATTCAGAAATTTTGTAGATTGTTAAATTTGTAATGTTTTCGATTTACCGGTTAACCGATTTTCATGGTTTTTCACCGCTTACCGGTAAATAAAAATTTCGGTAAATTTGCGATCTCCACTTGTCATATCAAGCGGATTAAACATCGCACTGTTTTTTCTGAAGACGGGCGACCGCGATTTAGTCATCAAAACCTTCAACGTTTGAATGACAAACCCTATTGAATCCATTTTCAACTGCTCATTGATGTTTAATTTAACATTTATTTATTTTATTTTATATACATACTTTAAAATTTCTATAAAAACACTATATAAAATAAAAATTACATACGCTTGTTTCCACCTAGACAATAACTACAAACTACCATATTAAGGTATCCCTTAATTTCATATTTTCTTTCCTTTATTATTTGACAATTCAATAATTCGATTGAATTTCATAATAGGAATATACAGGGGCCCTATTATGAAACCGATCGCATCTAATGCGGATGCAATTCGCCGCTTGGGTTTGTATTATAAAATCCAATTGTCGCATAACGCATATGTCAAAACACAATATTTTTGTTACAGTTTATATAATAAACTAACATAAAATGGTTTGTGTCGCATTATATTTAACTATTAATTGTGCACGTCAATTGAAACTAAATTTATTGAGAAACACATCATGTCCGCTAGAAATATGTGAAAATATATAAATACACGATAGTGATAAGAAAAACATTATATTTTTATGTATTATATGGTCACATCATAGCTTTGTCTGAAAAATAAAATTAGCAAGTTTAATTTTTGATTTTTAAAATGCTTTTATTGATAATACAGCGATTTCAAATTTCCAGCAAATTTCAAATCGTCATAATGATAAAGACATCTATTAATAAATTATATGATACCAGCCATTTAAATTTACTAAAAAATACTATATAGGGGGTGTCCTCAATTTAAATTTTTTTTTTAACTTAATAGGGATCTGTTCCAGCCAGGGAAGGGATCAATTTTGTTAAATGGAAAAGGAAATCGAGGGTTACTTCGATTGATAGGTATTTTAATACTCCAGAATCATCATTTAACAACAGTAAAGTCTAAAGTTTGTGGGGAAATGAAAAACTATAGAAAAATATTAAATAACATTTTAGAATTCGATTTACATCCAACATATCGAATTTCATCATAATCGTAAATAATCATAATAATTTTTTACTTAATATTTTATTTGACCCATCCGCCATTGACACACTCAGACGATGATTAAATTTTCGTTAAAAAACAATATGACTAATACTTCGTTTTGGAAGCAAATGGTCGGAAAATCAAAATCTCAGTGGAACGTTTAAAGACGGTACATATTTTAAGAAGGATTCAGCAAGCTTTATTAACAGTATAACAAGCTCAGAAACTACAATCGGTACCAAGTCGGCACAAATTACTCTCAAAGTCCTCCAATTTGGCTGTTCGATCGACATACCCTAACCATTTAGAAGATGACTTTGCTCTGGTACAATGTTATTTGTCAAATAATTATTATTCTCGCGCTAAAAAATATAGTTCGATGACGACTAATAAACTGTGAACACAGATCTCATTAAATAAATAAAATACAAATAATTAGCTAAATAATTAGACGTTTTAATATTATTATTTTAAAACCTCAACATCTACAACTTTTTCTTTTTTTAATTTTTATAATACAAGAAATGTTGTGATATGCTGAGATTGTATAGTCACACTTCACCGGTAATTATGCAAATATTTGTAAGGTTTGGAACCATAAAATAAATTGCTCTCCCAAAATATAAAATATCCATGACGTATAACTACTAAAAATAGTCGTAATAGATGTACTAGATGTCGCTCCAAGTCCAAACCGTCATTTTCGATATCTAGGATTACACATCTCGATTTACATTCTCGTTTTTAGTAAAATGAATTAAATTTAAAATTGTTTTTTTTATCATAAAAAAATGTATTAATACGCTTAGATTGTCTACACCTCATCAAATTTACATTGTTGAGTTAATCAGCATTGAGCATAAAACGAGTATTTATTGTTGCAATATAACAAACATAAAGAATATGTTGCAAGAGTAAACCAGAATCCACCTCGAATAAACAATTGCGAAAAAATTAAAGATTCCCGAAATAAAATACAGTTAATTAGAATCGCTTTAAAGTTTTAAGATTTCGCTTATCGACTGAAAAACACAGAAGTGCATGGAGAAATTGTTTCCAAAAATTAATTATTATCGTACGGATCATGTATCTTCAAATTGCAGAGCCCTTAGCAGGAATATATAAGAATGGTTAAATTGTTTTTAAATGCTATTGAATTTTTAAAATTAACCCTTAAATGTATAATAACTTTTATTTTAAGTTATTGTACCAAATAAATGAGAGACGCAAATATAAATATTAAATAGATACAAATATAGTGCACAAAAATAATTTGTAACGTCCAAAGAAATATTAAACCATAAAATCAAGATTTATAGTAACGCCAAATAATTTATTGCATATTTTATAGTATAAATATCTATACTATGTTGTATAATACTATATATGGATTTATTAAATTAGTTATTATAATTTTAAAAAATTTCAAAATTTGAATGAGTGTAAAAATGAATTTCGATAGAAAATATGATTGGTTAGTAAATTAAAAAAATAAAATCGTGAAACGGAAATGCCACTACTACTTATATGTACGTAATAAAAATTAAATTAGAATAGTAAAAACTATTTAACAAAATATTAATAAAATAAATTTAAAGAAAATTTGCTTACCGCTAAAATTTGCTTGATATTGCTGCTGGTCCAAGGATGCTACTTCACCAAGTCCATTTACATGCATACCGTTCACTAGATTCACTGCTAAAAAAACATTAAAAATAAATTACCATACGATTTAGGATTTGTGGGTTTTTTTCATGCAAAGTTTACAATACAATAGACCACTCGATTCTCGAATTAAAGTCTATGTAGCTCAATTTGAAAATGTGCCAAAAATGTAATTTATCTCGGGTGTGCTTTCATTGAAAACAAGATTTTTTTTTTTTTAAACAAACCATTTCTCGCACCCTGTGCATCGAGTTGACTCCAATATTGCTCGGATGGTGAAACTGTGCTGGAACCCGGTGGAATTGGAGCCTGAACGCCAGTATAACGGAAATAAGGATTTTTTAAATCCAACGTATTGGTAGAATACATCGTAGTACCTTCGACTGCTAATTCGATGGTCACATCATAGCTTTGTCTGAAAAATAAAATTAGCAAGTTTAATTTTTGATTTTTAAAATGCTTTTATTGATAATACAGCGATTTCAAATTTCCAGCAAATTTCAAATCGTCATAATGATAAAGACATCTATTAACAAATTATATGATACCAGCCATTTAAATTTACTAAAAAATACTATATAGGGGGTGTCCTCAATTTAAATTTTTTTTTTAACTTAATAGGGATCTGTTCCAGCCAGGGAAGGGATCAATTTTGTTAAATGGAAAAGGAAATCGAGGGTTACTTCGATTGATAGGTATTTTAATACTCCAGAATCATCATTTAACAACAGTAAAACTCTAAAGTTTGTGGGGAAATGAAAAACTATAGAAAAATATTAAATAACAATTTAGAATTCGATTTACATCCAACATATCGAATTTCATCATAATCGCTTAAGAAATATATGATTTCCGTTCCAGTTGGCCATATTCTAGAAACTTTTTTAGTTTTTATCCAAACGATTCTTGAAACCTATTTATTTATTAGGTCTTTTTTTTATGAATTTATTCTTTACCTGTTCTTTACTCTCCCTTCTTTTTCGCAGTTTACTTATTTGCGTAACGGCGTTTACCTTACCAAATCGAGTAAATTTAATTAACCATCTACACCAGTGATCTTTAAACCCTTTTTAGAAATATATAATTTATATTGTTGGTTCATGCCAGGAATTTTACATTTGTACAGTTGACTCATCACAGAATTTCTCATCATCTACAATAGAGACTGTTGATATAAAAACACTCATCTCAGAGTTTTTTTAACAATTATATGTACAATCAACTTAGTTCTATAGAAAAAAATTCTGGTGGCCAATCCGTTGAAGAGATCTTATTGGCCAACGTTAACAATTATAGTTGTAATTTTCACTACAAAAATAAAAGTAAGTCTTCCCGAAATTTTGAATTTAAATAAATGGAAGAACAAATCGCATGTCCACTCTTTGAGTTTTGGATCCAGTTAATAGCATTGCCGCTTCACAAATAAATGTGTCGAGTTTGCAAATTTTTCAAAGAAAATTAAAATCGAAAAAAATGATTTGTTCCAAGCTTTTGTAGAGACGCCTATTCTCTCATAGCGATTGAGACGCTATTGTTAGCCAATACTACGCCAGAGATTATAATTTTTTGATTGCCGCTAAATAAAAATACTAGCAAATGGTATACGGTGTCTATTTATTTAAATGGTATTTTACATGCGGACCCCGTCAGATGCATTGGAAAAGTCAAAGTAGATCGCAGCTCTGAAAAGGTTGGACGTTACTGATCTACACCATAGTATAGCTCCATGTCAGGTTGTACCGGCATGAATCACGATCACAGAACTTAGGACTAGGTGTTATACTAAATAGCAAATCAATAAATCCAAATGCTTTTCTATCCCACTGCCATATGAATATGCAAATTTGTATGAAAATAAAAGTTGTAAACACTATTTAGGATACTAGTTTACATCCAACCTGTCTAATTCAATCAAAAACGGTTATGAATGACTTAGTTCCTATCCAGTTGCCCATAGTCCAGAAATCTATTCAAAGCCCATTTAAGAATCCCATGTATCATCCAACATTCGAATTCCGAATTTCATCATTAACGAGTATGGTTCATTATAGCTATATAGTTATATAGTTCCATTCCAGTTGACCATATCAACATGTCAAATTCCAACAATAGCCTGGTTCCATTCCACTGTTTTGTACTTTATCACATTTTAAAACATCTCGTTTCGTACTTAATCCTGTTTTGTCACATTTTGTTTGGAAAATGTGGCAAAGCATGTAAATTCAAAAAATGGATACAAGATTATACACAAATAAAATCATGCCTATTCTGTATCTCGTAGAAAATATTGCACTAGCGTTTTTAAAATTTTTGTTATCTATTATTATCCCGTCCAATTTTTTACTATGAGCAAATAACTGTCTATTAGCGATTTGGTAATGTCGTTTGGCGGCAAATTTTTACTGTGCATATAATGTTTAAAAAATGTCCGATAAATCATTTTTAACTCTAGTTAGCGCTGGTGTCGATTTTTATTGTCCCTGCAATCTTTCAAATTCGACTCATTTAAAATTCACTATGCTAGCTAGCTTGTAATTGACTATTGTTAAAATAAGGATTCGCATTTATCACGAAATCAACGATTTTTGTTACTTTTATTTTATCTTCATGTTTATACAACAATTCCAGCCGCCAAAGCAAATAATGTCATATATTGTTCAAGCATATAGATATTTCCCAAAAAATGTATTTTCAAAATATATACGAAAAAAATTCCACCAAAATTTTCTGACGGAGATTTTTCTACAAAACCAGAATAGCAAAATTCTAACAAAATTAAATTTTGAGTTAAAATTCCTCCGCGTTGGAATTTTTCCGACCAAACGAGATACAGAATAGCAAATGGTCCAATGGATTTTTTTCCAGTAGAATCGAGTTTTGGAATATATTTTTTATTTACAATTTTGATTCAAAATGACGAACGATATGATATTAAGGAACGCATGGCTTCTTGATCAAGTTCATTACTAAATTTTTATATTTTAACCGACAAACTTAGGGTTGGTTTATAGAGTTTATAAAAATTCAAAAAATTGGCATATAAATCGATATTTTTACAAGTACATTTTTACAAGTAAAATTATGAAAGTGTCACATTATTCCACAACGTTAACGTCACAGCTTCAACTACTGTGCTATTTCAACTGGTCGGATTTCATTACACGGTTAAAAACTAGCCTTGTACCAAAGATCAATTTAGAATGTCATTTACAACCAACATATCAAGTTTCATGATCGGTTGAGAAATACCTTAGTTCCATTTCATTGAAATAGGTATGTATTTATATAGTTTTGAAATATACTGTTCCGAACCTGATGCGATTCGTAACTGATTAGAATATTTGTATACACACAAAAATCACATGATGGTATATATACCCGGCAAGGCGTTAATATTTTGTGGCTCGACTCTCAGTATGTGTTAATAAAATAAAAAAAAATACATTAACTGGTAAGACAAATGTACCTTTAATTCTACTTTTCTAGAAATTTGATTTAAAAACAGGAACATCTTTTTTCATTTGGAAATTTGACGAAACGAAGACTATTTATTACCATACTAGACAGGCATTGATATGTTCACTGATGAGTTCATGATGAACTTTCAATGAGTCATTCAATAAGCGAAACACCGTGCGCGGCCCTAAACTCATTTATATACTAAATGAGTATTTAAATGACACTTTAAATTAATGCCCTAATGAATTTCGAGTACAACTCATCACTTAATTCAATCAATTAGTATACACTAAAAACATTGATTACTTTTATTCACTTAGTTGATGCACTTATAGGTTAATTTTTAATATTTCTGATTCGAAATTAAAGAATTTCATATACAATTTAACGAATAACAAGCCACTCAATTAATAATGAAATTATTGTATTAACGTAATGTAAGTATTGATGACCCGGCATAAAGCAAAATAATAAATGTACGTATTTTTGAAAATGTTATTTCAGAATTTTCATAACAAAATTACTATCAGAAATGAATTAATTTCAATGATATTTTATTGAATTGTACAATGAACGTATTTATTATTAAAAACTAATATTGCAACCTCTGATGGTTTCAATTCAATAATCATTCACCTCCACACTTTTCTACTATAATCGACAGAGTAGGAGAAGGCCGCAATGATACTGTTTTTGCTCATGCACTAAGTGATGTTGGGTTAATTAATTAATTACTTAAACTACTATTGATAAGTTACTCTTTAGTGAGTTATATTAGCAGCGACGAAGTTAATGAGAGAAAGAAACAAAATAATTTAAAAATTAGTGTACTCGCTGAGATTTTACTTCATGTACAACATCGGGGATCTTCATTAGATCTCTGAGCTCGATATTGTACAGACCTGGCTATGTAAAACCTACTTCACTAGGATACAATGCAAGACTGCCTGATGCCAGCCACTCTTTAAAATCCTCACCAAATATTTGAAACTCCTCACTCCTTCCATCGTGTAGTGATCTTATTACTTAAATCAGATGTGCCATTGTCCCTATAACCAGAGATTATGTATTTTGTTAACTCATTGACATTGGAGTCCAACAGAATAAGAAAATTGTACAAGCGGATCAAGTATTTCCTTCACTTCGTTGCTATTCAGTCCAATCACGCATATGTCATCTGCATATTCAAGAACCTGATTGGACTGATGATATAAGATATTGCACTGAGATGTTTCAGTTTTACGAATGATGCATCTCCCTCCCGAACACACGAGCTAACTGCAAAAATTTTCGATAGCCTGTTGTCATCGTTAATACAGCACTGAGAATACGTCACTGTCATTCTACACAATCGTTTCAATTGTGTTTTTATCCTTAGGTATTCCAGGGCATACCATAAACTCTCTCGATTGATGTGAGACATAGGCCTGTCGAAGATCCAGGAACACCTGATGTACGAGGAGGCACATCTCATTTTATTTAGATAGGATCATTCGCAGTGTGACTGATCGATTTGGGCGAAATTATCCTTGTTAGTCACTAACCAATCCATCTGCTAGAGGAGTGATTCTATCCAATACAATGTAGGATAGTAGCATGAATGCTGTGCAAAGGATAGCTATACCGCGTTAATTCTCACACTTCAAGCGATTTCCTTTCTTGAAGATGGGGCATACCGTGGTCACTTTCCATTCACCAGGCATAACTTCGTTTCGCCATACTAATCGAATAAGGTCGAAAAGACAATTTCACAAAATATCCCTACTGAATATCAAGAGCTCTAAATTAATGCAGTCCACTCCAGGTGAACAGTTCCGTTTTAATCTCTGCATGGCCTTAGTGAATTCCTCATAGGATGGATCCTCAAAACAAACCCCGCAGTCTGTATTTAAGGTGACTCACCTATAGTCTGTGACGCATGAAGAACGCGTTAAAGTGCCCATGTGTCGAGTACTGCGTCAATGTGGACACAGAGATTTCCATCCCAGTCCGGAATGGCTGTTGACGCAGGCCTAAGAGTATGGTGCAATCCGGTAATTCCTTACCGACGTTCTCCAATTCCTTACCGACATTCTTCAATACCAAACCGTCCTTCTCCAATTTCAGGATTTATAAAAATATGTATGATTTTTACCAGTTTTGGAATCCAGATATGTATTTGGAAATTTCCGAATTTAATTATTCACTTCTTAAGTTTTAAAGATTTAAATTTTGAATAAATAATAATTCGAATTTGTCGAACGATTAGTATAACTATAGACAATCATATTAAATTTCTCATTTGTACAATAAAAAAGATAAAATAGTTAAACAAAATTGCTGTATCATCGTGGTTAGTGCATTCTATACAATGAAATATCAACAACACAATGACATTGGAAATAATTTTTCTCGCTCATACGCAGTGCAAATGAAAAATATGACAAATCGATATAAATCTGTTTTATGTATGGTTTAACTATGTTTATTAACTGAAAAGAAAATTGTTATGGAAAGAATTTTTCTCATATTTTTAGTTAAAGCAAAATGAATTTAATTATCTGTCCAAAGTCCATTTTTACTAAGTACTACATACTTGTTTTTGTCTATTTTCAACTTATTAAATCCGTAGAACAAAACAAGTTCAACAACTTAAACATCAAACATTTCTTTTCGATTTAATGAAGCCTTTGTAGCCAAAAAGTCGATTTTTATCCAAGCATTAGTACGCAGCCAAAATACATCAAATTCAATTAAATTATATTATTTAATTATAATTTCGTCTATTTTAATCCCCAGTATTTTTTCTAGTGTTTATCTAGAACTTGAATTAAATTAAAAAAACATAACTTTTGCCAATTTTAGATGATTTATTTATTAAGTTTCTTATTCATAATATGAAGTCATATTTACAATAAAAATGAAAAAACCTTGTGGTTAAATAACTAGTAGCAGGCATTCATTCGAAAAACATAAAAAAAACTTCCAATCAATCAATGACAAAAACATTGATTTTAAATACGTAAAGTATAACTTTGAAAACTCAAGTAGCGATTACCGACCGCACTTTTCAAAGTATAGATTCATGACATTTAACATAAAGGTGTCTCAGGGCCAGAATATTACTCAATTTGAACAGCGGTCTCAATATGAACTGGGCAGTAACTGTTAGTCGAATTCACAAAATAAATGCCACCTCAGCAACAAATACCATCCGGAAGCCTATACTCAACCACGGCATGTAAAACTATTTTAAGAATCCCTTCTTTCGTACAATTGGAACAAAATTAGCACATTTTCGTAATACGAGTATGTACCAGCGATTGGAAACAAGCACAAAATTTCGATCAACACCAAACAAAATTCTCTTATATCGAATACAAACAACTACAAAACAGAAAAGGCAAAAAAAAAACAAAAAATTGGTTTGATAGTTTTTTTCTTCCAATTATCCTTTTCATTCAAACAAGTGCGAACGAGCAAACTAGAAAAAATTAATTTGTTCGTCTTTGTAAATTTTTCGGTTTACTTGCAGCAATCAAGAATTTGTTCGGATTTTCCAAAATGTTTGGAATTTTACGTTTTATTATCAAGTTTGTGTTGTTCGATTGTTCCTTGTTCGTCGAAATGAAGGAGAAAAATGTTTTTAAATAATTAGGTACATTTTATATTATACATTTTATGTTTTGTATCCTGTTAAATGAAATAAAATGACTTATTAATTCCTCAATTGGGCCGTATTTTATATAGGCCTAGATTATTTATCTTTTTAAATTTCATTTCAACAGTTTGTTTGAAATTCCTAAAATTTCAGAAACTTTTGTTTACACAGTTTCACTCAAATCAACCGCAGTTTTGTATGATATTTTAATTTGACGATTAAATAATCAAAATTATTAAATATTTGCCATTTTTTTATGTGTTCAAGTCAGCTCGAGCTTACTTGCAATTTTGCAAGCGAATCGGACAAACAAAAACAAAGAACAAAACGAACGAAAATAAGAGAAACGAAAAATTCGGGTAACAAGCAAACACAAACCATTATTTTTTTATTTTTTTAAAAAGAAACAAACACAAAAAAAAATCAACAGAATTTTCGATTACATCGAGTTCGCTTGTTCTATTCTCTGGTATGTACATGAATGAACTTTTTTTAAATGTAGCTTTTATAATAAAAACGCCCACAACATTAAATCATAAATATTTCAAGTTCACGGACTCAATCGTCAATCAGTTTTCTGTATAAGGACCATTCCTAAGGCAGCAAGAGTCATGGTAAACTATATTTTCATTGAAACAATTAATTTCTCTCAAATTATAACCATTGTTTATTGTTTAAGTTTTTATAATTAGTACAGAAAACCAATAACATACTCGTACTTAAAATAACCAAGTCATGATCATTATCTGTCACAAGAGTGGAATTATTAGAGCTATTGTAAGCAAGTCATATTATCTGCACCCCGCTACTATTTTACCCCTGAAATTTAAACTAAAACCCGAATTTATGTATCAAAAATAAAATCGGAACAAGAACTGAATCCTCAAATCAACGACCCACTAACATAACCATCACAACGAACTCTCTGCGAACAATTTACGAAATAAATTATTTGCGTTAAACACGTTATTCCGAAAACCAATATTCCACAATTTATTCAAAAGAACATCATGATCTGCCATATCGAATAGTAATAGACTATTTTAGAATTATTAAGACCGATGAAATACGTTCATCGGTTCAATAACAGCTTCTTCTGTCCCAAACTGCGTCTAAAAGCGAATTACTAAAAGATTACAATTCTAGTTTTAAATCCTTTTTCAAAAATTTTAGTTACTGATGAGCAAACGATCACCATTCTTACATAGTGGAATGACTTGCGATTGAGGGCACTTAGTATATGTATCAACAATATTGAAATAATTTTTTTCAAGATAAAACTACTTAACTCAAATAAATCCAATGAATGTTTATTCTCAAAAAAATTAATGAAGTACCACTCTATCAAATGCTACAGTAAAATCGATTGAATAGCCGCGAGCAGCTATCGAACTTAATACGTAACTTGATTCAGATACAATATACATAAAAAAAAATCAATAAAAATGGCAGTGATCTAAAATACATAAATCGATCTGTAGAAGAAAATCTGCAAATTAGAGCACCTGTAGTAAACATGATCAATACAAAAGGAGATCGATGTACATATTTGAAATTATTGTTGGAATGTTTAATCGGAACTCGTCGTTTGAAATTTATACCCATCGCCAATAGTAGAACTGTCCATTATGTTAATATCGCTCATAATTATAAATTCTTTGGATTTAAATTTAGACAAGATAAAATTAAATTCTTCCAAAAATTAATCAATAGTCTCTAAATACACACTATAATAATATTTATATTTGCAGAAAACACGTTAATAGCTAATCGTCAGCTGTATCAAAAATTAAATCATTATGAACCTTAACATTTAAATTATCAGCCACGTATACAGCAACACCACCAGACAGGTAGGTCTAGGTATTACTACAATTTGCAAACAATTTAAAACCGGTTATAATAGTATTCACTTTAATCATATTTTATCCAAATTATCGATACAAAAAATAATCTTGATAAATAAGCGAACGATTGACTGCGACAAACCAAATGATCATAATTTTGCCGTAAAAGCTGCGAATATTTTGTAGCATTACATTGAAATTAACTAGCGACCCTTTGCTCATACCATGTGTGGTTTCTTTGAGAAACTATGAAATAACCCTTAAATATATTTTCAGATAAATTATCCAAATTTTCAAAATGTTCTTCCATTTACCAAAAAAATGTTGAAAGTGAATAACTGCTATAAAAAAAAATTTTTTTAATAAATTGATAATTGTTCTATTATTTAAATATGTAAATATAAACTTTTTTTTAAAATGAACTTGTTCTCTCTTTTATTCCATTAAAAATAAATAATTTCTGTAATCGACTTTACTATAAAGTAAATAAAATCTTAATTGTAGTATAACATTTACTACATTTACTACATTAACACTACAGTTGTCAATTCCATAATAAAATTCCATGTGATCGAATGTCTTTATAATTATTATTCTAAATTTTTATCTTCCAATAACTATTGTTGAATCTTGGTGCATTTAGCTAAATATTAAATGGCTATTTGGAGAGTCGATAACTTTTAATGTTTCGTTTTTTAGTTTCGAGTTATTTTGGGTTTATCAAGAAAATCGAAAAAAAAAGTTGAAATTATTTGTTTTTCCTTCAGAACATGTTTTCCATGAATACCACCAACAGTATCATTTGCTTATCGTAGGAGGCAACTAAATGGTTGGACCGCTGTACTATCTATATCCGCATCCGTAAAAAAAATTAAGTTTTTAAGTTTTTAGTAATATGTATAAGTTTTTTATAATGTCAACAAAAGAAAAATTGATACCGCCCAAACCAACACCGTACCACGCTCAACTATCCGGACACAAGATTTAGAATCGCACGTACAGTCACTGAAGAAACCAGGGACGTTGGAAGGCCTAATCACATGCCTCACAAGCAGTATCGGCTGGAACTCGTTACTATTCAAGAAACTCCCTGGCCTAAAATTGGAGACCATGCGACCCGCTTTACATTGCTCTTCAATGGATATGACCTTGAAACTCTTGGAACTGGATTTTATGTTGAGTCGCAGGAAAAAAAACAGTTTCTGATTTCCAAGCAGTCAATAACTCTCGTTATTGACTGCTTGGAAATCCAAGGATCGATTCTCGTATACAGAAGTCGCCAGCCCCAAGATTAATCCATTTTACAATGACTTGGAAGATCTTATGGGATCTATACCTGAATACGACGTTAGACTGGTAATTGAGGAATTTAATGCTAGAGCTGAAGGAAATCAGACTGACTTATGTGAAAACATAGGTGCGTACTCCCGGCCGAAATGTTGAGAGACTGATGTTCTTTGCAATTGCTCATAACCTTAGAGTAGCAAGTACATCATTCCTCCACTAACACATTAATTTGGAAACATGGACCAATGTTTGACCAAGTGTTTGTTTCTAAAGGCAAGCTCGGGATGTGTAGGATGTGAAAACTTATCGGTCAGCACCCAAATACGAAGATAGAGATCATCATTTGATCGTTGCAAAGCTACGATGAAATTTTTCGTACAGATCTGGGAGCATAGCGAAACGCATGAAACGTTTCGATTGCGAAGATCTGATAAACGATATACATATTTAGATATTAGAATCTTATCAGCGACAGCATAGCTCTCCTTTGCAAAGCATACAAGTTACTATCCTACATTATATTGGACCACCCCTATGGTGTACACCATAGAATAACTGAAATATTGAAACCAAAAACAAAAAGTAAAATGGCAGATTTCAGAAAATTAACACAACCAAAATTAATCATTTTTCGAACTAATGGATATAGTGATACTTGTCAAAATATAATTTTTATTCGAATAGAAATAAAAATTTAAATTTTATTATAAATTTATTTAAATAAGCTATATTTTAAGATAAAATTATTTTAAAACATATAAACTGGGATACTACTTAATATTTTTCGGAACGCGATTTCCCGGGGTTTGGCTTAATAATTAGATTCTCAAATCCCGGGATTGATCACAGAAATTCCCAAAATGTTTTTAAAATTCAATTAAATAATTAAGATTCATTGCTATAGACGACGAAAAAAGGTTAATTTTAGTCTCAAAATATGTATAAAAAAAAGCATGGAAAAATACAAAACCATTTTTCCATGCTCTTTTTATGTACATATTTTGAGACTAAAATTAACCTTTTTTCGTCGTCTATAGCAATGGAATTGCAGAATGCAACTGATATAACTGGATACTGTCAATCCCAGTCAGAAATGATGGCAAATCAATCTTAAAACACTACATTCGTAAGCTGACAAAACATCGCCTAATCTAATAAATTGGTTAGATTAGGTGATGTTTTGTCAAATCAGATTTAAAAACAATAAAGCCGACAAGCACCAATAATAAGAGTTTTATATATTGCGGGCAATTTCCTTACTAAGAGGTTTTGTTGATTTTGGTTTTGCTAATTAAAAACTATTTCTTAGCCGAAAATAATTTTTTTTTCCTGAAAATAATTTTTTTTCTTAGAAAATCGAACACGTAGAAACTACCCTGTGTATTAATAATAATAACAGTGTTAAAGGCCATTACTGGCCCCTTACTGAATCAACAATCTGGCTCCAACGGTTTCGATCCTGAGCTTGGTCTTCATACTGTCTTAGACAATCTGAAGAGGCCAAGTCGTTCTCTACATCGTGGAGCCATCGTCGCCTGCAACGACCTCTGCGCCTACCATATGGTGGCTCTCCTTTCAGAGATCGCTGCACAATTCGTTACGGATCAGCACGCAGAACGTGACCGAGCCAGCGTACTCGCTGAGATCTAACTTCATGTACAACATCGGGGATCTTCATCAGATCTCTGATCTCGAAATTGTACAGAGCTCGGTATGTACCATCTATTTCGCGTTTAGGGCCGTAAATCACACGCAAGATTCTTCTCTCAAATGTAAGGAGCCATCTCTCGTACTCATCCGTCAGCGCCCAACTTTCACATCCAAACATAACAACGGGCCTGATCAACGCTTTGTAAAGCTTCAGCTTCACGGCACTTGATAAGTGTTTAGATTTTAGCAGTGGCCTTAGAGGATACAAAGAACGACTGCCAGCTGCCAGCCGCACTTTAATATCCTCACCCACACTGTTATCGTGAGTGATAAGAGAGCCCAAATATTTGAACCTCCTCACTCCCTCAAACGCGTGGTGGCCACTACTAAAATCTGGTGTGCCATTGTCTCTAAAACCAGAGATCAGGTATTTCGTTTTGGACTCATTGATCTGGAGTCCAACAGAAGCTGAAAACTCTACAAGCGGATCAAGTATTTCTTTCACTCCGTTGCTATTCAGTCCAATCACGCATATGTCATCTGCAAATGCAAGCACTTGATTGGACTGGCGATATAAGATGTTGCGCTGAGGTGTTTCAGTTTTACGAAAGATGTACTCCAACATGAGATTAAAGAGTATCGGGGACAGAGCATCTCCCTGCCGAACACCCGAGTTAACTGCAAAAATTATCGATAGCCTGTTCTCAACTTTAACACAGCATTGAGACTGCGTCACTGTCATCCTACACAGTCGTACCAATTTTGTTGGCATTCCTAGGTATTCCAGGGCAGACCACAAACTCTCTCGATTGATCGAGTCGTAGGCCTGCCGGAAATCCAGGAAAACCTGATGTACGGAGATGGATGTCTCATAATATTTAGATAGAATCATCCGCAGCGAAAAGACCTGATCAGTGACTGATCGATTCGGACGAAATCCTCCCTGATAGTCACCAACCAAGCCCTCCGCCAGAGGAGTGTTCTATCCAATAAAATGTATGACAGTAACTTGTATGCTGTGCAAAGGAGAGCTATACCGCGATAATTCTCACACTTCAAGCGGTCTCCCTTCTTGAAGATGGGGCATATCGCGGCCACTTTCCATTCATCAGGCATAACTTCGGTTCGCCATACTAATCGAATAAGGTCGAAAAGACAGTTCCACAAAGTATCCCCTCCGAATATCAAGAGCTCCGAATTAATGCAGTCCACTCCAGGTGAGCGGTTTCGTTGCATTCTCTGCATGGCCTTAGTGAATTCCTCATGGGATGGCTCCTCAGTGCAAATCTCCGCAGACTGTTTTAGAGGTGGCTCAACAACAGTCTGTGACGCATGATGAACATCAAGCAGCTCAGTAAAGTGTCCACTCCATGCGTCAAGTACTGCGTCGATGTTGACACAGAGGTTTCCATCCCGGTCCCGAATGGCGGTTGACGAAGGCCTGTAAGTATGGTGCAATCCAGTAATTCCTTTAAAGAAATTACGTGAACTACGCTCATTGCTGAGTTGTTGTACTTTCAGAACCTCGGCCTTCCACCATTCTCGCTTCTTCCGTCTACAATGCACCTTTAAATTAAGGTGTATTAATGCACCTTTAAATTAAGGATATTTTTATTATGATTAGTGATTTTAGGAATTGGAAAATTAAAAATTCAGTAAATTATGGATTAAATGTTACATACGAACTTCAGAAAGATATAATGGTTTAAAAAATCTGGTAATCTTGAAAAAATTAAATAATTAATTATTCTATTTAGTCAACAAAAACATAAGGTATTTTAGATAAATAAAGGGTGATTTTTTTGAGGTTAGGATTTTCATGCATTAGTATTTGACAGATCCCGCGGGATTTCAGACAAGGTGTCAAAGAGAAATATGCTCAGTATGCTTTAACATTTCATAATGAATAGACTTACTAACGAGCAACGCTCGAATTTTCAGTGAATGGGCCCTAGAAAAGTTGGCAGAAAATCCGCTTTTTTATCGACAAATTTTGTTCAGCGATGAGGCTCATTTCTGGTTGAATGGCTACGTAAATAAGCAAAATTGCCGCATTTGGAGTGAAGAGCAACCAGAAGCCGTTCAAGAACTGCCCATGCATCCCGAAAAATGCACTGTTTGGTGTGGTTTGTACGCTGGTGGAATCATTGGACCGTATTTTTTCAAAGATGCTGTTGGACGCAACGTTACGGTGAATGGCGATCGCTATCGTTCGATGCTAACAAACTTTTTGTTGCCAAAAATGGAAGAACTGAACTTAGTTGACATGTGGTTTCAACAAGATGGCGCTACATGCCACACAGCTCGCGATTCTATGGCCATTTTGAGGGAAAACTTCGGAGAACAATTCATCTCAAGAAATGGCCCGGTAAGCTGGCCACCAAGATCATGCGATTTGACGCCTTTAGACTATTTTTTGTGGGGCTACGTCAAGTCTAAAGTCTACAGAAATAAGCCAGCAACTATTCCAGTTTTGGAAGACAACGTTTCCGAAGAAATTCGGGCTATTCCGGCCGAAATGCTCGAAAAAGTTGCCCAAAATTGGACTTTCCGAATGGACCACCTAAGACGCAGCCGTGGTCAACATTTAAATGAAATTATCTTCAAAAAGTAAATGTCATGGACCAATCTAACGTTTCAAATAAAGAACCGATGAGATTTTGCAAATTTTATGCGTTTTTTTTTAAAAAAAAGTTCTCAAGCTCTTAAAAAATCACCCGTTAGATACAATAACATTTTTAACGAAATTCAAACAAACCTCAAGAGAAGAATTATACCTGGCCAGGCCATAAAGATTATATTTTCGGTTTAAATTAGACAATTTATTTTAATTCAACTGATTTTCATATACTTTTAAACGGTTTATAAGAATACTCATGTCTTATTATGGGAATGCATGGTTCTCAATTGATAATATGTATCTAATAAATTCATGATGAAGAACGAACGCAATGCAATATGCATATATTTAAAATTTAAAAAAAAAATAAACATCTTACCTTTTATTAGCGACTAATAGCACATTCCCAGTCATTAATTGCCCCGATTTTACACACAAAGGATTTTGTAATAAACACCGCACTTGATACCAATGTGTTAGAGGCTCCGTTGGGGATGTGGATAGCCACACATGGCTGCTTGATCCTGCAAATTCGACGTCAAACCAAAATGCTAAACCATGGCATGAACCCGTTTCAAGTATATGATAATTCAACGGAATACTTATACGATGCAAATCCTTTTCGTCCGCTTCCAAAAAATTTACCGTGTGCCGCTCCGATCGGCTCATACATATACGCATATCAAATGTGTCTACAATCGGCTGACGGAAATATTCACGCATAGCCGCTTGCCGAACCGAACACAAATCAACTCCGTGGAAATTATTCTGGCACCAAAAATTTGATTTATTAGATTGTTCCATGTACAAAGCTTCATCGCTAAACGGAACCACATGTAGATCACCTCGTGACGGGAACATTTTACCACCCGGTTTTAAAAATTTCTTAGCGTGTAGATATGTTTCAAGCATCCGTTCATTGTATAACATATATCCCATGGGTTCGGAAATAATGATATCGACCTTTTCCGGTAGTTCAATTTCCTCAATTTTACCAGCGACCACTCGAATTCGATCCGATAAATTATTTGCATCGACCAACTGTTGAGCATATTGCGCCATGTTACTCGCTTCGACGGCATACACTTTACTGGCACCCGCCTGAAGTGCAAAGAACGATAAAATCCCAGACCCAGCTCCCACGTCAAGCACAACTTTGTCCTGGAAGTCTGATAAATTGGTATGGATAGCCTTTTGGTAAGTGCTGGTTCGTACAAAATCTTGCATCATGTTCTGCTGCTGACTTAAATAGCCATAAAACTGGAAATATTGTGAGGCTGAAGATTCTTCGGTTCGTTGTGTAAATACAGAATTTGCGCGTCGATCTTTGATTACTTGAATTGACGTATTAAGCATGTGCATATCGCTCGCATTCACAATTGTAAACATCATTAATGTATTATTCTCCAGTTTAACCATTACGGTTGTTTCACTAATAGTCGTTATCTCAACTTCATTTGTTGAATTATAATTTATTGTAACATCACAAGACGACTCTAAAAAAAAATACAAAAAAATAATAAATTAAACAGATCCAAGATCCAAACCAAAAATCAATAATACAAAGGATATAACAGCACGTGTTTCAATTTTCGCCGGGAAACCGGGACTAAATACTAATTTGTTTGAACTGTGAACATACCTTGCATTACGGTACTCAACACAAGTCCCTCCAAATTAAAACGTACATGCAAACTGCATTCAACATGATTTATGCGCCCATCTCCCTCAATACAATTTAGGATAACATTATTTAATGTGTATTCCTCGGTCATTTTTGCTTCTAAATTTATTCTTCTAAATTCACAACATAAAATTATTTAACATTTAATTAATTGAATTTAAGGTAAAAAATCACAATACTTACTTGTAATTGAAAACTTTACTTACACATTTATTATCACAATACTAATTTAACAAAATTAATAAAATTAAAGCGTCGGTCACGCAAACTTTCATCAATGGTGGTTTCGATACAAATGAAACGAAATAACAAAAAATTACAAATGGCGTATATTAGTTAATTTTGTCTTGTGCTGTCCCTCACAAAAATATTTATTGAATTGAACAGCAGTTTTTTCGAATTCCATGAAAAACCCTATAAACCAAAATATTGATTTTTTCGAGTTCGAATCAAAATTCGGAACCGAGTTCGAAAATAGTTCTGGTTAAGAATTTTCTCGTTTTTTCAGTAAAATCTAAATGAATTTGATTGTTGATCAATAAATATGATACGTTTAATGTTAAACAACATATTTTAATTCAATATAATCAGTATAAAATTAATTTTAACTTTATTTCTCAATGGTCTGGATAAAACAATGTTTTTCTCAAGTTCTCGATAAAACCATCAAGTACACGAACTCGAAAAAAAGGGAAATTTTCTAATCAAATATTTTTCATTGTATTTTGCCTTAATACCTGTATCATTTGACAATAAATGTCAAAAAATATTGTTAGAAGTTGAAACTGTTCAAGATAAATAGAACTTTTACCGGGTTACCATCATATAGTGTGAAGTAAGCCGTATAATTTTGTTTGAATATTGAAAATTGTGTTTTAATGTTTTATATGAATTTTATTACAATAATCAAATCACAATAATTATGTATGTAAATCAGAAACGTATAGTTATTAGAAAATACCACAAAAAAAAACTTCTAACGAATCGAAATTGGAAAATAAAAGTACACTGTCATGAAATATATTGTTAAAAATATAATATGATACCTACTATATTTTTGATAGATAGTATACTGAAATATTATAATAAAGTATTATACTACCAACTTCGGTTTTCCATCGTCGTAGTATAATAGTATAATACTATTAAACTATTATACCACATATTACTAATATAATTATACTATCACGATGGAAACCCGGTATTAAATATGTATAATACATTGGTTATATTAAAAAAAAATTCCGAGCGTTATTCCCGTTGTTCTGTATACTTGACTTGAAGTTCTGTTAAGGCACCTTCACGAAATTGTTCGGGACATTTGGCCCGCGGCCCAACATAACAAAGTTAAATTTTTTTTATCTTTTGACTTGTACTACAGTGTCATACCAACGAAACAAAAAAAAAATTATTTATTTTTTAGCTCTATTTATAGCTTATTTTTTGAAATTAATAAATATAATTAAAAATAAAATAAATATTTTTAACTTACATGAACATTCACAAGATACACAGATAATAGATAATATATATTATGATGACAGCTACACTAAATGCAAAAAAAATCGATTAGTTAAACTGAGAAAGAGTACGTAAACAAAAATGACGATGCTATAATAAAACATAACCTCAATTAAATTTAATTATTTTGTTACCATAGGTAATCAGTGGAAATGGATAATTTTGAACTCGTTCGTTCTTCAATATTATAATTTTGTTGTTTACTAACATAGGATTATTAATTTAAATTAGAAGATAAAATTAAATATGTATGTACTTACAAGCCATTTCTGTTATTATTTTTAACTTAACTATAAAAATTTGACGTCTATTTGGTGATTGGTAGAATATATATTTTTTCAATATGTTACCATAAAATATACTCGGGTTGAATATATTTTATGGTAACATTTTCATTATTATAGTAAGATTTGCTCAAAAAAAGACAAAAACGCATGCAAAATTTTACATGTTTATATTGCTGTTCTTGTCATTCACACATAAATTGTAATAAACTAGTGTCTTCTTGTTTTGCATGCCAAACATTTTTCTACATCTAAATCGGACTTAAATCGGACTATAAACGATATTTGAGAGACGTCAAAAAATAAGCCACAAATAGAGCTAAAAACTAAATATTTTTTTAAAATATTATGTCAGCAATAAAAAATATGTTTATATTAATTATTTTTTATATTATAATTTCATTTAAATAAAATATTATATTTATATTAAAACATATTTATATTCATAACTGGTTAAACTAGATGTCTAAAAATTATTAACACTTTGACTATAAAGTTTACAAGGACTGCGAATCAAATGTCATTTGACATTTCCATATAATTTTGAAAAAAAAGTGTATCCAACATTGACAGATATCGCACATGTAAACAAAAAAATAACATGGCATAACTTTTAATACAGAGAGGTGTTTGCCGTACCAAAATGAGTTGTAACATTTTGACCACTGGCGTCGTTAATATTTTTGCGATTTATATTTAACGACAAATGTTTGTATATTTAAACAAAACCATATACATTTTTACTGTTTTGTAAAAAAAATGTATATGACACAGTTTATTGTATTTTATAGATACTTTTAGTTTCACCCTTCATATTTTGTGTCGATTTTTTTGTCAATGATAGGGGTGCAGAAAAAATTAAATTAAATATTTATGGTTTAAAAATACATCTGTGCTGGGATGTTCTATTCTCACTTCGATTCGCTTCGATAGACATTTGCGGTTTCCTTTTTTACGAACAAAATTGTGCTCCGTTGCGTTTTTTGAATTACGTTTTGTCTATTGCGGTGTGAGCCTGTTAGAATAAATTTGCAAACTATCTCTTTTTCCTCTTTTCACTTGCCATCGAAAATAAAAATATTGGTGATATTTTATCGAATAAATTGCGAAACAGAATACAATTCTGTTCGTAAAAAAAGAGAAACAAATGTCTATCGAAGCGAATCGAAGTGAAGATAGAGCATCCCAGCACTGTATGGATTTATTGTGTGTTTCTGCCATACCAATCCAAATGTATTAAAAAAGCCGTGCTATACCGATAAATAAATATCAACGAGAATGAAGTACAAAATATAAAACTAACACAAACATATATGTAGTACATACAAAATAAATAAACCAACACTATCTTATTGTTATATAAAATGTATTTATTGCTCATTGGGTACATGCATTTATTATTTATTTATATATTATTATATTACACGTATTTTGTACGTTTTGTTTTATGGTATCAGCTAATATATGACATTTGTGTTGGTTTTGGTTTCTGACCTAAAACAATATAAAAGTCTTCATTTACATGGTTGTTTTCGTCGTTGTTTTCGAGTATTGTTTTCGAATTATCGTGGGGCAACAACAAAAACTTAACTGATCGCTTTTCGGTTGTAGCATCCATATTTGTTGTGATGTCAAGGTGTCAATATGCAATTGAAAGATATTTGCGACACTGACAGATTGCATTTGTAAACAAAAAAAATATCGATGTATCGATAAGTTACGTTTAGTTATTAAATAAAACTACCAAAAACAATTAAATATATATATTTAAATACATTTTTATTATTAAATATATCAATTTAAATTCATAATTGTAATAAATATAAAAAAAATTAAAAATATGTTTAAACAATCGATAAGTTATTTTTCGAAAACAACCAAAAAGATATATGGGGGACATATTTCTGTTGTTTTCGATCGAAAAGCTGCGTTTTTTTATTAATAGTACTTCAAGTCTTCATTTACATGGTTGTTTCGTCGTTGTTTTCGAGTGTTGTTTTTAAGTTTTATGCTGTGTGCCTTAACACACTAAATATTGACTAAACTAAAAAAATTGAAGCTTCCACTATTGAACACCAGGCTCCAGCTGAAAAGTCTCTTTCCGAGGTTACTTTTCGTTGACTTTTCATTTCAGTTGGGAAGTTAGTTGCATTTCTAGTTTGTATACGTGTACCGAGAGAAACTTCATTTAATATTTTGTTATATGTAATTATTTTTCGCAAGAATATATTTCAGTTTTCCCTGATAACCCATTTACTTGACATAAATAAATAACTATTACGTTTAAAATTGGTATAAAAATACAATATATTTGTGAATAAATTAACAAGGATGGTGGGTGTTTTTTAATTAAAATGCATGCGTGTTCCTTTAAGAGGCTGATTTTCCAGTTTTCCATTGGCCGTATCAAAAATTTATTTGAAAAGATGTGAAAAAATTTGGAAGATTTATTGCCATGTCTGACTATGATTATCCTGTTATCCGTTTAGTTTAGGCTTTATTACTGATACTCAGTAAATGTTAAATGTGTTCTCTAATTTTTTTTTTATAAATGTAGCTATTCCTATTGCGAATTACTTTTATTCGTCGTTACCGTTTATTTTTTAAACTCTGTTTTATTAAACATATATATTTAAAAAATACAAAAAATTGTATTGGTAGACATAAAATGCGAGAGTATATCATTATACTTTAATAATTATAAAAAAAAATCGTTAGTTCGCACGATGTGGTTCGAACGATTTTGACATTTAATTTAGTTTAGTTAAAGTTGAGGCACAGATAATGACTTGTATGCTAGTGTCATCTATACGTATATTGCATCAACTAACTTTACTTTAGTTTAGTTAGTCAATTTAGTCGATCGAGGCACACGGCATTAGTGTTTGTTGTAGTTTTTCCCATAGAAAAATTGACCGTTTACGCCGTAAAAATATTGAATATGTACATTGACAGTGTACCCAAAACAATACTCGAAAACAACATAAATATGTCCCCCATACATCTTTTTGATTGTTTTCGATAAACAACTTATCGATTGTTTAAATATATTTTTAATTGTTTTTGTATTTAATACAATTATGAATTTAAATTGATATATTTAATAATAAAAATTGATTTTAATATATATATTTAATTGTTTTTGGTAGTTTTATTTAATAACTAAATGTATCTTATCGATACATCGATATTTTTTTGTTTATAAATGCAATCTGTCAGTGTCGCAAATATTTTTCAATTGCATATTGACACATTGACATCACAACAAATATGGATGCTACAACCGAAAAGCGATTAGTTAAGTTTTTGTTGTTGCCCCACGATAAGTCGAAAACAATACTTGAAAACAACGACGAAAACAACCATAGTCGTGTTTTTTAATTCAAAAATTTTCTTATTGGAATGAAGTTCTGGATAAGAATTTTCTCATTTTTTCAGTAAAATCCAAATGAATTTAATTTTTTATCAATAAATAAGATACATTTAATGTTAAACTACACATTTTAATTCACTATTATCCAAATAAAATAAAATTTAACTTTATTTTTCAATGTTCTGGATAAAACATTGGTTTTTTCAAGTTCGCGATAAATTCATAGTACACGAACTCGAAAAAAAAGGGAAATTTTAAACGGAAATATTTTAAACAAATATATTTCATTGTTTTATGCTTGATACCTGTATTATTTCACAATAGACGTCAAAAAATATAGTTAGAAGTTGAAATTTATTCAAATAAATAGAACTTAAATTAAAATATTGGTTAAACTAAATAAAATTTCCCAGTATTATTCCCGATGTTCTTATAGAACTTGAAGTTCTATTAATAAAAAAACGCACCTAATAAGTCGTGTTTTTTAATTCAAAAATTTTCTTATTGGAATGAAGTTCTGGATAAGAATTTTCTCATTTTTTCAGTAAAATCCAAATGAATTTAATTTTTTATCAATAAATAAGATACATTTAATGTTAAACTACACATTTTAAAAGGAAATATTTTAAACCAATATTTTTCATTGTTTTATGCTTGATACCTGTATTATTGCACAATAAACGTCACAAAATATAGTTAGAAGTTGAAATTTATTCAAATAAATAGAACTTAAATTAAATATATTGGTTAAACTAAATAAAATTTCCCAGTATTATTCCCGATGTTCTTATAGAACTTGAAGTTCTGTTAATAAAAAAACGCACCTATAAATTCATAGTACCCGAACTCGAAAAA
Organism: Tipula unca; assembly: GCA_951394425.1. Classification (NCBI taxonomy): domain Eukaryota; kingdom Metazoa; phylum Arthropoda; class Insecta; order Diptera; family Tipulidae; genus Tipula; species Tipula unca. The sequence goes on along the minus strand of OX596383.1, from coordinate 3,972,820 downwards.
GAGGGAAATTTTAAAAGGAACTATTTTAAACAAATATTTTTCATTGTTTTATGCTTGATACCTGTATTATTTCACAATAGACGTCAAAAAATATAGTTAGAAAATATAGTTGAAATTGATTCAAATAAATAGAACTTAAATTAAATATATTGGCTAAACTAAATAAAATTTCCCAGTATTATTCCCGATGTTCTTATAGAACTTGAAGTTCTGTTAATAAAAAAACGCATCTCATGTAAATGAAGACCTACATATAACATCGGGAATAATACTGGGAAATTTTATTTAATTTAACCAGTATATTATATTTAAGTTCTATTTATTTGAATAAATTTCAACTCTAACTATATTTTTTGACGTTTATTGTCAAATAATACGGTATCAAGCATAAAACAATGAAAAATATTATTTATTTAAATGTAAAATATTTCCTTTTAAAATTTCCCTTTTTTATCGAGTTCGTGTTGGCCTAATGATACTGGATTATTTCCGGGATAATTAAAATCTAATTGATGGGAGAACTTGTGAACTCGAGCAGTCTATTAAATTCTCTTTCAACCATTTCATCTTTATGATTTGGTACTGATTTTCCTCCAGCCCCGTACATTGGACAAGCTTGTTTTATTGTAGCCATTTCCATACCAGTTTGTCTGCTCAATATAGTTAGAGGTTTACCCCATATTCCAGTAACCACCATTGCACCTAGATCAGCAATGTAATTATTATTTCAAAATGTGGCAATACGCCCTCCAACACGATCTCTTGCTTCTAACACAACAACATCCATTCCAAATTGTTGAAACTGTTGCGCTGCTGCTAGTCCTGAAATTCCCGCACCAATTACAACCACTTTTGCAAATTTTTTAAGTGGTAATGATTTTTTTTATATGCTTGAAAATACCGTAAGTTTAATTTTAAGTTTTAATCAAATTTTATTTTTACAATGTTTCCAATGTTTACAATTGAAGATGTCAAAAAAGGTGTGTATGTCAAAAAAAAGAATCACAATGTAATTCTTTTCTGCTAGAATTGCCCACTTTTTTTGCTAATGGTATTATGACACTGGCTAGTTTTGAAGTGCAATAAAGTGCTGTAAACCAATTTTTGTAAGAAAGAGAAAGGAACAGGAGACAACATTATTATAATGGACGCCACGTGCGTCAGCATGTAAAATATAAATATAAACAAAAAATTAATTTTCCAATAATTTTTGGGAATGGAATTTATATGGGATTTGAGTTAAGAGTTTAATTTGATTTTATTAAATTTTATTAAAAATTTGATTAAAACATATATTTATTTATAATTAGTTTTGTTCAAATACAATAAAACTAGCAACATAAATATTCAATATGAAATTTTTTATTTAAACACAAACTATGTACTAAAATTGTACTACTCGACTTTGGAATCACTCGCACTTGTATTTGGAAAACCTAAAGAGTGGTCTACAATTCTTCCATCTTCTCGCAGTCCACTTAAAAATGCACCATGCACGGTAGCTGAATAGTTTTGTATTGTGTTCTCCAGCAAAAAATAACCGTGGTAATTCTTTATCGTCATTCTTCGAATCGGTTTGAGATGTTGGTGTTATAGGCGCGGCGAGTAAATCATAATTTGAACCGGATGATCCAACTGAGACAAAACTGTAAGATCCTCGGGCCCAAGGATCAGCATGCCATCTTGTTACTAGTTTATTTTGGTTGTGGTACTGCCAAATTTTTGAAAATACCTTTGAGTACGACAATGGCTGCTTGTTTCCACTCCACAAGAGGGGGATCAAATTTAACCGTGTTTAATTGATTAGATGATGGAGATACGGCAATTTTCAGTACGCCTAACGTAAGGGTACATAAGACTAGATCAGCTTTATAAGGTACTGATGAATTATTGGTTTTAAAATTTTCCGTAGTAACCTCCACACCGCCAGGAAAATACTTTATCCAATCCCTCCGGTAACGCGATTGGAACACATGAATATCCATTTCGCACAGTTGTATGATTGCCAATGCATTCAAAATCGTCATCTTGGTCTCAATGTTTTAAGGACAAAGTGTTCAGTAGTGTCGCATTAGCGAATTCTAAATTTGCAAACTACCAATCTAAAATTTGACGATCGTTTGATGGCAGATATACATCACTTGGAGGATTCATTTCCATTTCTTTGAGTTATGATTCCATTTCCATTTGATTTAAATTCAACTGCTCTAAGTCAGCCCAAAGAACATGCAATTGACGGTGAGATAAACGTACATTAAACTCATTCTCAATATACATATTTTTATGTTGTTGGATCACATTATTTAAATGTTGCACTGGTTTTTCATTAACATGTTTTTCTTGTAATCGTATAATCCATTCCAATGCTTGGCCTAATGATACTGGATTATTTCCGGCATAATTAAAATCTAATTGATGGGAGAACTTGTGTACTCGAGCAGTCTATTCAATTCTCTTTCAACCATTTCATCTTTATGTTTTGGTACTGATTTTCCTCCAGCCCCGTACATTGGACAAGCTTGTTTTATTGTAGCCATTTCCATACCAGTTTGTCTGCTCAATATAGTTAGAGGTTTACCCCATATTCCAGTAACCACCATTGCACCTAGATCACCAATGTAATTATTTTTTCGAAATGTGGCAATACGCCCACCAACACGATCTCTTGCTTCTAACACAATAACATCCATTCCAAATATTTGAAACTGTTGCGCTGCTGCTAGTCCTGAAATTCCCGCACTAATTACAACCACTTTTGCAAATTTTTTAAGTGGTAATAATTTTTTTTATATACTTGAAAACACCGAAAGTTTAATTTTAAGTTTTAATCAAATTTTATTTTTACTATGTCGCTATTGAAGATGTCAAAAAAAGTGTGTATGTCAAAAAAAAAGAATCAAAATGTAATTCTTTTCTGCTAGAATTGCCCACTTTTTTTGCTAGACAATTTGAGCTACGCTGGTTTTTTGACATATAACGATTTTTTTACGTACTATGTCGTATTCACCCACACATGTGTATATTTTGTATACATGTTTTTTTTCTCGCTCGGTTTGTCTTTTCTAGCCGCTAGAAAAGTCGGGAAAAAAGCCAGTGTCATAATACCATAAACAATTTGAGCTGGTTTTTTGACATATAACGATTTTTTACGTACTATGTCGTATTTACCCACACATGTGTATATTTTGTATACATGTTTTTTTTCTCGCTCGGTTTGTCTTTTCTAGCCGCTAGAAAAGTCGGAAAAAAAGCCAGTGTCATAATACCATAAGCCAATTTTAGTAAGAAAGAGAAAGCAACAGGAGACACCATTATTATAATGGACGCCACGTGCGTTAGCATGTGAAATATAAACAAAAAATTAATTTTCCTAATAATTTTTGGGATTGGAATTTATATGGGAATTGCGTTTGAGTTGGTTCGCATATGTATATGTGTACATTTGGAATTGATTTTTTTAAATTTAATTCTGGAAGTATATACAAGTGCGGTATTTTTCGGCTATGCGGCATAGGCATAAAATCTTAATCGAGATATAATTATATGCATTTTATTATTACAAATATCACAAGAATAATCAATATTTTAACGTTTAACAATAGTTTTTCAATCCTAGCCACAAAAGACAAAAAGCAATTAAATTGATTAATTTAACTACATGCCAGGATAAATATTTTTTATTCATAAACAAACACCGTCCTTGATCGTATTTTTTGTTCTGTAGCATGTTTAAATTTATATTTGTTTATTTAAAGATTATTGAAATTTAATTTTTAAAATGACGCTATTGAAGATGTCAAATAAAAAGTGCGTATGTCAAAAAAAAGAATCAAAATGTAATTCTTTTCTGCTAGAATTGCCCACTTTTTTTGCTAGACAATTTGAGCTACGCTGATTTTTTGACATATAACGATTTTTGTACGTACTAAGTCGTATTCACCCACACGTGTGTATATTTTGTATACATGTTTTTTTTCTCGCTCAATTTGTCTTTTCTAGCCACTAAAAAAGTTGGAAAAAAAGCCAGTGTCATAATACCATAAGCACAGTTTTTCTAAGATACTAGTTTTTTATACGCGTTTTTTTATTCAAAAGGTTAAAACACAATTAACTCACTCCTAAATGTTTAACGAATATTTAAACCAAATATTCTAACCTTCTAGAAATGTCCACAATATTCGAGAGTGTCTAGATAAGTCTAAACACATCTAACAATTTTTTTAAAGATATCGCCACGTTCGTAACAATACTATAAGGGAGATTACTGCAGATTTCCAAAGTAAACTCGCGTGATATCATGTTATGAACACAAATTAATTACCTTCATTTTCAAGATGGCGCGTCAAACGTTTTTCAAGCGCGCCAATCGTTTATTAAGCGCGCCCAACGTTTTTTAACAAGAATTTTTACGTTACCTCTTATTTCCAAGTTATTTTAGTCGGTCAATTTGGTTTTGTTTATATAATTTTTTTTTTTTAGATTTTATTTACATTATTTTTCAAAATTTCGTTGAAAAACTGGTAACATTACGTTTATTTGCCAGTGGTGCCATTTAGTTAAAAAAGGTCAACTACGATAAACTGCCATATCTTATAGCCATATAGTTATAAGTTATTTGGGGAAATGGCTGCAGATTTCCATAGTAAACTTGCGTGACTTCATGTATCGATACAAATTAATAATGTTATAGTATATCAGGTGGCGCACCAAAAGTTTTTTAACAAGAATTTTTACGTTACGTGTTATTTCCAAATTATTTTAGCCTTTTAGTCCAAATTATTTTAGGGTGTTGTCAATTTGGTTTGGTTTATTTATTTTTGTTTCTTTTTTAGATTTATTTACATTAATTTTCGTTAAATAAAAAAAATTCGTTAAAAAATGATAACGTTGTTTTAATTTGTCAGTGGTGCCAACTAGTGAGCGTAACATAACTGCGATATCTGAATACTACAAATTGATATGTATTTCCTTATACATAGTACGAGTATTATAAGTTATTTGGTGACATAAAAATAACACCTTGTCTGACGGAAATGTTATGAATTGTGCCCACTCCCAGCTGTCATTTTATAATTTATGTCGTTATGGATAACATTATTAATTTGTGCCGATAATATAATGAAGTCACGCGAGTTTTTACTATGGAAATCTGTAGTCAATTCCCTATAGTATTATAAGTTATTTGCATAAACCCTCTATGCAAGGCGAGCCAAAAATGAATCAAAAACGAACTCAGCATCATATGGCGGAGTTCATTTTTAATTCACTTGATAGAGTTACAAGCGAACCTGTTTTGACTCCCACGTTGTATGATAATTAGAATCCACGCGAAGTCCACGCATCATAAAAAACGAGTCATTATGATTTACTTTTGAAGTTGAAAAAACTGAACGGAAATGATTCGTAAAAATGAGTTAATAACGAAATTAATAAGATATCATTTATGACTCGTTCGTGATTCCATTATAAGTCATATATGATGTATAATTATTCATTTATGATTTAATTATGTGTCATATATGATTTTTAATGAATCATTTACGAATTATAAATACATTTAAAATGATTCCACTATGAATCCAATATGAAGTATAAATGAATCATTAATTTATCACTCCTGAAAATGAAAAGGAATCAAAACCGATTCATGAATGAAACAAATTTATATATATTTAATTATATTAAATCATTTATTAATCATTTGCTGGTATCATTCCTGGTATCGTTGCTGGTATCATTCCTGGTATCGTTGGTGGTATCATTCCTGGTATCATTCCTGGTATCGTTGCTGGTATCATTCCTGGTATCGTTGCTGGTATCATTCCTGGTATCGTTGCTGGTATCATTCCTGGTATCATTCCTGGTATCGTTGCTGGTATCATTCCTGGTATCATTCCTGGTATCATTCCTGGTATCGTTGCTGGTATCATTCCTGGTATCATTCCTGGTATCGTTGCTGGTATCATTCCTGGTATCGTTGCTGGTATCATTCCTAGTATCGTTGCTGGTATCGTTGCTGGTATCATTCCTAGTATCATTCCTGGTATCATTCCTGGTATCGTTGCTGGTATCATTCCTGGTATCATTCCTGGTATCGTTGCTGGTATATCTATGAGTAATAATTTGGAGATAAATCGCGCATTCTGAAATAAAAAGAAAATTTAAAATTAGTATGAATTTTTAAAATTTATAAAAAAAATTGTTACCTTTAATTCCTTAAAATTTCTGTTACCCTTAATTCCTGCCTGGTATCGTTGCTGGTTGATGCTATCGTTGCTGGTTGATGGTATCGTTGCTGGTTGATGGTATCGTTGCTGGTTGATGGTATCGCTGCTGCTTGATGGGTATCGTTGCTAGTGATTTGTTTTTAGTTTTGTTTTTCAACTTTTTTTATCCGGTCTTTGGCGTAATGAAACCACTTTTTAATGACATTAATTACATCGCTGGTAGAAGCATTTGGATATTTCTGAATGGCGCATTCTGAAATAAAATAAATAAAATTTAAAATTAGTATATTAATTTTTTACATTTATAAATAAATTTGTGTTACCTTTAATAATATTCATACATTGATAACTTTGTACTGCTATATTTCAGTGTCTCCCATACCATGAATGTGTCGCTGCTAGGTTGTCCGTAAGTAATATTTTTAAACACCCACGGGTAAACTTGTCATACGATTGGTGGTTAACCCTTGAAAATTGTTTATTCTAATGAATTAAAAAACCAATTATTAGTGTTATTAAAATAAATAAAATATAAAAAATATATTAATTAATTTAACCAGTGATTTCTCGACGTTGCTATCTGATGAAATTCTTTCTTCTAGTTCTTTCAATTGTTGTTCTGTTTTGCATGGCATAATGTTGGTGATTCTTCGGTTATTGTGCAGCTATTTTTACTATAATTTATTTCCCGACGAAGATACTTTATTTCTTTCATAACTTCTTTAAAAATTATTTTTACTTCACTGCAACAATTGCAATTCGTTTTGTTGGCGGTAGTATTATTAACACTTGAAGAAGAACTTGATTTTGGAGAAACTGACTTAAAATTTAAACTTTTCCTGGGTGATTGCGGACATTTGGTGCTGGTAGTTGGTAAGGTTTTTATATTAACAGTTGACGAAGTTGTATAATTGTGTAAATTCTTTCCGTAATCAAAAATGCTTGGTGATTTTGGAGAAACCGATTTATAGTGGAATTTTTCCGGTGTTGAATGAAGTTTTTAAGTTGAAGGGGCCGTAACAATATTAACACTTGACGAACTTTTATAATTTGTTGACTGGACTTTTGAAGTTGAAGGGCCCGTAACAACATTAACACTTGACGAACTTTTATAATTTGTTGACTGGACTTTTGAAGTTGAAGGGGCCGTTGAAGGAGCCGTTTTAATATTAACACTTTTAATATTAACATTTGACAAAGTTGTACATTTTCGATTATCATCTGATTTATAATTTAATTTTTTGGGTGTTAGCGGATTTTCGGTGCTAGTAGTTGGTATATTTTTATTTATTGTTCGAAATTGCCTATAATTATCAGAATCGTCGTCGCCAAAATCAGATGATGACAAATATTCTTCATCTTCTGAAGTAAAAGGAAATTAAAATAATTTGTAAATTAACATTAAAAATTGTATTTATTTTCTTACCAAATAATAATTCATCATCTTCTAACATGCGGCTAACTTTTATATAAAAGAAAATTTTAAAATTATTTAATTAAATAAAAACAAATCTACATATTATGTTGTAGTGGAATGTATATAAAACTGTTATTAGCATTAAGTTTTATAACTTTATTTGGTGTATGTTATATTGCTGAGGCACAGAACTACATAATTCCGAAGTAGTCATAAATATTCCTAAATGAGAAGATTCAATTGGATATTCAAAAACATTTTCTAAATTAATTAGTGTGTGCCCTTCAATAATATTATTATTTAATTTATTAATTTTAAATATTTCTTTTTTTATCGTGCAGTAATTGTTTGGATACGTTGCTGAATACGTCGTTGAATATAATTGCGATGCTGAAATTTTATCATATTCTTCCTTTTCTTTCAGTCTATTCAAAATTTGTTGTACAGGATAGGCGCCTTTTTTAACCATTTTTTTCAAACTTTGCATATGCATTCAAATTTGAAAGCACTGTAACTATTTAAGTTTCCATATTTCATTACATCATTAGGTAAATGCAATAAGCTATGAACGTTGTACGATACGTTTTCAATTCCGTATAATACACCGAATTGTTTCACAAATTCTTTTAATAAGTGTGACGCACATGAGTTATTATGTATACAGTCATTTTCGTGATTTAAAATTCGAATGGCACAAACTAGTAGCAGGAAATGATGATAATATTTTTCCGGTAATATGTTTCTTAAAACAGGCATTCCTGTGTAACAGAGAAATGTTCGAAATTCTGTGGCTTTCCAGTGATCCAAATCGTCTAAGGTTCGTTGTTTCCTTGTAAAATCATTTGGTAAACACTTTCTAATAGTTTTCAATTGTTGATTTATGGCTGCAATGGCATCCTTCTTTAACGAATATGGCTTCTTTCTCTGTTTAATTAAACACTTAAACATTTGGCGAATTACGCCTAGCAAAGCACAGTGCATATAATCAATTGGGAATTTTGTGACACAGCCAATGTTTAATTCTTCTAATACAACGCCCAGTTTTACATGATGCTCTATTTGTTTTTTAAGAAAAAAATCTTCATCTGTCCTTAATGAATTTTCAGTTCCATTAAAGCATACTCTGTGATTCTGATAAATTCCTCGTATTGTACACTTTGTGCAGGAAAAATAACCCGAATGCGACTTGACACCTAAAATTGTTTATTATTTTTTAGACCAGGATGCATCGAATAATAAGATAATATACATATTACCTAATATGAATGACCGAGCGGGTGCATCACAAATAAAACATCTTATTTGCACTTGATATTTTTTGCTTTTGAATTTAATTCCAATTAATAATAAATGTTTCATTTCCTCGACGAACAGATTTAGATATTCGTTCGCACAAGCTGGTTTCCTGTATCCATGAAATACTACAATCAAAAATATTTCGTTATATGGGTAAATATTCCCAAGAATAGGCCACAACTGACTATCGGAACTTTTCGCAAGTGGTACCCCATCAATTCCGATGTCTATCTGTATAATATTACTTGTCACAGAGTTTTTCGCAAGGAAAGCACAAATATTTTTTTTAATACCAATATGGGAGTAAATTCCATGTCCCATTGGAATAATTTCCGAATTTATGTTATTTGTTTTTTTTAAACTTCTAATGTCTGTAAGTAGGTTTGGGTGATATTTCTTCAAAATTTTCAAAAGTGAATTTCCAGCTTCATTTGTAACATTGTTATGAACCGCCCATTCCGCAATATCATTGGATATGTTGTTGATTAGAAGGTCCTCCAAAAATTCATCATTATCGGATGTATATGAGACGTCAGAATTATCACTAATGCTGTTTTCCTCATTCATTAGAATATCAGGAACCTCATTATTTATATTACACTGTATATCCCGATCAATCATTTGTCTCCGTCCACAAACATTTTCAATTTCCTTGTTAACTTCGTAATAATTTATTCCACTCATTCTTATAACACTGCACTGATATAAATAAATACGTACTGATTAATTTCGACGAAACTAATTTGCTCTGAATTGGAGAATGGAATAATGTGTCCCCGATAACCATTGAAAAGTGCTTTTCGAAATATGTTGATGGTCCAAATCAGACAACAATTACACAATTTTGGAAGCAATTTAATATAATGAATGCTATTGTTAACTTTAAAAATTCTTGGGATGAAGTTCAAGCAAGAAACAGCTATGAATGGAGTGTGGAAATCATTATGGCCCGAATGCACTAATGATTTCGGTAGTTTATACAAAACATTCAAGAAATTCATAATGAAATTGTCGGTATGGCACATGAAGTCGATATGGATGAAGTAGACAATGAAGATGTGGTAAAAGTTCTTGGATCGAAGCAGGAAGATGTTTCAAATGAAGAATTAATAATGATACCTGAAGGACGCGCAGATTCAGAAAATTCGGAAAGTGTTACGCACTGTGAAAGTTCTCGTAATTTGACAACACAAAAAATGGCAAAGGCGTTTTCTCGTATCCGGGAAGATATGGATATATTTTCGGAAAACGATCCTTCTCCAGAAAGAATTCTTAAGGTTTCCAGAGAAATCGAAAAATGTTTCTAAAAATTGGGTTTCGTATAACGAACATTTTGGGTACTTTAAAATAAACTGTGGTATTTGATGTGCGCAGCTTGCTTGATAAAATTAAAGTGAAGGCGAAATCACAATATTGCAGAGTTAAAAACGCGCCAACTGTTGCTCGTAATTATTACGAAATAAAATTGAGTGAATATAATGTTACGCTTTGTTAATGGTTCGATCACTGGATTGTGAATAAAACAAACGATGCAAATTATAGAACACACTAGATTTATTTATTTCCGATTAAACACTAATTTAATTAATTCATTTATTTAACTTAATTATTTAACTTCACCTATTTTGTGGGTTGTAAAGCCATACTAAATCTCCTTCTTCGAAACCTTTATTATTTGCTCGTATGTCATATCGAGCCTTCATCCGGTCACTTGATACTCGTATCCTCTCTCGTACAAACTGGTGTATCTCGTCGTGTTCTCCTCTCATCTGGTCAACATAATTCTGTCTATCTAAAGCTGATGACGGAACAGCTCCAAACTTTAGATCTCCGGGTAATCGCAGATTATTTCCAAAAAGGATTCTCGCTGGTGTCATTCCCGTTGAATCATGTACTGCTGATCGATACGCCATCAGGAACATCGCAATATGTCGATCCCAGTTGCGTTGATCATTATTCACGACCTTTGCTAAATATTTCTCCAACGTCCCTTTGAATCTTTCCACCATACCATCCGACTGTGGATGCAGAGGCGTTGTTCTTGTTTTATTTATACCGAGCAACTGACAGACTTCCTGAAATACAACTGACTCAAAATTTCTTCCTTGGTCTGTGTGAATCTCCATTGGTACTCCAAAATGACTTATCCAATTATTAACCACGGCGTCAGCTATCGTGGTTGCCTCCTGATTAGGTATGGAATACACCTCTGGCCATTTGCTAAAATAGTCCATTATTACTAGCACATATTTGTTACCAAGATTCGTAGTCCGGAATGGTCCTGCCACATCCATTGCGATCCTTTCAAACGGCGCTCCAACGTTATATTGCTGCATTGTTCCCCGACTTTTCCGTGCAGGACCTTTTACCGCCGCACCTTGATCACATTTTTGGCACCACTCCACTACAGATTGTCTACCAGTAAAAACGTTGACGTAATTTGGCAAGTGTTTTATTAATTCCCAGATGACCCCCACTTGCCTCTCCGTGATACTCCTTCAATATCTCGGCAATCCTATACTAAGGCACCACTTTTACCGATTGTTTCACATTACCGTCTGAGCTTTCCCATATTCGTTTTAAGCAGCCGTTCTCGATTTGGGGGCTATCCCATTGTACCCAGTAAGCCTTTACCGTGGGACTCTTATCCGCAATTTCACACCAAGTTGGACGATTTCCTGTCTCTTTAAATTGCATGATTATTGCCCAATCTGGATCTGCTAACTGCTCGTCGCTAACCATTTCATCCGTCCATTCTTTATCGGGTAGTATTTGCATAAGCCTGATGTCAATAACGTCTTCCTTTGCTTCTATACGCTCGCAGTGCTTACATTCCACTTGGCATGGTCGTCTTGACAATGTTACGATTTGAAAATCGTATACATGAAGATTTTTGCGATCGCATGAAACATTTGGGTGAACGTGATATAAAGGTTGACATACCATGCAATTTGGGTTTATAATCTATAATTCATGTTGATCTTCCACCTTGCACAATCATTTTTTGTATTTCTCCTCTCCCTTTATATGCAACTGTAAAAACAATTGTAATGATTATCGATGATTATGACTTTTTCTGGTTTTCCCGTTTTATCTCACTCCACCTTTAAGCCGCTTTCCAATATAATTTTTGCGGACTTATATTTTATTATTAAGAGCAGCATTCTGTTTTTGGACGTGATCATAAAATTATTAAAATATTAAAATTATTGTGTAATCATTTTTTGTGTTTCGCATTATAATTGCTGAATAAAAACAAATACAATTATTTGCAACATATACATAATTAAAAAGGAAATTTCATCCCGAAATATATTTAAGTCGCAGAATAGGTAAATAAATTTCTGTTTTATTTCTATTTGTTTTTTTATTCATAATGGCGATCATATTTTAAGCCACATTTCTTTCTGTGAATAGTGCCAACATACTTACGATAGAGCAACCGTACCGTCCAAAAAGTGGAGATCACCACTGGACTATTCCGCCCTTATAAAATTTTTGGAATATATATTTATACACTTATATATAATATATACCATACGATATTCACAGCCTGAACTATTGGCGTAAATAAGTTGGGTTCAAGGACACTGTACGTCCGTCACCAGCCTGGAAAAATCGGATACGCGAATTTACAAGGACATAACTGAATGCTAGCGGTAGTATAATCGAGCATGTGTCGATAATCATCGATAAGTGAAATTCCTAAGTTTTATTATATTACCTAAATTGATAGTTATATAAATATATCTAATAGTCCCTAGTGATAATACAAAGTCTCCATTACAGTTTAATGATTAAGTGCTATTGTACTTAAATAATAAAAAAAATAAGAATGAAAATTAACTAAATATAAATATATATATTAGAAGCGGTCCACTACCTTAATATTAAGATTATAGAAAAGAGCCGGTTCATTTACTTATTATTTAGATATAGTTAGTAATTAAGTGTTAAATAGATATTAAAATAAATATTTGCAAAGCTACCTAATATTGTGCAATAATAATTTTGGTTCGTTAATTTAAATGTTTCAATTTTTTTAATAATGCGGTCATGTGAAGTTTTCGTATATATGATTTTCCTTTCTTTTTGATTTATTTTATGCTAAATCTAAATTTTCGTTTGTTATAATGTGCGATACAGTGTTTGAGTGAATATAAGTGAGTGTGTAGTGACATAATTCCACGTGGGCGGGAAGCGTCAGTAACAAAAAATGAGTGCTTCATTGGGTGGTGTATGACGTCAGCGATCAAATCATCGAAGATCGTCCATTATTAAAATAATCGAGGTAAGTTAAATCCGCCATTTGTGCTATCCAACTTCAATTTTTGTTAGTTCTCAACGATGATCATGGAGAATCGTTTATGCACGTTATCCCTTCTTGCAGCACTACAGGCTCCTTGGAATTAGTGGCAAAACCCTCCCCCACCGCTGTAACCTAGCAGGCAAATGTGCTGCAGCCACTAATAACATCATTACATATTTCAAGGAGATTTCTGATTACGCCTGTCCTATAAGTTTTTATATTTTTTTGTTGCCATTTTTTATATCTGGCAGGAATGATAAGCATTGCTATAGGCCAGACGCGTAACAGTGGCGCCCAAACGGTACAATTCGTTATGTCAGCAGATAAACAGTTATGTGTTTACAGTTAGGTTCATTTTTAAATTTATTACTTGTACACGGTAATTATCTTTCTTTCAATTACCATATTTCTAAATTTTTCGATACCATCATTTAGTTACCTTATATTATTGCACCAAATCTCAATTGTCTTAACTCCATGATCAGTATAATCAGATAGTTTTTTTTTTGGTTTCTCACTCTTTCGTTTGATTTCCGCATTTGCGTTTGATTTCAAAGGTAAAACAAGAGTTGGCATTAATAATTGTATAGGATCTGATAAGTCGATTTCCACTTCCGTTTGGAACGTGTTGGTGTATATACGCTATTGACTTCCGACGTATATCAGTCCCTATATTTCCTAGTTCAATTAGTTTTAGTATTACTTGGTCTTTTGAGGAGTGTATTCGCCTATAATTAGGTTTTGGATTTACACTGCTTCGTGGAACCAACACTATAGTTTTGATAATCATAGCATAATAACGTTCGAATTCCGCTGTATATCGTTGATGAGCTATATGTCATCTATTGAATTCTTACATATGAAAATATGCTATATATATAGTTTAGCTCAATGGATAGCGCAATGGTTGAATTTGACCCTTGTTTTAATAATTTTTTTTTATCAAGCTGTGGAATTACTTGTCACTACACAACTATAATTTGAATTATAAAATATTATTTGTCTGTTTTTTTTGTTTTGAGTATATGTTTTGCAAACTTATATGTTTTTTTTTTGTGATTTTCTTTCGTTATTTAAATTGAATATCATTATTAATTTATTTCCTAATTATTAATATTAATGTTATTATTATTATTTGCATGTTATTTTATTAAATTATTAGTTTTTTGTGCCTTTTTCCTTAATAATATACGTTATATTGAATCAACAAGATGAATGTTCAATATTTAGATTGTGATGAAATATCAATCGAGTGTCAAATAAGGAATATTTCCGGACCCATTAGTGTTTAATTACTGAAATTACAAGATTTATTGAACAAGGATATAAGATGAAAACTTTTAATAGAATCCTTTCTTCTTGATGATGTACATATGTTATTAATGATTTTACTGTATTTTTTTGTATTTTTTTTCTGTATTTATTAATGGTTATTGGGGAATTTGCATGCAATTGATTAAAGGTCTTCTTATTATTATATTTTTAGTTTGTTCATTTGTATCAGGTCTGATACTGTATCGTAGTATCGTTGATTGCCCGGCTTATGAGACCTTCTCATGGGTGTGGGACAGCCCCACGAATGTTACGATTTGAAAATCGTATACATGAAGATTTTTGCGATCGCATGAAACATTTGGGTGAACGTGATATAAAGGTTGACATACCATGCAATTTGGGTTTATAATCTATAATTCATGTTGATCTTCCACCTTGCACAATCATTTTTTGTATTTCTCCTCTCCCTTTATATGCAACTGTAAAAACAATTGTAATGATTATCGATGATTATGACTTTTTCTGGTTTTCCCGTTTTATCTCACTCCACCTTTAAGCCGCTTGCCAATATAATTTTTGCGGACTTATATTTTATTATTAAGAGCAGCATTCTGTTTTTGGACGTGATCATAAAATTATTAAAATATTAAAATTATTGTGTAATCATTTTTTGTGTTTCGCATTATAATTGCTGAATAAAAACAAATACAATTATTTGCAACATATATACATAATTAAAAAGGAAATTTCATGCCGAAATATATTTAAGTCGCGGAATAGGTAAATAAATTTCTGTTTTATTTCTATTTGTTTTTTTATTCATAATCGCGATCATATTTTAAGCCACATTTCTTTCTGTGAATAGTGCCAACATACTTACGATAGAGCAACCGTACCGTCCAAAAAGTGGAGATCACCACTGGACTATTCCGCCCTTATAAAATTTTTGGAATATATATTTATACACTTATATATAATATATACCATACGATATTCACAGCCTGAACTATTGGCGTAAATAAGTTGGGTTCAACGACACTGTACGTCCGTTACCAGCCTGGAAAAATCGGATACGCGAATTTACAAGGACATAACTGAATGCTAGCGGTAGTATAATCGAGCATGTGTCGATAATCATCGATAATAAGATAAGTGAAATTCCTAAGTTTTATTATATTACCTAAATTGATAGTTATATAAATATATCTAATAGTCCCTAGTGATAATACAAAGTCTCCATTACAGTTTAATGATTAAGTGCTATTGTACTTAAATAATAAAAAAAATAAGAATGAAAATTAACTAAATATAAATATATATATTAGAAGCGGTCTAAGTACCACTACCTTAATATTAAGATTATAGAAAAGAGCCGGTTTATTTACTTATTATTTAGATATAGTTAGTAATTAAGTGTTAAATAGATATTAAAATAAATATTTGCAAAGCTACCTAATATTGTGCAATAATAATTTTGGTTCGTTAATTTAAATGTTTCAATTTTTTTAATAATGCGGTCATGTGAAGTTTTCGTATATATGATTTTCCTTTCTTTTTGATTTATTTTATGCTAAATCTAAATTTTCGTTTGTTATAATGTGCGATACAGTGTTTGAGTGAATATAAGTGAGTGTGTAGTGACATAATTCCACGTGGGCGGGAAGCGTCAGTAACAAAAAATGAGTGCTTCATTGGGTGGTGTATGACGTCAGCGATCAAATCATCGAAGATCGTCCATTATTAAAATAATCGAGGTAAGTTAAATCCGCCATTTGTGCTATCCAACTTCAATTTTTGTTAGTTCTCAACGATGATCATGGAGAATCGTTTATGTAAGTTATCCCTTCTTGCAGCACTACAGGCTCCTTGGAATTAGTGGCAAAACCCTCCCCCACCGCTGTAACCTAGCAGGCAAATGTGCTGCAGCCACTAATAACATCATTACATATTTCAAGGAGATTTCTGATTACGCCTGTCCTATAAGTTTTTATATTTTTTTGTTGCCATTTTTTATATCTGGCAGGAATGATGAGCATTGCTATAGGCCAGACGCGTAACAACAATGCATCATCATTTCCATGTGCACTCCCTTTCCGATGTCCGATCTGGTAATGATAGCTTTGTAGTCGCTCTCTACTTAACACTCGTCGTTGCATAGGAGATCGCGATCTTGTACGTCTCCATTTTTCTTCTTTACAGTCTCTCGACATATAACCTATTTTGTCACATGTCCAACATTTTATTCTGCTACCACCCTCTCTGTATCTTGGAACCGACCGCTCAACGTTGGTGCTGCT
The DNA here is from genome assembly GCA_951394425.1 of Tipula unca. Lineage (NCBI taxonomy): Eukaryota > Metazoa > Arthropoda > Insecta > Diptera > Tipulidae > Tipula > Tipula unca. The sequence continues at coordinate 3,955,999 of OX596383.1, read as the reverse complement.
ATCCATTTCTACTCGTCGTGCCTTAAGCGACGGTTTTATGATAGTCTGCGCAGTCTCATTTATTAAAGCACATGCGATGGTCTCGGCAAAAGTCGCCTTAGGTGATAACATCACTGCTTTACGTGTTTCCGGATCAGGTATTCCATCGATGAATGCGTCCATTTTAATCCACTCCATGTAATCGGGAGATGTATTCACATGTGCCAAATGCACTAGTCGCTCGACTGCTGCGGAATATTCTTGAAGAGTCTCTCCGATCTTTTGACATCGGCTCTTCAGCTCCATACGGTACATCTCTCGCTTATGGTCACTTCCATACTTTCGATCCAGCGCCTTCATTATTTCGTTGTAATTACTACGGTCATACTGCGGAATAGTCTGCAGTGTTTCAGCCGCTTCTCCTTTTAGAGCCACAATTAATGCTGTTCCCCGATTTGCGTCATTTCCCCCATTTTGGTTAACCGTTGTCTCAAATTGAAATTTGAAAACCGCAAAAGATGTTGTGCCATCAAATATCGGTGGCTTAAATTTCATTGCTTGAATTGGTTGAGCTACTGGCGATGCTGTTCCGTTAACCTCGATACATAGAAGTTTCCTCTCGAAGCCTAGAACTTTCTCTTCTAACCCTTGGATGTCCTTCTGTAATTTTTGTTCAATTTGCTCTACTTCTTCATGTAAATTGATATACATTTCATTGAATTTCTCATCCATTGCGTTATTGATCTCGCCCACCGACTGCTTCATTTCTTTCATTTCTTGATTAGATCGATAGATTGCCAATTTAATTTTCTGATCTAATTAATTACTAGATTGTTCCATTGATTGTCTCATTTCTATATTAGACTGTTCCATTTTCATCATAACTGCCATTAACAGCGCCATATCGAAATTTCCAGAAGGTACCGATGCAACCTCCACTACCGCCTCTTTACTTTCTCCATTCTCTTCGTCCCCTTCTGCGTGGTCGGAAAATGTCGATTCGTCAAAGTTATAACTAGCCGGATCATTACCCTCCAGCCCTAATGCTTGAAGTAATCGTTGCCTCAATACATTTTTCTGGCCGACTGTTGACAAACCACGTCGCTCGCTTAACTCTTCCTTTAAATCGGAAATCTTCAATTCGTCTAGAATCATCTTTTAATTCACAATCCCACCGCTGTCACCAATTGTTACGTTTTTGCCTTGTCAAATTCAAGGTTCGATCATTGGATTGTGAATAAAACAAACGAGGCAAATTCTAGAACACACTAAATTTATTTATTTCCGATTAAACACTAATTTAATTAATTCATTTATTTAACTTAATTATTTAACTTCAACTTGGCCCCTGTGGTCGGGGGGCACTCACATGTCTCGTAAATCTAAATTGCATGAACATGTTTCCTAAGAATACCACCACAGTATCCTTTGCTTGTCGTAGGAGGCGACTAAACGGTTGGATCGCTGGGCTGACGACCCGCATCCGTAAAAAAAATCAACTGTTTATAAAATCAACAAAAAGAAAAATGGATACCGCCAAAACAACACCGGACCCCCGCTCAAGTACCCGGATGCGAGATTTAGGATCGGCACGTGGAACGTGCAATCACTTAGAAAACCAGGAGCGTTGGAGGGTCTAATCACGTGCATGAAAGAGTATCGGCTGGAACTCGTTGCTCTTCAAGAAACTCGCTGGCCTCAAAGTGGAGACCATGTGTCCCAGGACTATACGTTGTTCTACAGTGGAGATGACCTCGGAAACCTTGGAGCTGGATTTCTTCTTGGGCCGCAGGTAAAGAAGGCTGTTTTGGATTTTCAAGCAGTCAATAACCGATTGTGTATGCTTCGCCTGCGCATGAAGTTAGCCAACCTGTCGATAATTTGTGTACATGCGCCCACAGAAGTCAGCCAGCCCCAAGATAAAGACTCATTTTACAATGACTTGGACGATCTGATGGGATCTATACCCGAACACGATGTTAGAATGGTAATTGGGGACTTTAATGCTAGAGCTGGCAGAAATCAGGCCGACTTGTGTGAAAACATAGGTCCGTACTCCCGACACGAAACTGCGACTGATAATGGTGAGAGAATGATGTACTTTGCAATTGCTCATGATCTTAGAGTAGCAAGCACATTCTTCCCTCACAAACAGATACACCTAGAGACATGGACACATCCTCGCAAAACATCCCGGAGCCAAATTGACCACGTGTTAATTTCAAAAGGGCGAGCTCGGGTTGTGCAGGATGTGAGAACTTATCGGTCAGCAACCAAATACGTAGGCAGCGATCATTATTTGGTCGCTGCAAAGCTACGGTGGAAGTTTTCGTACAGGTCGGGGAACACAGCGAAACGGATGGAACGTTTCGACTGTGAAGGTCTGATAAATGAAGATCAAAAGAAACGATATCAGGATCTTGTCAGCGACAACATTGAGGAAGCTAATTACCAGTCTGACTGCGTGAACTCTGTCTGGGAGGTACTGAAAACTTCGGTTGTCAGTGCTACTCAACAGACTTTAGGTATAGTGAAAGTCAGACCCAAGAATGATTGGTTTGATGACGAGTGTCGTCTTGCAGTTGAGCAACAAAATATAGCCCATAATGAAGTGCAACAACGTCTCACAATCGCAAGGAAAAACAAGGCAGCTCTTGCAAGAAGGGCAGCTAAGCGGATTTGTAGACGGAAGAAGCGAGAATGGTGGAAGGCCGAGGTTCTGAAAGTACAACAACTCAGCAATGAGCGTAGTTCACGTAATTTCTTTAAAGGAATTACTGGATTGCACCATACTTTCAGGCCTTCGTCAACCGCCATTCGGGACCGGGATGGAAACCTCTGTGTCAACATCGACGCAGTACTTGACGCATGGAGTGGACACTTTACTGAGCTGCTTGATGTTGATCATGCGTCACAGACTGTTGTTGAGCCACCTCTAAAACAGTCTGCGGAGATTTGCACTGAGGAGCCATCCCATGAGGAATTTACTAAGGCCATGCAGAGAATGAAACGAAACCGCTCACCTGGAGTGGACTGCATTAATTCGGAGCTCTTGATATTCGGAGGGGATACTTTGTGGAACTGTCTTTTCGACCTTATTCGATTAGTATGGCGAACCGAAGTTATGCCTGATGAATGGAAAGTGGCCGCGATATGCCCCATCTTCAAGAAGGGAGACCGCTTGAAGTGTGAGAATTATCGCGGTATAGCTCTCCTTTGCACAGCATACAAGTTACTGTCATACATTTTATTGGATAGAATAACTCCTCTGGCGGAGGGCTTGGTTGGTGACTATCAGGGAGGATTTCGTCCGAATCGATCAGTCACTGATCAGGTCTTTTCGCTACGGATGATTCTATCTAAATATTATGAGACATCCATCTCCGTACATCAGGTTTTCCTGGATTTCCGGCAGGCCTACGACTCGATCAATCGAGAGAGTTTGTGGTCTGCCCTGGAATACCTAGGAATGCCAACAAAATTGGTACGACTGTGTAGGATGACAGTGACGCAGTCTCAATGCTGTGTTAAAGTTGAGAACAGGCTATCGACAATTTTTGCAGTTAACTCGGGTGTTCGGCAGGGAGATGCTCTGTCCCCGATACTCTTTAATCTCATGTTGGAGTACATCTTTCGTAAAACTGAAACACCTCAGCGCAACATCTTATATCGCCAGTCCAATCAAGTGCTTGCATATGCAGATGACATATGCGTGATTGGACTGAATAGCAACGGAGTGAAAGAAATACTTGATCCGCTTGTAGAGTTTTCAGCTTCTGTTGGACTCCAGATCAATGAGTCCAAAACGAAATACCTGATCTCTGGTTTTAGAGACAATGGCACACCAGATTTTAGTAGTGGCCACCACACGTTTGAGGGAGTGAGGAGGTTCAAATATTTGGGCTCTCTTATCACTCACGATAACAGTGTGGGTGAGGATATTAAAGTGCGGCTGGCAGCTGGCAGTCGTTCTTTATATCCTCTAAGGCCACTGCTAAAATCTAAACACTTATCAAGTGCCGTGAAGCTGAAGCTTTACAAAGCGTTGATCAGGCCCGTTGTTATGTTTGGATGTGAAAGTTGGGCGCTGACGGATGAGTACGAGAGATGGCTCCTTACATTTGAGAGAAGAATCATGCGTGTGATTTACGGCCCTAAACGCGAAATAGATGGTACATACCGAGCTCTGTACAATTTCGAGATCAGAGATCTGATGAAGATCCCCGATATTGTACATGAAGTTAGATCTCAGCGAGTACGCTGGCTCGGTCACGTTCTGCGTGCTGATCCGGAACGAATTGTGCAGCGATCTCTGAAAGGAGAGCCACTATATGGTAGGCGCAGAGGTCGTTGCAGGCGACGATGGCTCCACGATGTAGAGAACGACTTGGCCTCTTCAGATTGTCTAAGACAGTATGAAGACCAAGCTCAGGATCGAAACCGTTGGAGCCAGATTGTTGATTCAGTAAGGGGCCAGTAATGGCCTTTAACACTGTTATTATTTATTTAACTTCACAATTATTATTTTACTACACTTTAACAACACTATATTACACTTCAATAACACTTTATTTCACTTTATAAACACTTTCCTTTTAATTACTATTAGCACTCTCACGGTTAAAACACAATTGATTTACTCCCAAATGTCTGTCGCGTATTTATACCAAATATTCTAATCATTCTAGAAATGTCCAGAATATTCGATTAGTCTAGATAAGTCTAGACACCTCTACTGTTCTACGTTATAACAATTTTACATTAACGATAGTGTCGCTATTCAAACATAGATGTCGCCACGATCGTAACAATAATTACTTCTAATTATTACTATTCAAATATAGATGGCAATACAATTCGTAAAGAGAAGTTCCGAGTTTAAAAACCTCTGATCATTATTTGCCAATTCATAGTCTGTTACCGTTTGGTGTTATTGTTATCTTTTTCTTTTAGCTTAAGATGATCCTGAACAAGCAGTACCAGTAGCGTTTCCGATGAACATTATATTACTCCGCTAACAAAACGAAACACAACGTAAACGTCAAAATGTCAAGACGAAATGTCGAAATCTAAGATTCAGAAAAAGAACCGTGACACATCATCAGACTCACAAATCTCTAGCAGCAGTAATTCTTCAGATTCTGATAGTTCTTCATGTAGTGCAACATCTTCCTCCGAAACTTCGAATTCAAATTCTTGTAAAAGAAAGAGAAATCACCATCGACATAACGATCAGAGAAACCAAAACCATAATACAGAAACTTTTAGATCGAACGATAGTAAGAGATGCTAAACATTTTTGAGCACTAGAAGCTAAGCAATTTTTTGTAGATTATTTAATTAAATTTTCATATCGCTGGTTACACATTAAAGTACTTTAATTCTTATAATTCTAAAGTGATCAGCAATGCGAATTAAACAACATCGTGAAAAATAAAACATCATATATAGATTGTAATTTACTGTTACTTAACAAACTATAATGTGTATAAAAAAATTATAAAAAAAAAACAAATAGTAATAAATAAATAAATAAAGGAAAATAGCTTAGGGTTTTACAAGTAATTTACGAGTAATTAATACACTACAGGATTATTTTCGACCTCGTTTGGTACTCTTGTAAATTGTTTTTTCAATGATTTTTTTGGTCTTCTCCGGGAGGATTATGGTTTAAACAATTTTATCAGTAACTTCTGCATCTCCTGTAGCCCTTTCATTCATACCTTTTTCCTTCACGATGAAAAGAGTATGCTGACCACCACTTGACACGCTGATAACCTGCTTATTTTTTACATGAGCTCCCGTTACTAATTGAGGCAAGTAATAATCATTTTCACTTCTTAATTCTAATTGATTATTTGATCCCATTCCCAAGCTATATACTTGGTCGGTATCGGAAATTGCGAATGAACATGTATCGCCACATGTTATGTATTTTATATTCAAATTTTCAAAAGGTTTCAAAATTGTTAGTTCTTCAATATTATTTTCATTTTTTCTAATTCCAAGGCATCCATATTCTCTTCTTCCTAGCACATAATCTTTGCCGTCGTTGCCTAATACAATGGTATGATACTGCCCTCCCGCAATATTTTTTATATTTTGGATTTTTGTCAATTTTGGAACAAACTGATGAGGATCACCCGATTTATCCAAACCTAGTTGATTGTAATTATTCAAGCCGAATGCATAGATTTGATTCGTATTTAGTTTTTGAACGAATGTACTGAAATAAAAAGAATAAGTTTAGTACATTCACAGTAAAATGAATGATAAAATAACCATCAAATTACCAATATGCAGTTGCCCAAATTTTGTCACCTAACAATTTCTGCCATTTTTTGTAAACTATGCCAGGTTGTAGTAACTCATTTTTTCCTCTCCTACTTGAACCAGAAGCTGAGCGCTCGGTTATACGACCAAGTTGTCCTTGTTCCCCACAACCAATTGTATACACTATGCCCGTTGATGTTAGCATAATTAAATGATTTGAGCCGGATGCAATATCGACGACTACTAAGTTTGGTAACATTTCAAGTGGAACTAGCTGATTTCCTTCTAATGTTAAGCCCATATTACCGGTTGAACCCTATAAATTTATGTTATGTACGGAGTTAATTGATAAACAGTTTACTGTAGTACTGTATAATTAAGAGTAAATGCCGATAGTGTACTAAAAGATGTATGAGATGATTTTTAGAAAAAGTATTGAACGTGAAACAATCAAGGTATTCGTGTTATTATTCCCAGTAAAGAACATTATATAAATAAATCTATATACATAAAAATTTAGTTGAATAATAAAATTTATTTTAAATAGTTTAAAAAAATTTAGATAATTACCATGAATGTACCCCAAGCAAAAGCACGTCCATTTTCCAATAAACACGCGGAGTGCGAATCACCGGCTGATATTTTTACAGCTTTTGCAGGTAATTTAATTTTAACCGGCATAAATTGTAGTTTTAAATTATTTGCTGTTTTGCGGCCAAGAGCCCCTTCATCGTTGCATCCAAATGTGATTACTTTACCATGGTTTGTCAAACATATACTGTGTCTACCACCAGCACATACATCAACAACGTTATTCAGCGTGTTGACAATAGCCGGTTCAATCTGATTCATTATGCTTCCTCCTAATCCTAATTGACCAACATCGCCGATACCACATGATAACACTTGCCCAACAATATAATTAATTTTTTTAATTGGCAAGATAGGTGCAGCTGATTTATGAATAAGTTTAGGCCGTTTGGCAACTGGTTCGTCATTTGTTGATATATTTTTGCTCATTTTTCTGCGATTCATATTTTTTCAATCTACAAAAATATGAACCCACACACTTCAACTTATCACAATTATTAATATTTAAATAAATTATAAATTTCGTATTTAATACGTGTTGTTTTAATTTAGCGATGCACTTCACGAAAGAACTTGATTAACTGAAATACCGCCAAAAGCCTAGTGCTTGATGTGTGAGAGAAATTACAAATATTTACAGTAAAAAACAAACAGGACAAATAATTGTGTATGTGTGCCATAATTTACTGTAAAAAAATAGGTAGTCAAGTATTTTTAATGGTAGTATTCCAATACATCTACACAGAAATTGTGTATTGACATAGAGGTGCGTTTTTTTATTCAAAAATTTTCGAGTTCGTTCGGATACTGTCTGGATAAGAATTTTCTCGTTTATTCAGTAAAATTCAAATGAATTTAATTTTTTATTGATAAATATAATCAATTTACTGTTAATAGGACGTTTGCATGTGTGTGTAAATTTTAAATATTTTATATTGGATTCAATACCAATATATAATAGGAAATTTCAATTGCCAGCTTTATACAATGACCTATATGACTACGCAAAATTTTTGACACTTACGTAAAATTATGTCTCCTAACGGTAGACGGAGTAAAGTTAAATAATGTAAAATTTTATTTTTGTTTTTTATTTTTCGGCAATATTTTTTAGATAGATTATTTAAAAACAAAATCAAAAAATAGATAGATTTAAAAACAAAAACAATGCCGTACGAAATGATTAAAAAGTTTAAAATTCTCGAACAATAAAAAGCGATCATCTCGATCTCGAAATACAGTGAAAGAACTATTCATTTTCTGAATTTTTCTTATTTGTAACAGAAATGCTCTTTATTACAGTCATGTGGAAAAAACGAAGAAATCCTGCGAGAAAACATTTATAAAAAAATAACACCACAGACAAAACCATACGAAAACCAGAGATGGGCGCTTACGCGTCATCTATTATTTTCTACATTGACGTGTCGACAACCCGTAGACAATTCCTAGAGTGGTTTTGCCAATTAGTTCCAAACTAAAGGGGATCAAATTTCCTTAGGAACAATGCGTTATTGGTGATAGTTTTATAGAATTTCCGCCAATGCATTTAAATCTTTTTCAAAAAGAGCGGAATTTAAAAATAATCGTGCTCAATAATCCGGGGAACTTTAACTATGACCGTGCCATAAAATTTAACACACCCCACTCCATGGTAAAACGAATTCGAGTTCAGGAAGGCTATAAGTGCTACCTGATCGATTTTTTTTAAAACCAAAAATATTTCTGGACTCTGCTTATTTGACCATCGCCGTACACTTTTTCATTGCGGCCATAAAAAAGAGACGGCTTTTATAGTTGCAGAAATTGAATGTAGATTTCAACAGAACCTGTGTTAAACCAATTTTACAAAAGAAATTAAATTAAAAAAGTAATAGCGCTGACGAGCCTTGAACTCGAGTTCACAATCCCAACAGCTTTGGCTCCGCTTATTCGACCATCGGCGTATTTATAATTGGAGCTATATAAATCTTTTATGTTTGCCAATTGAGAAAATTAAAAATTTTAGCAATAGGAATGGACTCTTTGCTTATTTCACCATCACCATCGTTCATTGCTGCTACATCCCTCTTTTATACTTGGTGGATTAATAATTTGAAAATTTTAATAGAAGCTGAGGTGAACTAATTTGTGAGATGAAATTAAATTAAAAAAACCTTAGCCCGAATGTCGCTTGAACTCACGAATCAAACGCCTATTACTTTGCTTACTTGACCACTGCCGTACAATTTCATTACTGATAAATCCAACTTTTATACTCACCATTTGAATAGAGAAATATGAAAATTTAACAGAATCTGAACTAATTTGTAAGAAATTAAATTTATTTTAGCCCTAATCGAGACTTAAACTTAAGCTATACCTATTTTTGTTATACTCTCAGTTTGTAAAGGGAAATTTTTTATTTGGACGTTATTCATGTATTGACTTAAACTTAAAATTTGTATGGTCAAGAAAAACGCATCATTGACTGGAACGGAAGATTTATAGTTTTTAAGATCATAAGAGGAATAGCTGGTCAGAGTTTTAACTTCATCGAAATACACTACTTGGAATGTCATCGCATTAAATGTTGCACCTGGCACTATACAGTTCAGTTAAGTTTCAAACGATATTAATGTTGGGCATTTTTGGTTCAACTCGGCTTCTATTAAACAACTTCCTAAGATTCTCAATTCAATTGGAAAGTATAAAAGATTTGCATAACTTCAAATATATATACGGTGGTGGCCAAGGCAGTAGAGTGATTGACTTTGGATTTGTGAATCTAGGTTCGAGTTCCGTCACCGACGGTATTATTTATTAATATCGACGACCACTAAGTTTGGTAACATTTCAAGTGGAACTAGCTGATTTCCTTCTAATGTTAAACCCATATTACCGGTTGAACCCTATAAATTTATGTTATGTACGGAGTTAATTGATAAACAGTTTAGTGTAGTACTGTATAATTAAGAGTAAATGCCGATAGTGTACTAAAAGATGTATGAGATGATTTTTAGAAAAAGAATTGAACGTGAAACAATCAAGGTATTCGTGTTATTATTCCCAGTAAAGAACATTATATAAATAAATCTATATACATAAAATTTTAGTTGAATAATAAAATTTATTTTAAATAGTTTAAAAAAATTTAGATAATTACCATGAATGTACCCCAAGCAAAAGCACGTCCATTTTCCAATAAACACACGGAGTGCGAATCACCGGCTGATATTTTTACAGCTTTTGCAGGTAATTTAATTTTAACCGGCATAAATTGTAGTTTTAAATTATTTGCTGTTTTGCGGCCAAGAGCCCCTTCATCGTTGCATCCAAATGTGATTACTTTACCATGGTTTGTCAAACATATACTGTGTCTACCACCAGCACATACATCAACAACGTTATTCAGCGTGTTGACAATAGCCGGTTCAATCTGATTCATTATGCTTCCTCCTAATCCTAATTGACCAACATCGCCGATACCACATGATAACACTTGCCCAACAATATAATTAATTTTTTTAATTGGCAACATAGGTGCAGCTGATTTATGAATAAGTTTAGGCCGTTTGGCAACTGGTTCGTCATTTGTTGATATATTTTTGCTTATTTGTCTGCGATTCATATTTTTTCAATCTACAAAAATATGAACCCACACACTTCAACTTATCACAATTATTAATATTTAAATAAATTATAAATCTCGTATTTAATACGTGTTGTTTTAATTTAGCGATGCACTTCACGAAAGAACTTGATTAACTGAAATACCGCCAAAAGCCTAGTGTTTGATGTGTGAGAGAAATTACAAATATTTACAGTAAAAAACAAACAGGACAAATAATTGTGTATGTGTGCCATAATTTACTGTAAAAAAATAGGTAGTCAAGTATTTTAATGGTAGTATTCCAATACATCAACACAGAAATTGTGTATTGACATAGAGGTGCGTTTTTTTATTCAAAAATTTTCGAGTTCGTTCGGATACTGTCTGGATAAGAATTTTCTCGTTTATTCAGTAAAACTCAAATGAATTTAATTTTTTATTGATAAATATAATCAATTTACTGTTAATAGGACGTTTGCATGTGTGTGTAAATTTTAAATATTTTATATTGGATTCAATACCAATATATAATAGGAAATTTCAATTGCCAGCTTTATACAATGACCTATATGACTACGCAAAATTTTTGACACTTACGTAAAATTATGTCTCCTAACGGTAGACGGAGTAAAGTTAAATAATGTAAAATTTTATTTTTGTTTTTTATTTTTCGGCAATATTTTTTTTAGTCTTAACAACAGATAGATTTAAAAACAAAAACAATGCCGTACGAAATGATTAAAAAGTTTAAAATTCTCGAACAATAAAAAGCGATCATCTCGATCTCGAAATACAGTGAAAGAACTATTCATTTTCTGAATTTTTCTTATTTGTAACAGAAATGCTCTTTATTACAGTCATGTGGAAAAAACGAAGAAATCCTGCGAGAAAACATTTATAAAAAAATAACACCACAGACAAAACCATACGAAAACCAGAGATGGGCGCTTACGCGTCATCTATTATTTTCTACATTGACGTGTCGACAACCCGTAGACAATTCCTAGAGTGGTTTTGCCAATTAGTTCCAAACTAAAGGGGATCAAATTTCCTTAGGAACAATGCGTTATTGGTGATAGTTTTATAGAATTTCCGCCAATGCATTTAAATCTTTTTCAAAAAGAGCGGAATTTAAAAATAATCGTGCTCAATAATCCGGGGAACTTTAACTATGACCGTGCCATAAAATTTAACACACCCCACTCCATGGTAAAACGAATTCGAGTTCAGGAAGGCTATAAGTGCTACCTGATCGATTTTTTTTAAAACCAAAAATATTTCTGGACTCTGCTTATTTGACCATCGCCGTACACTTTTTCATTGCGGCCATAAAAAAGAGACGGCTTTTATAGTTGCAGAAATTGAATGTAGATTTCAACAGAACCTGTGTTGAACCAATTTTACAAAAGAAATTAAATTAAAAAAGTAATAGCGCTGACGAGCCTTGAACTCGAGTTCACAATCCCAACAGCTTTGGCTCCCTCTTTTATACTTGGTGGATTAATAATTTGAAAATTTTAATAGAAGCTGAGTTGAACTAATTTGTGAGATGAAATTAAATTAAAAAAACCTTAGCCCGAATGTCGCTTGAACTCACGAATCAAACGCCTATTACTTTGCTTACTTGACCACTGCCGTACAATTTCATTACTGATAAATCCAACTTTTATACTCACCATTTGAATAGAGAAATATGAAAATTTAACAGAATCTGAACTAATTTGTAAGAAATTAAATTTATTTTAGCCCTAATCGAGACTTAAACTTAAGCTATACCTATTTTTGTTATACTCTCAGTTTGTAAAGGGAAATTTTTTATTTGGACGTTATTCATGTATTGACTTAAACTTAAAATTTGTATGGTCAGTGGTCAATATTGTGGCCCGCCAAGAAAAACGCATCATTGACTGGAACGGAAGATTTATAGTTTTTAAGATCATAAGAGGAATAGCTGGTCAGAGTTTTAACTTCATCGAAATACACTACTTGGAATGTCATCGCATTAAATGTTGCACCTGGCACTATACAGTTCAGTTAAGTTTCAAACGATATTAATGTTGGGCATTTTTGGTTCAACTCGGCTTCTATTAAACAACTTCCTAAGATTCTCAATTCAATTGGAAAGTATAAAAGATTTGCATAACTTCAAATATATATACGGTGGTGGCCAAGGCAGTAGAGTGATTGACTTTGGATTTGTGAATCTAGGTTCGAGTTCCGTCATCGACGGTATTATTTAATTTAATTTCTTCTGTATTCAAATTGGCTCAACACACAGCAAGATGGGTATATAGCGATGGTGAAATAAACGCAACGCAGTCCATTGCCTTTGCCAAAATTTTCAATTTTATTATTCAAATGACAAAATATCAATGATTTGTATAGCATGAAATATAAATGCGGTGGTGGTCTAGTAAGCATAGTCAGTGACTTTGGATATGTGGATCTAAGTTCGATTCTCAATTGAGCCAAACATTTTTTGATTTAATTTCTCCTGTCAAATTGGAGATGGTGAAATAAAATTACTCAAATACAACTCAGTTTCTGTCGAAACTTCAATATTCCCCATGTAAAAGTAGCAAGTATAAGAGATGGGTATATAGAGCAAGAGCGGTAATGAAATTGTACGGCGATGGTCAAATTTCAACATTTTTGTTAATTTTTACTATCAATATTACTCTAATAATAGTCGATATTATCAATTGATTAAATATCTTATTCTAAATATTTAATTTTATTTATTTTGTATTTTTATATTCTTGTTTTTTGTTTGTACTGTACATAGTTGAGCGGTGACTGTACGTAGTTACGAATATATACGATCGACATATCGAAATAATACGAATCAATGTCTGTACGGAAACGTACGGGATAATATAAATACTTGATGTCTGTGCCGGTACGTGTCTGTAAGGAACTGAACGGATAATATAAACCAACCTTAATATTGAAATTTATTTATAGTTTGAGAGAAAAATTGTATTTCTGGATTATTATTAATTTTTGATATACGAGTATGTTCATATGATATTTTTATTTTATTTTATTTTATATAAATTTTTGAAAAATTATTTTACATATTTATATGTATATAGCAGGGTTGCCACCTTTTCAAAATGTCCCACGAGGATACTACAGATATTTTTTTTTAAATCGAAATAAATTTTCTCTAGAGATGAATCTAAGGAATTGAATGATTCTTTTATTCCACTAAACATACCAGCTGCGGTTTCGTCAGGGTTTTCAAAAAAATCTACCAGTTTATTTTCAATTCCGTTCTCGATCGTATAATATTGTAATACTATAGGAAAAAATATTCAATTTTTGTGATTCGAAACATCTACTTGTAATGAATAACAAATTTTTATAATTTAGAAATTATATTACTTATAACATCTACCATTTCTTTAGGAGCCAATACTCCTGTCACAATCGCCTCAGCTTTGGTTCGACCACAATTCAGTTTGTTTCCAATTTTTGAGTCGGAATGTGTAGGTTTAATTAATTTTATTCAGCAATTCAACGAATTGTGTGATTGATTGTGTTTGATACAATGAAAAATATGGGTAAGCTCTGCTGCTGTAGTCAGATCTTCTTCGATTGTATCTTTAATATTAAACAATTTTGTGATTGCAGCACTGCAACCGGCAGCCGTTAATTTTGTCTGGTGAATTTTGGACCGTTCTTGGTCTTCTAGGGCTCGAAATCCCTTATTAGAAACTGATATTTCTACACAATATAATTATCACTTGAAACTTTTTTTAACCAACTTTTCAATGGCAACCACGAATCATTAAAGTTGGTTCCTCGTTTTTTTTTGTTCAGCTTCATTTGAATTTGACGAGATATTTCCTAAAAAAATATTGAATTTATAACAAGTTTCTAAAAATCAAATATTTATAATATTACTTACGGATTTTAGAAACTCAAAGTTTCAATAAAAAAAAGTGATTTTCCAAATTAACAACTGATCGCCTTTAAAACAGAGTACAATAACAAAACAAGTTACTTTCACATATAAATAAGATTATTGTTACTGAAAACCAAGATTCAATTCTTATTCGTAGTTGCATAGATAAAATATAGTAAAGATGTTCCAATTAGAACAAAAATTAAAAAAAAAAGACGGGTACCAATAATATACCGACGGGTACCAATAGTTAGAAAAAACATTCAAAATCATTTTTTCGGTTACTGTACAAAATACAACACAAAATGTATTTTTTCTTTCCTTTTTTATTCATACAAATTACAAATACATACAATCAAAGAAATATATAAAACAACACACTATTTCAATTTTTAATTTGAGTTTTATCTTCATACTTGGGCTTTAAATGTTTTTAGTATTTCGAACATAGTTGGTGCAATGAATTATGTATTCCAAAAATAGAGGAGAAGTTTGAAGATAGTCATCAATTTTTCGCAAATACATAAGTAAAAAAACATTGTTCTGAGTGGAAAATGCACCAAACCAATATTTAATGTGCGTAAGATACTCGTTAATTGACCAACTCCGTCTAATTATGTTCAATTAACAAAACTTTCAGTTTGCACCATATAATTTTTCTCCGCAAGTTAAAATAAAGTCCATTTTAAATATTTTAATTTTACGAAAAATTAGACTGTAAAAATAGTGTAGTGCAATTAGATGTATATCTTGGAGCTGGTCAAAACTGAATGATTCTGAGTTAGTCGCATCTTCACGGGAAAATTATGTATACTTTAGAAATGACTTGATGCATTTAAGAGCCTATAAAAATCAATAAATATTTTTGAAAAATTCCAAGTGTTTCCGAGATATAGCACTTTTCTGACTATATAATTAATTGCATTGCGGACTAATTTCGTGCGGATATTTTGGACTGTCGCAACAAAAAACGATATTGCTACAGCTTTAGTATTATCTTGCTCTAATTATCAACAGATTCGATAAGCTCATGCGCAATAAAATCAAATGAAAGAGTCAGATACATTTAGTTTTAATATTATTTAATTTAATTCATGTGTTAATATAAATTCTATAAACTATGTATAAACAAAATATAATTCTATTATTCAATATTGTTTTCTACTGTTGTAAAATTCGCAATCGATCATTACGAGAGCACTTTGTTGCCTGGTTAATGCTATTTAGCATCCATAGGCAATGTTTTTTTATAAGAATTAAAACCATAAATTTCAGTACTTGCGTACGATGTTCTGAACAAACGCTGGTTGAGGAAAACCATTCCGAGTATTGTTCAGTATTATTGGCCAGTTCGATACAACTATCAATTATAATTTGTTTAATGTTTTTCTCGTGATATCGTTTATCAAATATAACCCGAAATTTTTCTATTTGCATCTTGCATAACAAATAAAAATTCTCTTGTGGGGATTTTAGTGAACCAAAACTGTTATCATTATAATAATTTTTGTTATTTAAAAAATGATCACTATTGAGTTGTACAATATTATTTGATGATAACATATCTTCCAAACATTGCGTGCAATTGATTTTGCCCATTACTTTATATATTACATAACCAATAAAGTATTTCATTGAATTTTCTTCAATTGGTGAAGCTACGTACATTGCATTTTCGATTTCACCTGATAGCTCACTTTGTTCTTCAGAGATGTCTGCCAAATTATTATCGCTAGACTGAGTGTCATCTCGAAATTCGTCTATTAAAAAATTATCTAGGTCTGCTTCACAATTAGAATAATTTGATTTAAATTGTAGTTTTGAAGATAATATTTGTGACAAAATGTTGTTGAATTGGAAAAGCGATGGGTTTTTGTTGTTGCCACCTTTATATCTCACCTGCGCAAATAAATTTTCGATCGGGTCTTGATTTAATCTATTTGTTAATAAATAGGTTATATTTGAATTTTTAAAAAAATCTGTTGATAACAATAACGTTGCGTTTATTGTTTGTATTAAACCGTTTATACAATAAATAGATTTCGCCTCTCTGTAAGTTGTATTTTTGAAATATAATAAATAATCGTTTAACGTTTGATACACTTTGTTATTTTCTGCTAAGGCACATTTATAAGGGCTCGAATTAAATAATGTTTTACTGTTTAAACAATCAAATACATTATTTGAAACTTCAAAAAATTTTGACGTCGATACAGCAAGTTCTTGGTCATTGAATTTTTTCAAATCGATGGCAGTTTTAATGCCAGCTACAACACTTCTACTAAAAATTTGTGTGGCATAACGAACACGCATTTTTTCGAATGTATTAGGGTAAATATGCTTCGACGTTAGCTTGGGGCAAAGTTTAGTTGTTGCATTTTTTTCCCAATTATATAAATGTTGAACCACGCTCCAACAAACAGTACCTGAACAGTAATATTTCGTACCATTCAATAGATTATTGCGCAAAGATTTTATTAAATGGCAAACGTCATAAAGACAATATATCTTTTTATCATTATAATAAAAATATGGATGTTCCGATGTAACATTCAAGGTTTTGTAGCATTTTCTATTGTTGCTACCCTGATCACAAACTATCGCAGATACTGTTAAGCCTACTGTGTCACAAATTTTCATATTTTCATAAATCATTTTTTTAAGGTTTGACCCACATATATTGGTTTTCGTTGCATAGTAGTTTAGTACAAATTTCCATTGCGAGAATATACCCCTAACCATAAACACACAAACCGTTTGTGCTCTAGAACGAGTTCTGAAAGAACCAAAATCCTGAACCCCCTGAATTTCATCGTGAACTATATTATATGTTAAATTTCGTCTTATTTTAATTTCATCGAAAATTAATGTAACAAATTTATCTTTATCATCTAAAGCTTCTACGGCATGTTTCAGTCCTTTTAATAATACTTCATTTGTTCCAGGTCTTAAGTTTTTTATTGGTCTCCATCTATTGATTGATGATTTTGAGGGTAAATTGAAATTGAGACAGTTTTTCATAAAAAAATATGTAGCGGGTGATTTGAAATAAAGTGTTTGTGATACTTCCTTTTGGAAATTTGTATAAACATTTTTAGTATTAGTTGGGGCAACCAACATTTTGACAAATGATTTCACAGTAGGCTCAAGGTCACTTCTTTCATTAAGTACATCGATCCACTTTTTTTTATTTTTATATAACAAATTTGAAGTTTTTCGTTTTAACATAAACACTTTAGCACTTAGATATTTAATTTTAAGAGATTTTTGCTTTAAATTTGATTTTAATTTTTCAATTTCGATCATCAATTTGTTGTTTAATTTACGGTACTGATCAACGGTTTTGATTGCACGTTCACATGAATTACATAATTCAGTGGCAGTTGACGAAGTTTTATTAGAGGATACTGGCAAATTTTCTATCTCGGAAAACGTTATATCGGATGATTGAGAGAGTGGATGTGCTTTATTATGGTATGTTTTTATATTCGAATATTTCGATGGAATGGATTGTAAATTACTTGATGGTAAATTTAGTGATGGAATGGCTCTATTTGTAAGTTTTTTTTTTCCTATAAACTTGGGATCAAAGTGGGCACTACATATTCGTTTTTTGATCAATGTATCAATTAACAGTGGATGCGGTTCTATTTGACACGCTATTAACCATTCTCGAGCCTGATCTATATTTTTTGGGAAACGAAAAAGTTTTAACGAAGAATTTCTTCTAGAATTGCCACAATGGTTTACTATGCAAGTCAATCCAGACGTTAATTTATTTTTATTCATTTTTATTAGAAAACACGTACTTTTACACTAATTAATAAAACACCAAACTACTTAAAAGTAGATTCAATACTAAACTAAACTATAAATTAATTTCATAATTTCATATTGTATTTTGAATTGTGTTGTACAAAATTTAATAAAAAAGGAAATACTAACACCAATATATGCTTTATAAACGAAAACCAATAACCTTCATTGTGTTATACTTTATACAATCATACTATACAGTAAACCAAAAAAATGATTTCTTCTTTTTATATTTCAATTCTCTATCATTATTTCTGCATAGAACATTTGTTTGCTTGTGTATGGTTCATCTTTATATACTTGATCTATGGTAGTTGGCAATGGAGTAGGAAGGGTATACTTTGACGTTTAAACACAAACTATTTAAGCAATCATAAGTTGTGTTCAATTGTGTGTGATTTAATTAAATTATGGTTAGATTTTGTTGTGTGCCGAATTGCCAGATTATTAAAAAAGTTCGTTAATTAAATTCCACCATTTTCCGAGTGAACACAAATTTAAAAAAAATGGCACGGAGGATTTACATCTCTCAAACGCGACGGTGCTGCCAGGAAAACAGCGGCAAGGATTGAATTGATGTTCGGAATATTCGGGATGAATTAACAACAACACTCGAAATGTGTAGAAATAATTGAGCCGTACAAATGTATCCTGGCACAGTATTTACAGGCTCCAAGACCTTCTAATAGAAGTATATACCATCGTAATCGGATTTCTATTACGGATTTTGAATTTTTGGTCAAAATTCCTGATGATTAGTTCAAGTGATTTTGACTAAATTTCATTTATATATAAAAAAGTTCTATTAAAATTATTATTTTAAAAGTATTTTAATTAAATTTTTTCTTCCAAATTGGGACCTAGTTTCTGTTAAAATTTTCAAATGCAAGTAATTAATAAAAAAAAAAAAAATTGATACATGTAGAAATTGAACGACGGTGGTCAAGAAATAAATTCATTGACTGACTGGTGTCGTCGGCCTGAGCCACGCCTGGGTTAAGGGTCAAAAATATGTTCAATTCAATTTCTTCTTATAAATTGGTTCAACACAGCTATTGTTACCATTTTCAATTTTCTCTATTCAAATGGTATGTATGAGAGATGTATATATCTTGTATACCACTCTTTATATTTGTACCGGTGGTTAGGTGGTTAGAGTGATGGTCTATGGTTCCATAGCAGTTCGAATCTATGTTCGAGTCTCATTTCGGAACCACAACACATTTTCTTTTTTCACAAAATTCATTCGCTTCTGTAAAAAATTTCATATTGAACGAGAAACATGAAAATTTTATTTCAAGCTGAAAAAAGTTGAACAATAATTGATAGACATTTTTGTAAAATTCAGATCTTGTTTTGCACAGAATCAAGGATCGAATCTTGGCACACGAAACCAATAGCCATCACTCTAACAACCTAACCACCGCCGTATATTGATATGCATATCTTTAATACTTAACATTTAAATGAAGAAAACTGGAGTCGAACTTATGTCCACAGAACCAAAGTCCATTACTCTAACCACTACACCATCGCCTCATATTTTTTTCGTTGCTAAATTCGTCTCTTATATTAGCAATTTGAATAGAGAAATTAAATTAAAAATAATTGGATCGAACCACAAATAAAATATTGTACGATCGTGGCGACTTCTCTGTTTGAGTAGCGACACTATCGTTAATGTAAAACTGTTATAAAGTAGAGAAAATAGATAGATGTGTCTAGACTTATCTAGACTAATCGAAAATTGTAGAAATTTCTAGAATGGTTAGAATATTTGGTATAAATACGCGACAAACAGTTGGGAGTAAATCAGATGTGTTTTAACCGTGAGAGTGCTAATAGGAATTAAAAGGAAAAAGTGACGTGTTTATAAAGTAAAATAAAGTGTGATTAAAGTGTAATTTAGTGTTGTTAAAGTGTAGTAAAATAGTTATTGTCAAGTTAAATAATTAAGTTAAATAAGTGAAATAATTAAATTACTGTTTAGTGTAAATAATCGGAATAAATAAATTTTGTGTAATCTAGAATTTACATCGTTTGTTTTATTCACAATCCAGTGATCGAACCTTGAATTTGACAAGGCAAAAACGTAACAATTGGTGACAGCGGTGGGATTGTGAATTAAAAGATGATTCTAGACGAATTGAAGATTTCCGATTTAAAGGAAGAGTTGGAGGGACGTGGTTTGTCAACGGTCCGGCCAGAAAAATGTATTGAGGCAACGATTACTTCAAACATTGAAGATGGAGGGTAATGATCCGGCTAGTTATAATTTTGATGAATCGACATTTTCCGACCACGTAGAAGGGGACGAAGAGAATGGTGAAAGTAAAGAGGCGGTAGTGGAGGTTGCACCGGTACCTTCTGGAAATTTCGATATGGCGCAGTTAATGACCGTTATGATGGAAATGAACAAGTCAGTTGAAAAGTCCAGTAGCCATTAAATCAGGAAATGAAAGAAATTAAACAGTCAAATCAGCGCATGGAGCAGTCAGTGGGCGAAATCAATAACAAAATGGACGAGAAATTCAATGAAATGTATATCAATTTACATGATGAAGTAGAGCAAATTGAACAAAAATTACAAAAGGACATCCAAGGGTTGAAGCAGAAAGTTATTGACGGCAATGGAAAAATACAAACAGATATGGAAGAGTTACAAGAGAAAGTTCTAGGCTTCGAAAAAGAACTTCTTTACCTCAAAGTTAACGGAACAACGTCGACAGTATCTCAGCCAATTCAAGCAATGAAATTTAATAAGCCACCGATATTTGATGGCACAACATCATTTGCGGTTTTCAAATTTCAATTCGAGACAACGGTTAATCAAAATGGGTGGAATGACGCAAATCGGGGAACAGCATTAATAGAGGCTCTAAAATGAGAAGCGGCTGAAACACTGCAGACTATTCCGCAGTATGACCGTAGTAATTACAACGAAATAATGAAGGCGCTGGATCGAAAGTATGGAAGTGACCATAAGCTAGAGATGTATCGTATGGAGCTGAAGAGCCGATGTCAAAAGATCGGAGAGTTTCTTCAAGAATATTCCGCAGCAGTCGAGTGGCTAGTGCATTTGGCACATGTGAATACATCTCCCGATTACATAGAGAGGATTAAGATGGACGCATTCATCGATGGAATACGGGATCCGGAAACACGTAAAACAGTGAAGTTATCACCTAAGGCGTCTTTTGCCGACACCATCGCGTGTGCTTTAATAAATGAGACTGCGCAGGCTATCATAAAACCGTCGCTTAAGGTACGACGAGTAGAAATGGATAGCAGCACAAACTTCGAGCGGTCGGTTGCAAGACGCAGAGAGGGTGGTAGCAAAATAAAATGTTGGACATGTGACAAAATGGGTCATATGTCGAGAGACTGTAAAGAAGGAAAATGGAGACGTACAAGATTACGATCTCCTATGCAACGAGCAACAAGTAGAGAGCGGACGTTGGTCAAGGAAGATGGCCAAGAACGAAAATAGTCGTTAAACTACAACGAGTCAGCCTAAAGGGGCAGAAGCTGACTCCCACAACCAATTGCCCCATAACCTCCATCCCTATTTCGAGATTGGGACGAGTCGGTGACAGCTTAACAATTAAAGGAAGTATTGACGGGAAGAGCTGTGTTATTACCCTGGATACAGGAGCGGTGCGCACGTTTGTCCGTGAGGATCTAGTAAAGGGAAGAGTACTACCAGCCAATGGGTTGAAGTTACGTACAGCCACAGGAGAGAGCGCAGACATAAAGGGCAGGAAGCTTGTGAGAATTAAGATAGGAATGCTCAATTCCAACACGAAGTGCTGGTCGCAAAAATTGTGGATGAAGTCATCTTGGGGATGGACTTCATGAGGGCGGATGGCTTCGTGGTGGATGTTGGAAGAGGAGTATTGGACCGTGCTAATTTCGAGTTACCACTGCGAGTGGATGATGTGGAAACAACTACTAGGCGGGTAATAATAGAACATCGGGAAAAGCTGCCACCGAATTCGGAAACAATTGTGTGGGGGGAGATTGGAGGGAGGTTCTGGGTCACCCAGGTTATGGGTTGTAGAAGCCAGTGAAGAAGAAAGCGAAACCAAAAGAATTATGATAGGGAGGACGTTAGTAAAATCAGATAACGAATGTAGGGTACTGATTAGGACCCTTAATCTCTCGGAAAAGACAAAACCAATTAAAAAAGGAACTGTTATTGGTAAATGTGAAGAGGTGTCAACGATAATGAAATGCGAGCAGAAAAATCCGATTAGAAATACCGATACGCAAGGACAAAAGCAAATAGTAGAACACCTCATGCAGAATTGGACTGCGGATCTTACCATGAACCAGAAAAATTCAGAACGACAACGGTTCGAACAGTATACTCGTAAGTCGATATTTTGCAGTACACCGGATAATAATGAAAGGGCTAACATGGTGAAACATCGAATTGATACCGGAACGGAGACACCTATACGCCAAGCGCCGAGAAGGTTACCTTTAGCAAAACGAGAAGAGGTGGATCGAATGGTAACGGACATGCAGGCAGCTGGAGTGATTGAATCATCAAACAGTCCATGGAGTTCACCAGTAGTATTAGTCGAAAGGAAGGATAGGAAAATGCGCTTTTGTGTCGATTACAGAAAGCTAAATTCAGTGACGAAAAAGGATAGCTACCCATTACCAAGGATCGATGACACGTTAGATACATTGTCAGGTGCTAGAATGTTTTCAACATTGAACCTGCAATGCGGGTATTGGCAGGTGGAAGTACAAGAGCAAGATCGTAAAAAAACGGCGTTCAGTGTGGGTAATGGGCTATGGCAGTTTAACGTGATGCCATTTGGATTATGTAATGCGGCCACTTTTGAACGACTAATGGAGCGCGTGTTAAAGGGACTGTACTGGAAGACTTGCCTCGTGTATTTGGATGACATCATATTTATGGGAAAGGATTTCGAAGAACACTTAAGAAATTTATCAGAGGTATGGAAGCGGCTACAATCAGCCGTTTTAAAGTTGAATACGAAGAAGTGGTCATTATTCAGAACAGAGGTAAAATTTTTGGGGCACATGGAATCCACACCGATGAGGACAAGATATCAGCGGGAAAGGACTGGCCAAGACCTAAAACATTACGGGAATTACGGAGCTTCCTCGGATTGTGCATTTATTATAGGCGTTTTGTGCCAGGATTTGCCAATGTGGCAAAGAGCTTACATGATTTGACCCGGAAGAACAGAGCATTTGAATGGAATGACGAGCAAGAGGAGTCATTTAATGAATTGAGAAGGCGATTATGTACGGCACCATTATTGGCATACCCTATACCTGGTGTTAAGTTTATTCTTGATACCGATGCAAGTAATGATGGCATCGGACGGGTGTTGTCACAAAGAAATTGAAGGGCAAGAAACAGTAATAGCTTATTACTCGAAGGTGTTATCTAAACCAGAACGTAACTATTGTGTAACTCTTAAGGAATTATTGGCTATAGTGGAATGTGTGAAACATTTTCATAAGTACCACTATGGCCCAGAATTTCATATACGGACGGACCATGGAGCATTACATTGGCTACTGCAGTTCAAGAATCCAGAAGGACAAGTAGCGCGTTGGATTGAGCGACTACAGAGTTATCATTACCAGATCGAACATCGGAAAGGGAGTACACATGGAAATGCCGATGCATTGTCAAGACGATCATGTCAAGTGGAATGTGAGCACTACGGGCGTATAGAAGCAAAGGAAGACGTTATCGACATCAGGCTTATGCAAATACTACCCGATAAGGAATGGACGGATGAAACGGTTAGGGACGAGCAGTTAGCAGATCCAGATTTGGCAATAATCATGCAATATAAGGAGACATGAAATCGTCCAACTTGGTGTGAAATTGCGGATAAGAGTCCTACAGAACGGATGCTTAAAACGAATATGGGAAAGCTCGGACGGTAAAGTGAAACAATTGGTCAAAGTGGTGCCTAAGTCTAGGATTGCCGAGATATTGAAGGAGTATCACGGAGGGGCAAGTGGGGGTCATCTGGGAATTAATAAAACACTTGCCAAAATACGTCAACGTTTTTACTGGTCAGGATGTAGACAATCTGTAGTGGAGTGGTGTAAAAAATGTGATCAATGTGCGGCGGTAAAAGGACCTGCACGGAAAAGTCGGGGAACAATGCAGCAATATAACGTTGGAGCGCCATTTGAAAGAATTGTAATGGATGTGGCAAGACCATTCCGGACTATGGATGTTGCTAACAAATATGTGCTAGTAATAATGGACTATTTTAGCAAATGGCCAGAGGTGTATCCCATACCCAATCAGGAGGCAACCACGATAGCTGACGCAGTGGTTAATAATTGGATAAGTCGTTTTGGAGTACCAATGGAGATTCACACAGACCAAGGAAGAAATTTTGAGTCAGTTGTATTTCAGGAAGTCTGTCAGTTGCTCGGTATAAATAAAACAAGAACAACGCCTTTATATCCTCATTGGGATGGTATGGTGGAAAGATTCAACGGGACGTTGGAGCAATATTTAGCAATGGTCGTGGATAATGATCAACGCAACTGGGATTGACATATTCCGATGTTCCTGATGGCGTATCGATCAGCAGTACATGACTCAACGGGAATGACACCAGCGAGAATCCTTTTTGGAAGTAATCTGCGATTACCCGGAGATCTAAAGTTTGGAGCTATTCCGTCATCAGCTTTAGATAGACAAAATTATGTTGACCAGATGAGAGGAGAACTCGACGAGGTACACCAGTTTGTACGAGAGACGATACGAGTATCAAGTGACCGGATGAAGGCTCGATATGACATACGAGCAAATAATAAAGGTTTCGAAGAAGGAGATTTAGTATGGCTTTACAACCCACAACGGAAGAAGGGTTTGTCACCAAAGCTGCAACCTTCATGGGAAGGGCCGTACACCATCATCACCAAAATAAATGACGTGGTCTACCGGATTAAGAGAGGGCAGCGAGGAAAGTTAAAGGTGGTGCATATAGAGCGATTAGGGATCTACAGGGGAAGTGAGTTGGATCCTGTTCGGGACGAATCAGGATTAGGTAGGGATGATGTTACGATCGTGACGACATCTCTGTTTGAGTAGCGACACTATCGTTAATGTAAAACTGTGATAAAGTAGAGAAAATAGATAGATGTGTCTAGACTTATCTAGACTAATCGATTATTGTAGAGATTTCTAGAATGGTTAGAATATTTGGTATAAATACGCGACAAACATTTGGTAGTAAATCAGTTGTATTTTAACCGTGAGAGTGCTAATAGTAACTAAAAGGAAATGTGAAGTGTTTATAAAGTAAAATAAACTGTTATTAAAGTGTAATATAGTGTTGTTAAAGTGTAGTAAAATAATTATTGTGAAGTTAAATAATTAAGTTAAATGATCTAGAATTTACTTCGTTTGTTTTATTCACAATCCAGTGATCGAACCTTGAATTTGACAAGGCAAAAACGTAACAATATTAACATCAAAAGTTACACCTAAATAATTAAACAAATTAACTCTTTCAATATTAATGCTATTAACTGTAAATGGAGATAACGTAATCATTGATTTATATGGAGAGTGGAATATCATTTATTTAGTTTTAGAAATATTTAGCGAAATTAGATTAGATTTAAGGAACTCTAATAATATACCAAGATCATATTCCATTTTAGTCAATATAGTATCTGGATTTACGGTTTCATAAAACAAAGCCGTATTATCTGCAAATATTCTAATATGACCACTTAATAATAAGTAAGATATATCATTAGTGTCTCCATCAACCGGGGCTGGCAGGTCGGAGCAAGGAGTCAAACACGCCTTCGGAGCGCGATTCAATATCACTTTGACACCTCTAGCATAACATCACCAGCACAGTTAGTGGCAACTACCAGAAGAGCATGTGAAGATGCGTTAGAGTCTAGAGATCGAACTGGACGAAAAGCCGTTTACTGGTGGACTCCGGAAATCGCTGAACTTCGCAGACGATGCAATCATGCCAGGCGAAGGCTTACAAGGGAGAACACGCGCACTAGCGAACAAGCAGACATATCCTTTCAACAAAACCTGAAGAGCGCTCGTGCCTACATGAGGAAATGCTGGAAATCCCTCTGTAACACAATCGAAGAGGATCCTTGGGGAGATGCATATAAGATTGTAATGAAGAAGTTCGGGCAAAAAACGCCTGCACTTTCCCCAGATATTACTAACACCGTAGTGGCTGCTCTCTTCCCGATGCATGACCTAGTGCAACATGGAAATATAAGTCCGCTAGAGATCCCACCTTTTACATCTGACGAACTCTCTATGGCATGGCGGAAACTCAAAACAAAAAAAAGTGCCGGGCGAGATGGCATTCCATCAGAGGCCGTTAGAATCGCTGCAGAAATCCACCCAAAAAAGGTGTTACACGTGATGAACTCGGCCCTAGAAAACGAGGAGTTTCCGTGTATCTGGAAAATAGCGCGCCTGGTTCTGCTAAATAAAGATGGAAAACCGGATGGTGTACCGACATCGTATAGACCACTCTGTCTGCAGGATACTTTCGGAAAACTTTTCGAACATTTGCTGTTACACAGACTGGCCAACGAAGTTGCTAATAATCAATTCGGATTTCGAGCAGGGTACTCCACAACAGATGCTATAGCGGCAGTTATGAAGCTTGTAGATGCAGCCGCTGAGGGTACACAATACACGCGGTACGTCCCAGTAGTAGTATTACACTAGACATAAGAAATGCCTTTAACAGCGCATCTTGGGAATTAATTCTAAGAACTAAATAACTTCAAAGTTAGCCCATATCTGACGAAGGTACTCCAAACCTACCAGAGTGAGCGACGAATTATTGTGGAAGCTGGAGGTATAGCAACCCAAATGGAAGTTACGAGTGGAGTTCCCCAAGGATCTATCTTAGGACCTATGCTCTGGAACATCTTATACGCTGGCATCCTTCGAATTCAGCTACCCGAAGATGCATATTTGGTGGGGTACGCGGATGATTTAGTGCTTGTTGTCTCCGGCAGACATGAGCAACAACTAGTTGAACGAGTGGAAGCGGGAGTAGAGGAGATTTCCAGATGGTTTCGTATTCATCGGATGCAATTGGCTTCAGAAATGACTGAAGCGGTTATAATGGCAGGCCGAAGAGTGCTCCAATCGATTTCCTTCAAAGTGGAAGGAGTTAAAGTAACACCGACAACCCACATCAAGTACCTGAGTGTATGGCTAGACTACCGTCGCGGCTTTCAAGAGCATGTAAGGCAAATTGTGACAAAGGCGACCCGGACAACAAAAGGGCTCATCAGATTGATGACAACTGTTGGTGGACCAAGCACCGGAAAAAGGATATTGCTCTTATCGGTTGTTTTATCCGCAATACTTTATGGAGCACCCATCTGGATATGAGCTTTAGATATTGCAAGGGCGTCCGAGCAGTTGAAACGAGAAAGAAGTGTACCGATACTGTAGGAGAGATGACACCACGAACTATTATCTCGAAGATGGTGGCGGAGGAGAATGGTTGGTATGCTATAAGCAAGATGATTACGGTAATATTGACCATAAAAAAGAGGGACGAAGCGAGCACAACGAATTGAACAAACAAGAAAACAATACAGACATCCAGCGGTTGAAGTAATGCAAACTTTGTGGTACCGGGCGCTGCGAGGAGCTGAGGCTTGGATTTTTTAGTCGGTAAGAGTCCGGGACAATGTCCATGAGTATTTTCCCCCTAAAAAAAAAAAAAAAAAATTATGGGTAGAAATTGAAATAATTTATATAACTAAATAAAACAAAAGAAAATCAGTGTCATAGCCCCCACCAGAGGCAAGCGGCTGATTATAATAATAATAATATATGAGTGGAAAAAATAATATTAAATTAGTAAAAAACGATTCAATTAGTGATTTACGAGGTGTAGAAAATTGTGAAACTAGTACACCAGAAAGAGAATTTAAGTTGAACATATCAAGTTTAATTAACGATAGTCAAGACAGGACAAATATAGAATTATTTTACACTTCAGAAACATGTTTTTTTTTTTTTTTTTTTTTTCAATTTTATTTAAATATTTTAAATAAACAATTATTACAATCTAGTCACCTGGACAAATGAGCAATTTTATTCTAACTTAATTTACTATGTTGTATTAATCTATGGCTTCTTCCCACTGGTGTTCCATAGTGTCTGATAAATTGAATTAAACCACGTCGTTATTGTGGGTTTTAGATCAGCATTACGCTGTTTACACTAGCAATTACACCAGCTCAAAAGGTTTAGTTCGTTTGAGCCTGCGTACAATATCTGTGTTGTTTAACAGCTTAGTTGCCTCAGTGTTAACATGTTGTTCGAGCCTTTGCCTATGCCTCAGTGCATTTTTTTGGATTTCCTTTGAAACAGTGTCCACTTTAAGGTCCCTATGGAGGTCTCTGTTTCTAACATACCATGGTGCATCAACGATGTTCCTTAATACTTTGTTTTGAAATCTTTGGATGATTTCCACGTTGCTCTGTTTGGTACAACCCCAAAGTTGGATACCATAAGTCCAAACCGGTTTTAATATTTGTTTATATAATAGAAGTTTGTTGTATGTTGATAGAGCGGAGCTCCTTCCTATCAGCCAATACATCTTTCTATATTTAAGCCCTAGTTCTTCACTTTTCTTTTTGACGTGTGCTTTCCATCGTAGTTTTGCATCTAGTGTCATGCCAAGGTACTTAGCCGTGTTGGCATACGGTATTATTTCTTGATTAATTGTAACCGGAATATGTTCGAGTCGTTTGTTTGTAAAATTGATGTGAACTGATTTAGTTTCGTTAAGTTTAATTCGCCATCTTTTGGTCCAGTTATGTATTTGAGTAATAGCCAACTGTAAACTCTGTGTTGATTCTTCGTTGCTATCTCCAACAGCTAAGATTGCCGTGTCATCAGCAAAGGTCGCCACAGTGTTGTTTTCTAATACAGGGAGATCATTAGTGTACAAAAGGTATAGGACCGGACCTAATACACTGCCCTGCGGTACTCCTGCCTTGATTTCTTTCAATTCAGAATAGGAATCGTCTAATTTTACTCTAAAGAATCTATCTTTCAAGTATGATTCTAATATTGTAGTGAATTGCATTGGTAGTACAGTTCTTAACTTATAGTTAAGTCCTTCATGCCAAACTTTATCAAAGGCCTGTGCAACGTCTAAGAATATCGTTGAGCAGACTTTTTTCTCCTCTAATGCTCCTTCAATAATATTAGTTATTCTGTGTACTTGATCTAATGTTGAGTGTTGGTTGCGAAAACCGAACTGATGATTTGGAATCAGGTTTTTCCTCTCAATTATCGGATTTAGCCTTTTCACTAATAACTTCTCAAAGAGTTTAGACATAACTGGTAATAGTGATATTGGCCTGTATGATCCAGTTTTGTGTGGTGGTTTCCCAGGTTTCGGAATCATAATTACTTCTGCAATTTTCCAGAGGCTGGGTACATATTTCAATCGAAAGGCGCCATTTATAATATTGGTGAGCTTTAATAGTGCTTTCCTTGGTAGTTCTTTTAAAATTTCTGCTGTGATAAGGTCATAACCCGGCGCTTTTCTCGGATTCATATTTGTTTTTATCTCATACATGACTTCTTTTGGTGTTGCTCGTAGGATTTCGTCACTTTCCTGTACAACCTCTTCAGTTATTATTTCAGCTTCCAATGATTGGTCATCATGTGGTTCAAATATTTTTTCCAGGTATTCAGCAAAATTTCGTACTTTATCTTCGTTATTTCTGGCCCATTTGTTATCTTCTGTTCTGATTGGAGGAATCTGCATTATTGGCCTTTTAATTCTTCTGGTTGCTCTCCAGAGAGAATAATCAGTACTAGTATCATTAGATAATTTTCTGAGGTAGTTACTGATAGATTCGTCTTTCAAATCTTTGATTTCCCTTTTAAGTAGCTGAGTCAGATTGTTTAGCTTAGTTTTATCTTGAGGGGCTCTAGTTTGTTGCCATATTCTCCTTGCCCTTCTTTTTTCTGCCAAGAGCTCTCTAATTTCTCTAGGGTAGTTGTTTCCCTTAATTTTCTTTTTAACTTGAGGTGTGTTTTCCCAAGCTGACTGCTGTATGTCACATATGAACTTGTGAACTTCGTTTTCTAATTGCTCCTCACTCCTTAGCGGAACCATTAAGTTAATTTTTCTTTCTAACGACAGTCTAAAGTATTCCCAATTTGTGTGCTTATTTACTAAACTGGGATAGCTTTCTTTTTGAATGATCCTTTCACTTAATGTCAAAAGTATTGGGGAGTGATCAGAGCTTAAGTCAATACTTTCATCTATATGTATATAATTTACAGATATATTTTTCACTATAAAGAAATCAATTAGATCTGGTATTTTATTTGGATCAGTTGGCCAGTAGGTCGGTTTACCATTTGATAAGGCTTCACAACCGTATTTTCTGATAGCATTGAGGAGTTCTTTCCCTTTGGTTGTTGTTAGTCTAGAACCCCAGTGGATATTTTTTGCATTAAAATCTCCTCCAATTACAAATCTTTTCCCTAGTTTACTGAAAAATTCAAGATAATCTTTTTCTCTTCAGAAACATGTAAAGAAAGTTTAATAGAGTTAGAAGCAACAAAAACAGAACATAGTTAGATAGAGTAAAATTATATAGTAGCAAAAAAAGCTTATATTAAAACAGACATGACAGAATTAGAACAAGAAATGAAATTTATGAACAGACTTTTTACGTCCTTGAAGATACCAGACGTTATAAAAGATCTTCAGGAGTTCCATGGCGACATAGAAACCTTACATCAATTTATATAGAATGTATGAATGGTAACGATTGGGACGAAATTAAGCAAAGTCGAATAAATGATTATAACGACAAAAGATCAGAAGTAGCTCTAATACGGGATTTACATAGACTTCGACAATGTAATGACTCCACAGAACAATTCCATTCAAAAATATTAAAAATTCAAACTGTATTATTAAATCAGGTTAGGTTAAAAAATGAAGGAACTATAACAAAAGAAGAGTTATTTAAAGAAATGTGCTTAGCACAGTTTCTATCAAATCTACAAGAACTATAATTAGGTTCTAATACCAGGGCAAGGGATGCAACTACATTAAGCGCAGCTTTAGAGCTATATATTGAAGAAAATATGTACTACATAAACGTTTCACAGTATAGATTTCAAAATCTTAAAACCAATTACAGATTCGGTTATAACCGATAATTAGTTCAACAGAACGCTCAACAATTCCCTTCAAGACCGTTTCAAAATTATAGAAACCAAATCCAACCATTCCAACATGGTAGGTAACCAAAAAATTTCACACCACCAAATTTCATACCACCACAAACTTATCCCCAAAGACAAGTTAGATTCAATACCCAGTTACCATTGAACACTCAAAATCAAGCTAATCCAAGTTTTCGAAAAATTCCACTACATCCATATCCCGCTATAAAATACGAAAACAAAAACCTATATAACAGTCAAACAGATCAGCAAGAAATAGGAAATGTTGATTATGATGAAGAACAGTTAGTACCTGTAGAAGAGCACAAGATGAGTGCGAAATTAATTATGTAGAAAACAATGACGTTGACTTATTTTAAATAAAAAACTTTTATTTTTGATTTTATAGTTTAATTCTTCCTTATGGTGACAATTTTTATTTTTGATTTTTTCGGTGTGTAAGTAAGTGTTGTAAGTGTTTATCGTATTAATCTGCTAGTACTTTTGTTGTATTCTACGCTTATGTATTTTTCATTTAGGTTGTTGTCTTCAGGTATTAATGTCGTCATTGTTTGTTGATGTATTTTTGTTCTTTGTTTATTGTTTATTTTATCTATTAATGTTGTCTTGTATCCGTTTCTGTTTGCTATGTATTTTATGGTGTTTAATTCTATTTCGTAGTCTTCTTTTGTCATGGGTACTCTATTTAGTCTGTTGATCATGTGGTTGTATGCTGATAATTTGTGTTCGTGTGGATGGTGTGTTTCATTATGTATTGTATGGTTAGTTTGTGTTGGTTTTCTGTATATTTTAAAGTTGTGTTTTGAATTTTTGTTTGTGATAGTTAAGTCTAGAAAGTTAATTTTGTTGTCGGTTTCTGTTTCTATTGTGAATCTTATGTTGGGATGTCTACTGTTTATGTATTGGTGTAGTTTTTCTAGCTGTCTTTTTGTGCCTTTGAATAATAAAATTATGTCGTCTACGTATCTGTACCAATATACTATGTCTTTTTTGTATGGGTTTGTTTCGTTCATTATATGACTGTTTTCAAAGTTGTTTAAATAAATTTCTGCTAATGTTCCTGAAAGTGGGCTTCCCATTGGTAATCCTTTTGTTTGTTTGTAAAATTCGTTATTATGTTCGAAGTAATTTTGTTTTGTAATTTCTGTTATTAAATCTATTATTTCCTTTATGTCTATTGTTCTAAGTCCGTTTTTCTCTAGTAAGTTTCTTGTTATTTCTATTGTTTCGTCTATTGGTATGTTCGTATACATGTTGGTTATGTCGAATGATGTCATTTTTGCGTTGTGTGGAATATTGACTAATTTTATCTTATCTATTAATTCTATGTTATTTGTTAATGAGTAATTATTTTCTACTTTAATGTGTTGTTTCAGCAATTTGTTAATGTGTTTTGCTATTTTGTATGCTGGAGCCGTGGTGAAATTTATCAATGGTCTTATTGGTGTATCTGGTTTATGTATTTTGGGTAATCCTGTTATACTGGGTGCATCTGGTTTTATAGCTTTGCTGTATCTTATAGTTTTATCGTTTAATATGTTGATTGAGGCGTTGATTACATGTTTAATTTTGATGTTGTATTCCAAGGTTGGGTCCGATTTTAATTTCATTATTTCGTTGTTTTTTATGTATTCATTGATTCTATCATGATATTCTTCTGTTTTCATAATAACTATTGTGTTGCCTTTGTCTGCTTTTGTGATTATGGCGTTTCCTTGTTGTAGTTTTTTCTCTATGTTGTTGATAGTTTTTGAGTCTGGTGATTGGGTTTTTGTATGCATTTTTTGTTTTGTTTTTTTGAGATCTGCTATGATTGTTGTTTTTATTTCTTGTTGATCTTGTGGTTTTGTTTTTATTATTGCATTTTCGATGTTTAATAGATGTTTATTGAAGTTTTTCTTGTTGTTTGTTGGTTGAATGTTGTGTTTTAATCCTTTATCTAATAGTTGTTTTTCTTTGTTATTGAATTCTATCTCAGTGAAATTTTCAAAAAATTGTTTTCAAATGTTTGTTGGTTGAATGTTGTGTTTTAATCCTTTATCTAATAGTTGTTTTTCTTGGTTATTGAATTCTGTCTCAGTTAAATTTTTTGAAAATACTACTTTACTATCACAAACAAAAATTCAAAACACAACTTTAAAATATACAGAAAACCAACACAAACTAACCATACAATACATAATGAAACACACCATCCACACGAACATAAATTATCAGCATACAACCACATGATCAACAGACTAAATAGAGTACCCATGACAAAAGAAGACTACGAAATAGAATTAAACACCATAAAATACATAGCAAACAGAAACGGATACAAGACAACATTAATAGATAAAATAAACAATAAACAAAGAACAAAAATACATCAACAAACAATGACGACATTAATACCTGAAGACAACAACCTAAATGAAAAATACATAAGCGTAGAATACAACAAAAGTACTAGCAGATTAATACGAAAAACACTTAATAGATTTGGATACAAAACAGCATACAAAAACAACAACAAACTGGGACAAAAACTGAAAAATAGAAACAAAAATCGACAAATAGACACAGGAGTATACAAATTAACATGTGACAATTGCACCAAATTTTACATAGGACAAACAGGTAGATCATTTACAACCCGATTCAAAGAGCACATCACTGACATACAAAAGACCGAACCAAAATCAAATTACGCCCAACACATAAAACAGGAAAAACACAACTATACAGATTACAAAACAAACTTAAAAATTTTACATAAAACTAGAAAAGGACAGATGCTAAATAGATTAGAAGAACTTGAAATATATAAAAACAAAGCCAACGACAAACTTATGAATGACAAAATAAACACAAAGACAAACAAAATATACAACCTGATCATAGAAAAATAAAATACTAACACTATATAAGCACAGTAATTTTTAAGAATATTTAATAGTTAACAAGGTACTGAGGAAGACGCAAGTCGAAATCGATTTACTGAAAAAATCAAAAATAAAAATTGTCACCATAAGGAAGAATTAAACTATAAAATCAAAAATAAAAGTTTTTTATTTAAAATAAGTTATATAGTGACAAAAGATTACACAAAAACATTAAAATGAATAACATTCATTTAAACTCAATTAATGACGTTGAGTTTTTTTTACAAAAGAAGCCTCGGAATAGTGAATATTAACTCCCATCTAACAAATAAATTACCATATATAACAATTACCGTAAAAAATAGAAAACTCAAGCTATTGATAGACACAGGTTCCGATGAATCTTATATAAACCCAAGCTTAATAAAACCCGAAAAAACCATACACATCCCTCCAGTAAAGGTTACCACCATATCAAACCAAATCTTAGTAAACAAAATAATATACCTACACGGTTTCCCTGAATTCCAAACTAAACAAAAATTACTTTTTCATTTATTAAAATTCCATGAAAAATTTGATGGATTAATAGATGTTAATATCATAAAACACTTAGGCATTGAATTATTAATATTTCCGACACACGCACTAAAACTCATGTTTGATAAAACAAACAGCAACACCATTAACTTTCAAAAAATATATGAAAATTCTACTTGGATGAATATCCAAAGTAATCAAACTCGCGACACTTTACAGGAACTTTTCGACAAATACAAAGATTCAAAGTTACCATATACTAGTTCAATAACACACGAACTCGAACTAACAAATAACAAGCCAATCCACAAAAAACAATATAGGTATCCAAATTTTCAGATACCCGAAATCAAAAACCAAATACAAGAACTGCTTAAAAATGATATTATTCGTGAAAGTAACAGCCCGTGGAATAGTCCAATCATAATAGTAAATAAAAAAATAGATAACTCAGGGATGCAAAAATTTAGAATGGTAGTAGATTATCGTGAGCTTAATGCTAAAACTATAGATGACAGATTTCCTGTTCCAATTATAGAAGAATTGCTGGACCAATTATACGGTTGCAAGTATTTTTCAATAATAGATCTCAAATCCGGATTTCATCAAGTAAGGATGAATGATGAGGATATACAAAAAACAGTATTCTCTGCCCTAGGCAATCATTATGAATATATCAGAATGCCTTTTGGCCTCAAAAATGCTCCTTCCACCTTTTTGCGATTAATGAGCAGAACTCTAAATGAATTAATAGGTAAATGTTGTATGTGCTATATGGACGACATCATAGTTCACAGTAGAACAAAGAAAGAACATTTGGAACATTTTGAGTTAGTTTTTAAAAAATTAAAAAACGCAAACATGCGAGGACAAATAGATAAGTGTACATTTATGGAACAAAGAATCAAATTTCTGGGTCATATAGAACACACCAATGGAATTGAACCAAATCCAGATAAAGTAAAAACTATTGAAAAATTCCCTTTACCAAAAACAGTTAAACAAATAAAACAATTCTTAGGCTTAGTAAGTTACTATCGACGTTTTATTAAGGACTTCGCAGATAAAACAAAACCAATGACCAAACTATTAAAAAAGGGAGCAAAAATAGACATAAAGAGTAATGAATATAACAAGTGTTTCGAACAATGTAAAAAAATGTTGCTTGAAAAACCTATACTTCAATACCCCAACTTCAAAAGAAAATTTCGCTTGACCACAGATGCATCCGACGTAGCAATTGGAGCAATTTTGTCACAAGATGATACAGAGTTACCAATAGCATACGCTAGCAAATTGATACGATGGAGATTGAAACTCTCGGAATTCAAATATACAATCAAGTACAAAAAAGGATCTCGGAATTCAAATATACAATCAAGTACAAAAAAGGAATAAATAACACCAACGTGGATGCACTTTCTAGAATAACGGAAGTTAACCATCGAGAAGCAAATCCCGAAGAAGATCCGGAAGTAACAATCAAAATACCAGAAACCAATAAACCGATCAACGAGTTCGGAAAACAAATACTAATAAATATAAACAGCCTATACGACACACTGAGAGAAAAAACTATAACTTTACATGAGAAATTTAACAGAACAATATTTTGGAAAAACAAGTTTACACAAGAAGACATTACAAAAATACTACACAGAACTGACAACAAAAAGTATACAGCAATTCTTACGGACGATATCACATTTGAAAACATACAGAAAGTGTACAATGAAAATTTCAAGCAAAACGAAAACAGAATAGTACGAACAAGAGAAATTACAGATCTAATAAAACAAGCGGAAATAATATCAAAAACCCACAATCTACACCATAGAGGGATTACGGAAAACTATCAAAAAATTAAAAGAAAATATTATTTTCCTAACATAAAGGAAATATTAACAGATTACGTAAATAAATGTGAAACATGTAGTCTCAATAAATATGAAAGAAATCCAGTGTCAATTAAATTTAAAAATACGGAAACAACAAATGAACCTCTACAAAAAATACATGCAGATACTTTTGTCTTAAAAAACAAAGTATTTTTAACAATAATAGACAGTTTTTCAAAATTTGCTTCCACATACGAGATACCAGACAGACGAACCACCACCATAATAAATACCTTTAATAAACACTTCTCTAGAGAAGGAATCCCAAAGACACTAGTAATCGATAGTGCAACAGAGTTTAATGCAAAACTTTTCAAAGAATGTGCAAATATGTTTGACATAGATTTACATGTAACAACAGCAAAATCTTCAACGGGCAATAGTTTAATAGAAAGGTTCCATTCAACAATCACAGAATTGGTAAGAATTATATACTCCAAAAACAAAAACATGACAATCACAGAATTAATAGATGAAGCTACGTTAGCATACAATAACTCAATCCATTCGTCAACTAGATTGACACCCTTCGAATTACACAGAGGCCACATAGTTACAAAGACAGTAACACAAGACCTTAGAGACCAACCAGAAGAATTTCTTAAGATTATTAGAGCAAAGTAACAAAAGAACGCCGAACAAAAACAAATTATCATAAATAAGCTTAATAAAGACAGAAATGATCCCAAAACATTCGAACCAAATAACATTATTTACGAAAAACAACTAACACGAAACAAGTTAATGCCAAAATATATCAAGCATACGGTAGTTCAAGATAAAGGCGACCACACAATACTAACAAATAAAAGGACAGTTCATAAAAATAACATTAAAAAACAATATTTAATTATAGGACCCTAGCATCTATGACAGTTACGGATTATTCAACAAACAAAGGAGTAATTCCAATTTATATGGGCAACTCCAGAATAGTGAACGACAATACATATTTCTTTCATGTGATCAACGTGACATCTTACCCACCAATGATTAAACAAAACTTAGACAATTATATTGTTACGTTTTTGCCTTGTCAAATTCAAGGTTCGATCACTGGATTGTGAATAAAACAAACGATGTAAATTCTAGATCATTTAACTTAATTATTTAACTTCACAATAATTATTTTACTACACTTTAACAACACTATATTACGCTTTAATAACACTTTATTTTTACTTTATAAACACTTCACTTTTTCCTTTTAATTACTATTAACACTCTCACGGTTAAAACACAACTGATTTACTCCCAAATGTTTGTCGCGTATTTATACCAAATATTCTAACCATTCTAGAAATTTCTACAATATTCGATTAGTCTAGATTAGTCTAGACACCTCTACTGTTCTACTTTATAACAATTTTACATTAACGATAGTGTCGCTATTCAAACATAGATGTCGCCACGATCGTAACAATATTAAACATCAGGAATTAATTAAAAATAATAATGAATTAAGATAATTATTTACATTCAGACAGTAATTTTTAAGAATATTTAATAGTTAACAAGGTACTGAGGAAGACGCAAGTCGAAATCGATTTACCGAAAAAATCAAAAATAAAAATTGTCACCATAAGGAAGAATTAAACTATAAAATCAAAAATAAAAGTTTTTTATTTAAAATAAGTTATATAGTGACAAAAGATTACACAAAAACATTAAAATGAATAACATTCATTTAAACTCAATTAATGACGTTGAGTTTTTTTTACAAAAGAAGCCTCGGAATAGTGAATATTAACTCCCATCTAACAAATAAATTACCATATATAACAATTACCGTAAAAAATAGAAAACTCAAGCTATTGATAGACACAGGTTCCGATGAATCTTATATAAACCCAAGCTTAATAAAACCCGAAAAAACCATACACATCCCTCCAGTAAAGGTTACCACCATATCAAACCAAATCTTAGTAAACAAAATAATATACCTACACGGTTTCCCTGAATTCAAAACTAAACAAAAATTACTTTTTCATTTATTAAAATTCCATGAAAAATTTGATGGATTAATAGATGTTAATATCATAAAACACTTAGGCATTGAATTATTAATATTTCCGACACACGCACTAAAACTCATGTTTGATAAAACAAACAGCAACACCATTAACTTTCAAAAAATATATGAAAATTCTACTTGGATGAATATCCAAAGTAATCTAACTCGCGACACTTTACAGGAACTTTTCGACAAATACAAAGATTCAAAGTTACCATATACTAGTTCAATAACACACGAAATCGAACTAACAAATAACAAGCCAATTCACAAAAAACAATATAGGTATCCAAATTTTCAGATACCCGAAATCAAAAACCAAATACAAGAACTGCTTAAAAATGATATTATTCGTGAAAGTAACAGCCCGTGGAATAGTCCAATCATAATAGTAAATAAAAAAATAGATAACTCAGGGATGCAAAAATTTAGAATGGTAGTAGATTATCGTGAGCTTAATGCTAAAACTATAGATGACAGATTTCCTGTTCCAAATATAGAAGAATTGCTGGACCAATTATACGGTTGCAAGTATTTTTCAATAATAGATCTCAAATCCGGATTTCATCAAGTAAGGATGAATGATGAGGATATACAAAAAACAGTATTCTCTGCCCTAGGCAATCATTATGAATATATCAGAATGCCTTTTGGCCTCAAAAATGGTCCTTCCTCCTTTTTGCGATTAATGAGCAGAACTCTAAATGAATTAATAGGTAAATGTTGTATGTGCTATATGGACGAAATTGGTAAGAATTATATACTCCAAAAACAAAAACATGACAATCACAGAATTAATAGATGAAGCTACGTTAGCATACAATAACTCAATCCATTCGTCAACTAGATTGACACCCTTCGAATTACACAGAGGCCACATAGTTACAAAGACAGTAACACAAGACCTTAGAGACCAACCAGAAGAATTTCTTAAGATTATTAGAGCAAAGTAACAAAAGAACGCCGAACAAAAACAAATTATCATAAATAAGCTTAATAAAGACAGAAATGATCCCAAAACATTCGAACCAAATAACATTATTTACGAAAAACAACTAACACGAAACAAGTTAATGCCAAAATATATCAAGCATACGGTAGTTCAAGATAAAGGCGACCACACAATACTAACAAATAAAAGGACAGTTCATAAAAATAACATTAAAAAACAATATTTAATTATAGGACCCTAGCATCTATGACAGTTACGGATTATTCAACAAACAAAGGAGTAATTCCAATTTATATGGGCAACTCCAGAATAGTGAACGACAATACATATTTCTTTCATGTGATCAACGTGACATCTTACCCACCAATGATTAAACAAAACTTAGACAATTATATTGTTACGTTTTTGCCTTGTCAAATTCAAGGTTCGATCACTGGATTGTGAATAAAACAAACGATGTAAATTCTAGATCATTTAACTTAATTATTTAACTTCACAATAATTATTTTACTACACTTTAACAACACTATATTACGCTTTAATTACACTTTATTTTTACTTTATAAACACTTCACTTTTTCCTTTTAATTACTATTAGCACTCTCACGGTTAAAACACAACTGATTTACTCCCAAATGTTTGTCGCGTATTTATACCAAATATTCTAACCATTCTAGAAATTTCTACAATATTCGATTAGTCTAGATTAGTCTAGACACCTCTACTGTTCTACTTTATAACAATTTTACATTAACGATAGTGTCGCTATTCAAACATAGATGTCGCCACGATCGTAACAATATTAAACATCAGGAATTAATTAAAAATAATAATGAATTAAGATAATTATTTACATTCAGACAGTAGCTAAAAAGCTAGCGACCTTACAAAATACATACGATTTTATTAAACCAAGACAAATACTAAGACAAAAAAGAGGAATACACATAATATTTGGTGACATAAAACTAGTAGATCTACCAGAAATACAAGCTGCATTGAACAAAGTAACAACTAATGAAAATTTAATAACAAATAAAATTAATGAACAAATTCAGATTAATAACAAAATCCTTAACAGGTAGAGAAATTGAAGACAGAATAGTAGGAGAAGGAAACGCTTTAAGAGATAGGATAAATAAACTAACAGATATTTCATTCAACTTAGAAAGCTTTATCACATTTGAGCAAAATATACACAACCTTGAGTATACGATTGACGCACTACAACACCATCTTGACTACATATTAGAATCAATAACCTTAGCTAAACAAGTCTCAAGTCTCACATTACTTGTTATCTTCAGAAGATACAAATCTAGTAATTGATACTTTAGAAGAACAAGAAATTAAAGTAGAAACCGAGTATGAATTATTTCAATTCTTAACAATAAATATATTATACAAAGACCCATTTATAGTCTTTACTGTTTCAATACCAAAATATTCAAGTGAAACTTTAAAACATATCCACATTATACCCCCGTAACAATAAACAACACTTTCCACATAGAAATTCCAAGTTCATACCTAACCCTATCACAAACAACTGCAAAATTTTCAAACGACTCATGTGTACCAGCCATCGTAAACGGAAAACCAGCCAACTGTAATATAATTGAGGATCGTTGTTATTCAGAATTTTGGTGAAGATTAGAATGGTGGAACTGTTGGCACTGTATGTAGTTAAATTTTGTTCTGAGATCTGCGCAGATTTTATCAATACAAAATATTTACAAGGAATTAATTTTGATTTTATTTAAAAAATTATGCAAAATCCAAAAAACTATATGCCAAATTTTAATAAAATATTTAAAATAAACCGAAAATGTTGATATTCACATACAGATCTTGTACAGAACGGTCCAATTTATTCAATTTATTTAAGAAAAATTTCCTCCATAATTTTTATTTCATCCCTTGCTGTTGTATACTGTTTGTGTTTTCGGTCCCACAAAGAGCGCCTTTCTTCCACAAATTAAATTTTTCA
Organism: Tipula unca; assembly: GCA_951394425.1. Lineage (NCBI taxonomy): Eukaryota > Metazoa > Arthropoda > Insecta > Diptera > Tipulidae > Tipula > Tipula unca. The sequence continues at coordinate 3,914,313 of OX596383.1, read as the reverse complement.
AAATCCTTTTTTTACTGTAAATAATTTGGCTAGCCTTTGCAGTTGTGTCTCCCTCAAAAAAGGGCATAGCTTTTATAATTAGAAATACTTTTATTAACTATAAATAAGCTCCAGTTTGTTTGAAGTAGTCAATTTATCTTTTTCCAGAATTTATTAACATAATTGTTGCCCTTTTTGAGAAATTAGCCCTTTTCAAAATGCACAGTAGTCTATTTTGAATGGGAGACGTCTGCCAAAAATGCTCCGATAATTCAAACGAACAACTGATCAAAAAACAAAATATTTTGTTGGTATTGAAATCCAGTTCAAATTCGGAGGGTTCGTTTGAATTAGACGAGCTTTTAGTTTACTTTTGATGATTTCGTACACATCCTTACAAATTCATAAAAAGAAATGTTCGTAAGAATTCATATCAAATGTAACCACAGCCTAATTCTAAAAGTACTAGGGAAAGGGTATTTGGACACACTTGAGAAATCGCCTATGACCTCTTTTAAACTACAGCGTTTAATGCAAATGATTATTTTAATGATGTATAAATACATTTTTAATAGATGACTATAGCTAGAGTTTCGTTTTAATAGATGACGTTTTAATTTTTTCGAAATAAATTCATGTAGAAAGCAGGTAAATAAGAAAACAGCATGCATTTTATTACTCCAGAATCTATCTCTATATATTTGCTTCCAAGCTCCAACGAAGCGCAGCAAGCAGCAATATAATGAAATATAATTTTAATGACTGTGATTTGAAATAAGGAAACTAACTAAACAATTAAGACGGGTACACGTTTTTTATTCTAAAGAACGAGCCTCTTTTTCTTTTTATCCGGAATGTCCAACCAAGCCAACTTCGCTTTACTTTCTTATTATAAACACGGCCTATAAAAGGTTTTTTCAATTGGTTTCAACATGAAAGGGTACGGTGGTAGATACCTTAAATGACTTTCTGAGGTTTTTATTTTATTCATGAAATGCGCAGTTTTATAGATTTTGGCATAATCCGTTCCGAAATAAATCAAACTCTACCTCTATAGTTCAAACTCTAATTCAAGTAAATTTTGCAAACTTTTCTTCAATAAGTCTCGCTGCAAAATTAATGAACTGAGTTCTATTTTGTCATGTCGAACGTTGAACCCAATTGAACAAGCCTTTTCAAAAATAAAAGCAATGGCTAGAAATTTATTGGGTTCAACGAGAAAACAGAATTTGTTTAAACTTTATGTTTAAACTTTACCGGTCGGTACGGTTTTATAGATAATTTTTGCGATAAGTCGAAGTGTTTATTATGAAGGAACTTGGTAATATTGTTACGACCGCTACGATGACTACACGTTTTCTAAATAGTTTTATAGGATAGGCTACAGTGGTATATAGGGGGGTTGATTGTCATCGTAGATATTGCGATCTACTTATTCATACGTGTATACAAAAAATTTCAAGATAATATAATTAAGAAAAATCGGATTGTTTCACCAAACACATCATCACCTTATAATAAAAAAAACACTATTTCATATTAAATATATATAATTATTTTGAAAATAGAATCATTTGTTTTAAATTAATTAAAATAGTAACATAAAACTAAATTAACATATTAATTCGAAGAAACGAAATCAAAAATAGTTTTTTATATAAATGTATGTAGATAAAAAGTTTAAAGAAAGGTTATTAGAGCATTTTAAATGTATAGTCTATATAAAAAGAATAATTGCATGCATATATTTAGTTTAGAATTCTAAAATCGCTTACGGTTTAACCAACATAGGTATATCCAGTTAGACTGATGAGCGCTCTTCAGGTGCGTGGATTTACTGAAATCAAATTTTATACATATATTACGGGATTTTCCGGCGACCCAAAATACCGAAGGCGAAAATCAACTATTAAATTTTTGAACTAAACACTGACACAATTTATCAATTTATATATATACATATATATTCCTTTTTTTATCATTACTACTATTTAGATTTATAAATATATAAAAACAAATATAAACATCACTTTTACAAAGTTACAGAAAACTTATTAGGCGGATTAATAATATCACCGCATTCAAAATACAGTTTACTGATGCACTATATAAACAAATTTATATTACTCATACACAATGCTGACGTCTATTCGGGGATCTCTTGTTTGTAGAATGTTCTCCAATTGTAATTTTTTGTTGTTGTAATTTTTGTTTAGTTATTGATATTATTTTTTTTGATTTTTTTATGAGGCCTCAAATTAAAATATCAAAGATGCCAATTATATGTGACAAATCGCCTATTTGTATTGTATTTGTATTGAAGGTCGGTTAAAGCCGACGCGGTAATCACTGCTCTTATACCGCCAAAAAAATATAAAGCACCGCCAAAGTCTATGCAACCTTGCTACTTTTCTGTTGTATTTGATATATGTGGATTCAACACTAATATAAACTTTACAAAACTATATTTATGTGATTAAATATATAATTTATCACAGATGAATAATTAAGATTAATAATTTATTAATTATTATTTTTTTTATCACCGATTCACTGCACAACTTTGCACTACGTATAATAATAATTAGAGACGACTTGTAACGAGGCCTCAATTATCCTGATGAAATACATAATTTCTATCGATAAGATAGCCTATGTTATTTGTATATACATAGTACCAAATGCATAGAAGTGGTGGGATCTCGTGTATTTACATATACATAATTGTTTCGTGATCGGTTAGCATTTTTTCTATTGTATATAGGTATATGTACATAGTGAGTGGTGACGTATACAATAAACGTTTCCCCATGATAGGCACAAAAAAAAAAAACTTACTACAAATTTGTTAATATAGGTCATGGTATATATAAGCATAGATCAAGTATATAAAGATGAACCATACACAAGCAAACAAATGTTCTATGCAGAAATAATGATAGAGAATTGAAATATAAAAAGAAGAAATCATTTTTTTGGTTTACTGTATAGTATGATTGTATAAAGTATAACACAATGAAGGTTATTGGTTTTCGTTTATAAAGCATATATTGGTGTTAGTATTTCCTTTTTTATTAAATTTTGTACAACACAATTCAAAATACAATATGAAATTATGAAATTAATTTATAGTTTAGTTTAGTATTGAATCTACTTTTAAGTAGTTTGGTGTTTTATTAATTAGTGTAAAAGTACGTGTTTTCTAATAAAAATGAATAAAAATAAATTAACGTCTGGATTGACTTGCATAGTAAACCATTGTGGCAATTCTAGAAGGAATTCTTCGTTAAAACTTTTTCGTTTCCCAAAAAATATAGATCAGGCTCGAGAATGGTTAATAGCGTGTCAAATAGAACCGCATCCACTGTTAATTGATACATTGATCAAAAAACGAATATGTAGTGCCCACTTTGATCCCAAGTTTATAGGAAAAAAAAAACTTACAAATAGAGCCATTCCATCACTAAATTTACCATCAAGTAATTTACAATCCATTCCATCGAAATATTCGAATATAAAAACATACCATAATAAAGCACATCCACTCTCTCAATCATCCGATATAACGTTTTCCGAGATAGAAAATTTGCCAGTATCCTCTAATAAAACTTCGTCAACTGCCACTGAATTATGTAATTCATGTGAACGTGCAATCAAAACCGTTGATCAGTACCGTAAATTAAACAACAAATTGATGATCGAAATTGAAAAATTAAAATCAAATTTAAAGCAAAAATCTCTTAAAATTAAATATCTAAGTGCTAAAGTGTTTATGTTAAAACGAAAAACTTCAAATTTGTTATATAAAAATAAAAAAAAGTGGATCGATGTACTTAATGAAAGAAGTGACCTTGAGCCTACTGTGAAATCATTTGTCAAAATGTTGGTTGCCCCAACTAATACTAAAAATGTTTATACAAATTTCCAAAAGGAAGTATCACAAACACTTTATTTCAAATCACCCGCTACATATTTTTTTATGAAAAACTGTCTCAATTTCAATTTACCCTCAAAATCATCAATCAATAGATGGAGACCAATAAAAAACTTAAGACCTGGAACAAATGAAGTATTATTAAAAGGACTGAAACATGCCGTAGAAGCTTTAGATGATAAAGATAAATTTGTTACATTAATTTTCGATGAAATTAAAATAAGACGAAATTTAACATATAATATAGTTCACGATGAAATTCAGGGGGTTCAGGATTTTGGTTCTTTCAGAACTCGTTCTATAGCACAAACGGTTTGTGTGTTTATGGTTAGGGGTATATTCTCGCAATGGAAATTTGTACTAAACTACTATGCAACGAAAACCAATATATGTGGGTCAAACCTTAAAAAAATGATTTATGAAAATATGAAAATTTGTGACACAGTAGGCTTAACAGTATCTGCGATAGTTTGTGATCAGGGTAGCAACAATAGAAAATGCTACAAAACCTTGAATGTTACATCGGAACATCCATATTTTTATTATAATGATAAAAAGATATATTGTCTTTATGACGTTTGCCATTTAATAAAATCTTTGCGCAATAATCTATTGAATGGTACGAAATATTACTGTTCAGGTACTGTTTGTTGGAGCGTGGTTCAACATTTATATAATTGGGAAAAAAATGCAACAACTAAACTTTGCCCCAAGCTAACGTCGAAGCATATTTACCCTAATACATTCGAAAAAATGCGTGTTCGTTATGCCACACAAATTTTTAGTAGAAGTGTTGTAGCTGGCATTAAAACTGCCATCGATTTGAAAAAATTCAATGACCAAGAACTTGCTGTATCGACGTCAAAATTTTTTGAAGTTTCAAATAATGTATTTGATTGTTTAAACAGTAAAACATTATTTAATTCGAGCCCTTATAAATGTGCCTTAGCAGAAAATAACAAAGTGTATCAAACGTTAAACGATTATTTATTATATTTCAAAAATACAACTTACAGAGAGGCGAAATCTATTTATTGTATAAACGGTTTAATACAAACAATAAACGCAACGTTATTGTTATCAACAGATTTTTTTAAAAATTCAAATATAACCTATTTATTAACAAATAGATTAAATCAAGACCCGATCGAAAATTTATTTGCGCAGGTGAGATATAAAGGTGGCAACAACAAAAACCCATCGCTTTTCCAATTCAACAACATTTTGTCACAAATATTATCTTCAAAACTACAATTTAAATCAAATTATTCTAATTGTGAAGCAGACCTAGATAATTTTTTAATAGACGAATTTCGAGATGACACTCAGTCTAGCGATAATAATTTGGCAGACATCTCTGAAGAACAAAGTGAGCTATCAGGTGAAATCGAAAATGCAATGTACGTAGCTTCACCAATTGAAGAAAATTCAATGAAATACTTTATTGGTTATGTAATATATAAAGTAATGGGCAAAATCAATTGCACGCAATGTTTGGAAGATATGTTATCATCAAATAATATTGTACAACTCAATAGTGATCATTTTTTAAATAACAAAAATTATTATAATGATAACAGTTTTGGTTCACTAAAATCCCCACAAGAGAATTTTTATTTGTTATGCAAGATGCAAATAGAAAAATTTCGGGTTATATTTGATAAACGATATCACGAGAAAAACATTAAACAAATTATAATTGATAGTTGTATCGAACTGGCCAATAATACTGAACAATACTCGGAATGGTTTTCCTCAACCAGCGTTTGGTCAGAACATCGTACGCAAGTACTGAAATTTATGGTTTTAATTCTTATAAAAAAACATTGCCTATGGATGCTAAATAGCATTAACCAGGCAACAAAGTGCTCTCGTAATGATCGATTGCGAATTTTACAACAGTAGAAAACAATATTGAATAATAGAATTATATTTTGTTTATACATAGTTTATAGAATTTATATTAACACATGAATTAAATTAAATAATATTAAAACTAAATGTATCTGACTCTTTCATTTGATTTTATTGCGCATGAGCTTATCGAATCTGTTGATAATTAGAGCAAGATAATACTAAAGCTGTAGCAATATCGTTTTTTGTTGCGACAGTCCAAAATATCCGCACGAAATTAGTCCGCAATGCAATTAATTATATAGTCAGAAAAGTGCTATATCTCGGAAACACTTGGAATTTTTCAAAAATATTTATTGATTTTTATAGGCTCTTAAATGCATCAAGTCATTTCTAAAGTATACATAATTTTCCCGTGAAGATGCGACTAACTCAGAATCATTCAGTTTTGACCAGCTCCAAGATATACATCTAATTGCACTACACTATTTTTACAGTCTAATTTTTCGTAAAATTAAAATATTTAAAATGGACTTTATTTTAACTTGCGGAGAAAAATTATATGGTGCAAACTGAAAGTTTTGTTAATTGAACATAATTAGACGGAGTTGGTCAATTAACGAGTATCTTACGCACATTAAATATTGGTTTGGTGCATTTTCCACTCAGAACAATGTTTTTTTACTTATGTATTTGCGAAAAATTGATGACTATCTTCAAACTTCTCCTCTATTTTTGGAATACATAATTCATTGCACCAACTATGTTCGAAATACTAAAAACATTTAAAGCCCAAGTATGAAGATAAAACTCAAATTAAAAATTGAAATAGTGTGTTGTTTTATATATTTCTTTGATTGTATGTATTTGTAATTTGTATGAATAAAAAAGGAAAGAAAAAATACATTTTGTGTTGTATTTTGTACAGTAACCGAAAAAATGATTTTGAATGTTTTTTCTAACTATTGGTACCCGTCGGTATATTATTGGTACCCGTCTTTTTTTTTTAATTTTTGTTCTAATTGGAACATCTTTACTATATTTTATCTATGATATAAGTCATTGACCGAAAACGTAACAATTATAAGGGAAATGTAGAATTTGCTTATTAAATTTAAGATAAGCAAATCTCATCCGTAACAGGGCAGGTTTGTCTAACCTGAATAGCATGGTTGGATAAAGCTGAAAAATCGGATGTTAAGCTCAAATTTCGCAATATTATTGTTCCAATTGTCTCGTTTCACAAACTCCTCATATTTTAAGCCTTTTTATTTTTTTGTTTATCACTACAGACGAATATATTTACAATGATAGATTCCAAGGATTTTTTTCGACTCGTCTATCACCTCATAATTTGTATTGCCAATTTTCTTTGAAATTGTTGCTTTAATAAATTTAGGTGCGAATTTCGAACAAAATATCTTGGCAGCGTCGCTCTGTGGATGGGTACGGACGTAAACCGTTTGACCGACGTTATACTGAATAGAACGGGCTCGCAAATTATATCGTTTGGCACTCTTTTCGTGTGCTTCAGAGATATCTCGCTTTACTTGATCGTGTAAGATAGCTAATCGTGTAGGAAGTGGTAGCGGAATTTCTCCCTCTGAAATCTCTCCTAGCTCTTTTAAAAGTTGGTAGTCACTTCCATGATTGATTTTGTGGTAACCGAATAATAATAAATGGGGAGAGTTCTTCACCGTTTCGTGTACTCCATTTCTTAGTGCAGAGGCGATTTCACTAAGGTGTTTATCCCATATTGAGTGTTTGGAACTGATGTATGACCGAATGGCTGCTATTATTGACCGATTGACCCTTTCAGATTGATTCGATTGTGGCGAATAAATTGCTGTTTTATAGTCGGTCACATTGAAATCTTTCAATAGCTTCACATATTCCTGACTCCTAAATTGCGTTCCATTATCAGTATGTATAACCTCAGGCACACCAAACATGCAGAACACATCATTCTTTAGAAATTCAACTATCTGCTGTGATGTTCCTTTGGATAATGGTTTTAATACTACGAACTTAGTAAGATGATCTAACACAATCAGGATCATGGTTTTTCCGTTGCTGCTACGAGGATAAGGTCCTAACAAGTCAGCATATATCCTTTGCCATGGCCTTTCTACTACAAATGATTTTCCCATCGGTGGCCTACATATTCTGTTTGGAGCTTTCATCATTTTACATGTTTCACATGTACTGATGTATTTATGTACCTGCTTAACCATACCTGGCCAAAAATAATATCTTCTAATTTTGTCCAATGTTTTACTTACTCCTCCATGAGCTGATAGTGGTTCATTGTGTTCATTCTCCAAAATTTAATGTCTGAGACCAACTGGAATCCATAGTTTCCAAACAGACAAGTCAGACAAATCATGATTTGGTTTTGGTTCCAATCGGATATATATTCGATTATTGTGCAGTTTGAAACTTGGATAATTATTCGGATCGTTTATAACTTTGTTTAATAATTCCCGGTACTCTGTATCTTCGAAATGAACAGATTTATAATCAATGATTTCCACATTTTTTTGTAAAGCATCATTAAACTCTTCGAAACTGTCACAGAAAACGCGAGAAAGTGTGTCTGGTACCACATTATCTTTCCCCTTCTGGTGTTCTATGGTGAATCTAAAACCTTGAAGTTTAAGGCTCCATGTGGCTAATCTTCCACTGAGATCTTTTTGGTTCATTAGCCACTTCAACCTTGCGTGGTCCGTTAATAGAGTGAAGTCGTGCCCTTCAACATATGCACGAAACTTTTTTACTGCAAGTATTGCGGCGAGACATTCTAACTCCGTCACAGTATAATTCTTTTGAGCTTTATTTAATTTTTGTGACTTGAACGATATTGGTCGCTCATAGCCATCCTGATCTTTCTGGTATAATACTGCTCCTACTCCTTCCGTGCTTGCATCACATCTAATAAAGAAAGGCTCATTATAAGAAGGAGTAATAAGCACAGGTGACGATGTTAATAAACGTTTCAATTCATCAAGTGATTCTTGAGCTTTTTCTGACCATTCGAATTTTCCTTTTTTAAGGCAATCTGTAATACGAGCGGTTATTGCAGCATAATTTAAGATAAATCTACGGTACCAACCTGCCATTCGTAAACGTCTAGTCTGTTTGACATTATTTGGCACCGGTAGGTTTATAATTGCTTCAATTTTTTGTGGATCGGGCCTTAAACCTTTTTCTCCTACCAGATAACCTAAGTAACGAATCTCTCGCATAACAAAATTACTTTTTTGGACATTTATAGTTAGACCAGCTGTCCGTAGAAGGTTCGCCACCAACTCTAACAAATCAAAGTGCTCCTTTAATGTACCGGTGATGATAAGCAAGTCGTCGAGATAAACAAATATCCGATCGTGCAGCTCGTGTGGGATAACTTTATGCATCAACCGGCACATTGATTGGGCTGCATTACACAACCCAAACGGCATCACTTTGAATTGATAGAGGGGGCGACCTGGTATTGTGAATGCAGTTTTATCACGTGAGGCTTCTGCTAGAGGTATTTGCCAAAATGCATCTTTGAGGTCCAGTCCTGTGATATATTTAGTCTCGGACAGTCGTCCTAACAAACCGTCAATGAGGGGAAGAGGATACGCATCTTTCACAGTATGACTGAATTTAATTTTCTTGCGTCTAAACATATTCGACTCTTACCATTCGCTCTTGTTACCATTGCAATGGGTGAACTCCAAGCACTTTTGCTGATTTCTATTACTCCTAAATCAAGCATTCGATCGATTTCATTATATAACTCCTTCTGTTTAGCGGGCGATATGGGATAATATCGCTGCTTGATTGGTTTGCAGTCTTTTATTACTTCGATCTCGTGCTGATGAAGAGTAGTTTTACCAAGTCCGTTTATTTCGAATGATGGAAATAATGCTCGAATTCTATCCAGCTCTAATTTTTCTGATGAGCTTAAATCATGAACATTATCATTTACGGGCGTCATTGGTTCGGAAATCTTGTCTATGTTAATTTTTGGAAGAAGATTAAACTTTTGCCAGAAATCTATTCCCAAATATAGGCTTGATTGTAATGTTGGCACTATGCTAAATTTGATATTTACAGTTTTATTTCCGAATGTCACTGGTAACCATACAAAGCCTTCAATTTTATTTCGTGCTCCATCGGCCGTGTGTATATAAGAAGCTAGTTTATGAAATCTAATATTGCATTCTTTAAGAAAAGATAATGAGTCCTTACCTAGCACACTGACTGATGCTCCACTATCAAGGAGACCACTTAATTTTCGGGAGGCAATTATGACATTTGCATGAGGACGAGGATCATTTAACGAATAATAAATTATTGATGAGACGCAGCGTGTTAGAAAACAACGTCTGTCCTTGAAGTATGCTATAGAACGATTTATTTTATATTTTGGTGTCTCATTTGAATTTGATGTCATATCAGTTGTTTGTTGATCGGTTGAGCTTCTTACTGATCTCGCTTCTTCATGGAGTTCTGATTGTTTGGTTCCAGTACATGGTTTGCATTGGGAATAGAGTGTGGATCCCTGGAAACTCTCACACTCGCTCTCAAGTATTTTGCTGAATTAACCTTACAATTCTGGCAGAAAGGTTTTCTTACATTGGCAGCTCCACATCCAAAACAAAATATATTTATAAATTCTTCTCCACAGTCTTGATATCGGTGACCAATGTCCTTGCAATTCCAGCAAATTAATAATGAATCATTGCTTGAATTTTGTCCCGTAAATTTTTTTTGGAATGCTTCTATCATATAATCCTGATTTGGATAATGCTGTTGGATAAAATCCGCTGGCTCAGTAATATCCTGGTGACGATTATATTGCACGTTACTGATATGCTTCTGTTTGTGTGTCGTGCTTGGGCTACGAACATCAATTGTAGAAGGTATTTGAGAGAAGTTCATATTGCTCATGTCTGTTTCTAGTTCATTGATTAAGGTTCTTCGTCTTGTAGAAACATCAGAAAATCTTCGTGGATCATATCCGGTCTGGTCCCACATTCGTTCATATCTCTGACAGAGAATTCGCAATTCATCAATAGTGTGAGCTGTTGCTTGATAAGGCATAGTTATATTCTTCAATGCAGGATTCATATTCTGGCATAAGCGGTGAATTAGCTCTTTCTCAGAAAATCTGTGTTGAAGTCTTGAATTTAATTTTTGCATGCCAAGAACAAAATCTGAGAATGATTCTTTTGAATGTTGATATTTATGTAGAATCTTTTCGCGTGTTTCTTCTTCCACATCGTATGAGCTAAAAAATGATAACATCGAGGATTTCATTGTCTGCCATGAAACGTGGGTGTGGTCGACTTTATATACCCAGTACCAATCTTCTGTTCGCTTAGACAGAAATAAATGAAGTATTTTAGTTAAATTTTGTTCTGGAATGTCATCATCGTGGGCCATTTGCTCCAATCGAGAAATAAAATCTTGGACATTCGTTGAATCAGTGCCATCAAACGATAGATTCCATCTTTGTTTTATTCTATGATCAATCCGAAACTGTGCATGAGGATGAGAAATAGGTTTAGAGGATATTTCCGGATTTGTATTTAAATCAATTATGGGAATATTTGTGCGTCTAGATTTAAATGAAGGTGGTTCGGTTTGCTTAAATGATACATCGGCGAAAATAGATGCATTTGGTTCGAGTCTAGTTTTTCGGAGTTCCATCTGAGAGAAGAAATCTGCTACAGAATCTTTCATCTCCTTAGCCTGTGTAATAACATCCTGGTTTTCTGATTCCCTTGCTTTGCTCTGTGTAGCACTTTGGGTTGTAGTAGGCATAGCTTCTGTTGTAATCAAGTTTTGTTGTTTGGGTTCATTATTCATGATTGGGCTAGAGGATGGAGTTCTCTCAGTGTGTAATGCTGTAGTCCTATGAATTTGAGCATCACTTAACTCGATTCCATCTTTATAAAGTTTAAAATACCAATTATAAGCACGACGCAGGTTACTAGATAAACCTGCTAGATTTGAGATGTTACCAAAAGTGAAAATTAACCTATCGACACGTTCTTTATAATGAATTACCCTGGCGAGTGCCATGGTGACAAACTCAAATGAAGGAGTAGTACCTTTTTGTTGAGCTATCTTTGATAATTCGCCATATTGCAAGAGGCATACATTAATTTCCTCTTCTGGCATTTCCCTTGCATGTGTATGTTTTGGTTTCAATGTCGCATCGGAATTTTCAGCATGAATGCTTTCTACTAAAATTCTAGCGGCATCTGTCGCTCTAGTGGTTAGTCCTCTAGAAGCGTACTCTACTTCCCGTTCTTCAGGTAAGAGATTATTTAAATAAATTTGTGGATCCATATTGTGATTCGATACAATTTTAACTATACAAAAAAAAAATAATAATATTGCTAAACTTCTAAATTTCTATTACTTCGAAAAGAATTAAAATTTCATGTAACTTATATCAAATTTCACTAATTAGCACAAATTTTTACCAATACTAGTTAGCTAGTACAACTGAAGCATTACCTTATTTCCTAATAAGATAAACGAATTAAATTATGAAATAAAAAAAATATTCTTATTTCATCCAAATAACTTATTATATTAAGAACAAAAATAATAATAATAATAAATTTAGTTGTATTTAATAAATTTAATTCAAATCAAATTGTAATTAGGTGATGATGAAAATGAATGGTTTCGAACAAATCTGAATTTTTATAGCACATCTAATGTAATGATATGGAACTGAAAGTTGAAAACAATATTATGATAGAATTTCACGATGAGATATCGATAGATATCAATGGGAAAAACAGAATCACTGCTCACTCAACCACCAATATTCTGAACGAACTCTATCATCATTTAATCCATCATATATACTGTAAAAAAACAAAATTTAAATGAAACTAAATAGTAAGATATCGATAGTAGGGATTAGAAGGATAAAACAGAATCACTGAATACTCAACTACCAATGCTCCTATAACGAATTCAATCACCATTCAAGCATCAAATAATGTTTTAAACTATTGTTATTGAAAGTGTATGATGACATCAAGCTGTATAAGAAGTCATCACATTGCAAAATATTTCACCTCCCGCAAGTAAAGATATTAAGCGGTACGATCGGTTAAATATGATGAACGGAAAAGCCGCATGGATAACTTATTAGGTCAACCTTTGAACAGATATAACTGAATCATTACACTAGGAAAGCATTTTCTTAATAGATGTTGTTAAACGGGTATCGAAAACTGGATTTCGATTATACCGCTATATACATGTGCATTGACATTTAAGAACCACACCATACGATGTTTTGGTCCCTGTTTCGGCGCCACTTTGTTACGACCGCTACGATGACTACACGTTTTCTAAATAGTTTTATAGGATAGGCTACAGTGGTATATAGGGGGGTTGATTGTCATCGTAGATATTGCGATCTACTTATTCATACGTGTATAAAAAAAATTTCAAGATAATATAATTAAGAAAAATCGGATTGTTTCACCAAACACATCATCACCTTATAATAAAAAAAACACTATTTCATATTAAATATATATAATTATTTTGAAAATAGAATCATTTGTTTTAAATTAATTAAAATAGTAACATAAAACTAAATTAACATATTAAATAACAATTAATAATTTAAATAATATTAAGAGAAACGAAATCAAAAATAGTTTTTTATATAAATGTATGTAGATAAAAAGTTTAAAGAAAGGTTATTAGGGCATTTTAAATGTATAGTCTATATAAAAAGAATAATTGCATGCATATATTTAGTTTAGAATTATAAAATCGCTTACGGTTTAACCAACATAGGTATATCCAGTTAGACTGATGAGCGCTCTTCAGGTGCGTGGATTTACTGAAATCAAATTTTATATATTACGGGATTTTCCGGCGACCCAAAATACCGAAGGCGAAAATCAACTATTAAATTTTTGAACTAAACACTGACACAATTTATCAATTTATATATATATATATACATATATATTACTTTTTTTTATCATTACTACTATTTAGATTTATAAATATATAAAAACAAATATAAACATCACTTTTACAAAGTTACAGAAAACTTATTAGGCGGATTAATAATATCACCGCATTCAAAATACAGTTTACTGATGCACTATATAAACAAATTTATATTACTCATACACAATGCTGACGTCTATTCGGGGATCTCTTGTTTGTAGAATGTTCTCCAATTGTATTTTTTTGTTGTTGTAATTTTTGTTTAATTATTGATATTATTTTTTTTGATTTTTTTATGAGGCCTCAAATTAAAATATCAAAGATGCCAATTATATGTGACAAATCGCCTATTTGTATTGTATTTGTATTGAAGGTCGGTTAAAGCTGACGCGGTCATCACTGCTCTTATACCGCCAAAAAAATATAAAGCACCGCAAAGTCTATGCAACCTTGCTACTTTTCTGTTGTATGTGATATATGTGGATTCAACACTAATATAAACTTTACAAAACTATATTTATGTGATTAAATATATAATTTATCACAGATAAATAATTAAGATTAATAATTTATTAATTATTATTTTTTTATCACCGATTCACTGCACAACTTTGCACTACGTATAATAATAATTAGAGACGACTTGTAACGAGGCCTCAATTATCCTGATGAAATACATAATTTCTATCGATAAGATAGCCTATGTTATTTGTATATAGTACCAATTGCATAGAAGTGGTGGGATCTCGTGTATTTACATATACATAATTGTTTCGTGATCGGTTAGCATTTTTTCTATTGTATATAGGTATATGTACATAGTGAGTAGTGACGTATACAATAAACGTTTCCCCATGATAGGCACAAAAAAAAAACTTACTACAAATTTGTTAATATAGGTCATGGTATATATAGGTCATTGACCGAAAACGTAACAATTATAAGGGAAATGTAGAATTTGCTTATTAAATTTAAGATACGCAAATCTCATCCGTAACAATATCTTACCCGATTATGATGAAATTCATCATGTACGATGAAATTGGGATTATAATAATTAAATAATATAATTTGTATACATGAAGTTCTGGAATATCACCAATCACTAAGGAACATTGTAATTTCTTAGTCGATTTTAGAGAAATTCGAAATGTGCACTGCCAAAAGGAATCTAAATGATTTTTACATGGAGTTCTGGAATATGGGCAGTCAAAAAGGAACTTGGTTATTTCATTACCGATTATGATGAAACGATATGAAATCTTTTAAGAAGCACCTGAGTACCTTCGAACATGCCGAATTTCATTATAACTGGTTAAGAATTCTATTATAACCGGTTAACAAAGTTCTTTCTAACTGGCCATATTCCAGAACAAATTATTTTAGAATTCCACTTGCATCGTTTTATCATCATCATAATCGGCTAAGAAATAACAAAGTTCCTTCTTAATTGACCATATTCCAGAACTACATATGTGAAAATTATTTTAGAATCCCGTTTTCATCATTCTTGCTGAATTTTATCTCTATCGGTAGCTCGTTTTGCCGAAAATTTTTGAAAATTATCCCCTGCATTTTGTAAACAGTTCATTGTGGTGCAAAAACAAAAACAATGATAACAAACTACCCAAAATTACAATAGACAACAGTTTTATTGTGTTTTTAATTACGAAAAGGTCTTGGTTTTTATACATTTTTTATGGTAAAAAACATCAGCAACTGAAAATCTGCAAATAGCGAAATACCAATTAAAAATTGATTTTGTCGAATTTTAAATCATTTAAAACAGCTATGTTACTGTTTATTACAGATTATCCTTCATAAATCTCAAGTGTTAGATTCAAAGGCGATCTACTTAATATAAAAGGTTTCATTGGATTTGTAATTAGTATCATTCTAATTGAATAAAGTTTCATTCCAATTGAAAATGGTTTCATTCTATTTAGAAATGGTTTCGTTTTATTTGAAAAAGGTTTCTGTTAATTTATAAAAGTTTCATTCAATTGGATCATTCAATATGCGTGAAATCGTTTCACTTCCAATCTTCATTTAATTAACTACTTGTTTTATTTTTCTACAAGAACGTACATTTTTCCAAAGATTTTAAAATCAAAATACATAACACTCTCACTGATGCAAGTATTTTGTACAACAACAAAACGCTATGTAAAACAAATATCACACATTCACACGGGTCCTGTCTGTGTGATAAAAAAAAAAAAAAATCTAATTCGTCTATAGTAGTATTCAAATCTCGCTGGAATTCTGACAGTTATCGCGCAGAAAGAATATGGCGGATACACAGTGATGCATTAAGTACAATAATTCATGTTTATTGTTTGCATTTTTATGTTGTATTTGTATTTAAATGGAAAAGGAACGTTTTTAATCACAAAATGTTTTTATAATTTAACTTATAATCACTGACACTTTTGAAATTTATATTTAATTCGATAAACTAAGAATTAAATTGAAAACTGATTTTGCTTTTTATTTTGTTTTGGTTTTGTTCGATATGAATGTCATTTGGTCATTTATTTTCCTTAAGGCGTTGCCACATGACAAAAATATCGGCGAAAGCCTGGGACCGATTTTTTCTTTTATAATTAAATGATTTCATATTTTTGACTTAAATTATTGAGAAAATATATGAAATAACTACAATTAGTAATTAAAATCATAAATTTATAATAATATAACAATTTTAATTGAATAATAAGAGTTTTTCTATTCTGTCGGTCCGACAACCGATTTTTTACGTAAATGGTATAAATTTTGTCGGTTCCGAACGCTTCCCAATATAAATTTTGTCGGTTCCGAACGCATCAAATATCACCGATATTTATTTTCGTTGTGACCATAACCTCACTTCGGTGATAATTTGGTTTGTTTACAAACGTAGCTGTCAATCTGTACAATTTATTGAAAATTAAAAATGAGTATGGTAATAATTTGATAAAATATATAAATTAAATGTCAAAAACAAATGACAAAAAAAAAAAAAAACACAAACAAAAATTTTCTTGTTGTAAAAATCGGTCGGATCATTGTTTTGCTCATGTGGCGTGTCTTATCATATTTTCTACCGAATCGGTCGGAAAGACAACTGCATGAACTGTGGCATCGCCTTTAGTCTGTACCAAAATTAAATGTTGACTTTGTTTCCAAAAGGCGTGCAATTTTTTTTTGACCTACTAATTTTCACTTGAATTATGATTGTAATAACATAAATACATAATCATTTTGAATGTTTTGTGTATTTAAACTGAAATATAATTCTTTTTATTGGTTATTTATTATTTTATTTAGGTTTACTACCTAAGATAAATGCGACCCATCAACATTTTATAATTTTTTTTTTCTACATCACTGAAAGCTGCTCAGAACAATTAAACAAACATTTTTTTAAAGATCTGAATAGGACTATACCTTAGTTTTTAAATTATTTTGTTGTTGTTTTTGTATACATAAGCAAAGCCATCTTAATATATAAAGCCTCCATGTTGAGCGATATTTTCTGACGAGCTTTTTTTAGTTAACCAAAAAATGTGTAATTTACAAAGAAGTCTATGCAATCCCATGGCAAAACATACAAACTTATTTGGAATTGTTCAACTATTAATAGTGAGAGCTTTTAATATTTTATTACATAAAGTTATAGATAAAGAATTGAATTAGGTGATGGCCAGGGTTATTTTTCGAAATTATATTAATTAAACATAATTTTTATGATTATAAAATTGTCATTAATTTAATTTATTTGCGCTTTTAAATTTGTAAACACAAATATATATCTGATATATTCTAATACTCTCTTTCAATATACTGCATTCACTCCAACGCAGAAATAAAATAGCTCGATTCAAAATCTAAACACCAAACACATAAACGAAAAATATGTATAAAAATTATGATAACTACGATAAATTAAAATTTAGGAGATAAATCGGATAAACGCTGGGAAATTTCTCATTAAACCAAAATAAAAATATTGATCGTATCGATCAAATAAATTATAAAATGTTGTGTTTTGTTTTGAAGGTTACAAAAGGTTACATAATTTATAAACAATACGTCAATTAGGATTAGGAGAGGGACAATTTGATCACGCTCTCAATATTATTTTTTATGCGATTATTTTTTGTTGTTGCTATGAAATAAAAAATTGTGTTCATATATTTTTTCTCGTTTTTTGCGTTGTTTTATGATCATTATGTTTGTTCCATTTTTAAAAATTTCATTGAGGTTTTCTTCTTTTGGTTTATTTGTTTGATGGGAATAAATTATTTTGTTGGTTATGTACACAATGTCCCTTTCTTACAAATTTTATTCTATTTCTATTTGAGCTTTATTAGAGAATAAAGTATCTTATTTTCCTTTAATTAATACAATAAAATGGAAAACCCCACGGAAAAATCCTTCAAGTCAGGTGAAAACCAATGTTTATAGTTTCAATTGATTTCAAAAAATTATAATTTTGAGTTACTTTTCATTCAAATATTTCTATAAACGAAAATCATGTCTCTCCATATAAATGTATTTTGTCATTTTAGGTATCTTAATAAAAGTTCGTTTTGAACATGGAGGCTTGATTTATTAAGATGGCTTTGACATAAGAGAGAAAAAAATTAAAGTTCAAATGATACTCAAAACAAAACATTTCAGCGAAAAATCTTACTGTATAGTTCGATACATTGCAACCACAAATCACATATACGTGTCACTTCATATGTGATTTGTGCATTGCAACCTAAATGTACTATGCACAAAAAATTAGAAAAAAATTCAAAATCGTGTATGTAACGCTATCTATTGGGGTAACATTGTAATTGCGCATGATTTCTCTATTTATATATACTCAAAGATGATATACAGGTCGAAAATATAGTAAAACCTCTAAAATTAGCAGAAATACCAAACTGGACCATACAAAACATGGAAAAATTGGAAACTTTTCAACAAATAACCATCCCAGTCAATCATCATTATACATCATGGAACATAACAACTACAGTTATCATCATAATAATTATATATTTATTCATACTTCGGTACTGTCCATCTTGCACTCCATGTCAGTGGTATAAAAAAATAGTACAAGCTCATGACTTTTTTGAGGACAACAAATATTTAGGCGGGGAGGAGTTACGTCCAGGGACTTCACATAGCATTTTCCCTAAATTGCCAAGAAGTGAATTTATCTAATGTCGACATATGCGTAATAAGATTACACATCGTTTCAATTAAAACAACGAAGAATAATCTTTCCATATCAGTTAAGATCAGCAAAACATAAGAATTGGATCAACATAATATTTTCAATTTATGTTATCAGTAAATTTAAAAAAACATAATACTAACCCAAAACAATTAAGATTTATTAAATGAAATATCGCATTTCACTGCTGAGGCAGGAAATGCTCCACTATATATTCAATACTAACCCATTTATTATTGTCATTGTTATAATTAGAGTTATACTGTTAAAACTATACTACTAAAATAAGTTCGATTTTAAATCCATGATTGTTGTAACGGAACGATTAGGGTTTCCAGTATGTGGAAAATGGTTGTCCCATGAACCGTTAATAGAATTCTCCTAATGACCTTATGGTGGTGCAGTATATTGCTGGCTAGGTGGCAGCCATATGGGATGGGATCTTACCACCAATCACTAGGAGCTTGAAATACTGCTTATATCATGTTATATATAAATATTATGATATTATTAGTGTTATGAACTAGCACTTATTTTATTATTTTTATTTAATCACAATTGTTATTTTTGTATATGATATACTCAGCAATGTATACTCTTGAACAGTCTCACGGAAATAATGATAGATTAAAATTATTTATTTCTCCATCGTACTTATTCTAATTGGAGGGGAAAATCTGCAAACTTGTTTTCTATATATATATTGTGATTTACCAAAAAAAAATTCTACCATTGTACCATGCAATTGAGTTGTGCGCTGTTAAAATATAGCAAAATACAGTGGGTAACCAATTATCACGAAACAATGCGCAACTGGTTGATCATGTGTGGTGGACAACATTTTCCTAGTATAATAATGATCGAGACTGGAACAGCCAATTGTTACAATCGTGGGGACGACTCACACCCACGAGATAGTCTCAAAAGCCAGGCTCAAGTATATTATTCCTACCTAATGCATATATAGAATCATGTAAACCTCATATATCAGATATCCCTACCTGAGAGTAATAATATCCCATAATTTATAATAATAAGGGTTAATTAGATTCTTGTTTTATCATGTTGACTATTTATTATTTTACTATACTACCCAATATTTATCTGATATATTTTGCATGATATATACCAAGAGTCTTGCCATTCTCATCACCGATTTCATAAGATATATGTCTCTGATCTGTTTCTAGAGCGGAGATTGTACGTAGAAATATTTTGCGCATGTGCTTTTCGAAGATGATTTAATACAATATTTTGAGCTGACGATAATGAATCCGCATTGTTTGGAAAATACGCTTGATTTTCGGAGAGATAATTGGGATCTCGCAATAATGGGTAAGTGGAGCCATGTAGTATCTTGTGTTGTCCAAATACAAGGAAATGTGGCAAGTAACTTGTGCTCGAATGAACCACATTTCTTAGTGCTCCTGCAATTTCATCCAGATGTTGATCCCATGCTTGATGTTCATCTTTGATGTATGCTCTAATCGCTGATAAAATTGAACGATTAACTCGTTCGACTGCGTTGAGAAAACTAGTGGAAAACGACTATATTGGTCTAATAATATAAAAATATGAGTAAAGCCATTTTTAGTTCTTGGATATGGCCCAAGAAAATCCAAATATAATCACTGCCATGGACGTAATACTTCAAAAGCTTTTCCCATTTCTGGCCTGGTGGAATAATTAACTGGCTTCGTACATTTACATATCTCACATCCATTTATAAAATTTCTAACTTGCATATTCATGGCAGGTCAATAGTAGTACCGCTTTAATAGTTCAACTGTTCTTGCAATACCTTGATGTGCCGCTGTATAGGTGGACTATGAGCTCTTTCAACTAATAAAGATGTTAATGATTCGGGAAAAACCAATTTCCATGAGGGTACATCAGTATCTATGCCTGTCTCGGTATTTACATATATTTTTTGATCCTGAACTTTACAATTTCCTGAAACACCAGGGTTTTGTTCCAAAGCCTTAATTCTGGCAACGTACTCGTTATCCTGGAATGCCGAAGAATTTTGGTCAATGTGGAGTACTTCCTCATTATTTTCGTCAATAGCCTCTACATATACTCTGGACAGACTATCCGGAACGTCATTTAGTGAGCCTTTTCTATATTCGATGTTGAAATCGAACGCTTGTAATTTTAATGACCATCTTGCCAATCTACCGGTTAAGTCTCGCTGTTCCATCAACCACCGCAAACTCGAATGATCTGTTATTACAGTGAATGGATAGTTTTCTATATACGGTCTGAACTTCTAATACTCATCACTGCTGCCAAACATTCCAGTTCCGTGATACTGTAATTTTTCTGTGCCTTTTTCAGTTTATGAGACATGAACGTGATTGATCGCGATTCATCTCCATCATTCACTTTTTGGAATAATACACTCCCTATTCCTGTTGTTGATGCATCGCACTGTATGTAGAAGTGCTTTGTAAAATCTGGATTAACCAGAACCGGTGCTGTAACTAGTGCCTTCTTTAAATATTTAAAAGCTTCCTGAGCTTGCGTATTCCATAATTTGTGCTTCCCTTTTTTAAGTAGATCCATAATAGGTGCAGCTATACTGGAGTAGTTTGATACGAATCGATGGTACCAGGTACCAGCCGGTCATCCCAAGAAATCTGCGAATCTGTTTAACATTTTTAGGAACGGGCTAGTCGTCTATGGCTCGTATCTTTTCGGGTTTAACTCTGAGACAACCCTCACCAATCACGTGGCCCAGATACTTTGTTTCCTTTAGAACGAACCTACTTTTTCCACATTTATAATGAGATTCGCTAACTTTAGCAATCATGCTACTTCAGACAATAGTGATATATGCTCTTCAAAAGTCGCCGATACCACTAATAGGTCGTCAAGGTAAACAAAGACGCGATCTGGGCTACGTGATTGGTAGAATAAAAGACGTACATCCCATAACTATATATATATATATATATATATATATATATATATATATATATATATATATATATATATATATATATATATATATATATATATATATTTATTTGTCCCATTTTCACCTGTTACTTCGAAAAATGTATAGAATACATTTTATGGATTTTATTTTATGTACGTAATTATTCTCTGTGGCTATATTTCACCAAACGTATTTCCTAATAAGTAGGTTGGTTGCCATGCTAAATTGTTTTTATTTATGAATGGAATATTTACGATGTTTTTAAATACTTATATACTCGTATATCTATAGTAATATATATATATATATATATATATATATATATATATATATATATATATATATATATATATATATATATATATATATATATTTAAATATACATATATATATTTAAATATACTTATATATATATATATATATATATATATATATATATATATATATATATATATATATATATATATATATATATATATATATATATACATATATATATATATCTTCACAGCCCACGTTATATTATGTATTACAGCCTACATTATTACATTGTTTTTGTTGTTCTTATTATTTGCAAGTGTAATTTAAAATACAACTTCGTTGGATCTATATAATCACCACCACCATCATCATCATAATTTTATATACTTTTTTTCCATTCAGTAAAAGAAACGGAAACATTTTATGCATATATTGGAAAAATAGAACCAAAAAGAGTTCTGTTTGTGCTGAAATACTACCCTAAATAAAAATAAAATAAAAAAACCCTATATATATATATATATATATATATATATATATATATATATATATATATATATATATATATATATATATATATATATATATATATATATATATATATATATATATATATATATATATATATATATATATATATATATATATATATATATATATATATATATATATATATATGTATATATTTATACATACATATATAAAAGAAAATTGGAAATAACTACAGTTCAGGTACGAGCTTAGTGTTAGAGTTGATCTCGAACGATATAGAACTAAAGTCTTGCCAAATAGCTGTATAAATAACTTGGACAATAATTTATATAAATAATATAATTTTTATAAAATACATATACGTAGGATTATCTGGAAATATTTTTCTATTTCCAAATAAATATATAATGAATTAAGTTTTGTTAAGCTAATTTAAATATAAGTTTTTTTTTATATATTTATATAATATATATATATATGTATTATTTAAAAGTTTTGTGAGTGTTAATATGTATTTAAAATAAATTAATAGTGTTTTTAAAAAAAAAAATAAATTTTTGTTCAACAAGTGCGTTCTGATTTTTATTTATTTTGTTATTCTTATTTCTATATATATTTTTACTACTTTATAAGAGCACAAAACTATTTCTATGTACATTAATATATCTACATATACAAAAAAATAATTAATTCAAGCTTTAAAAAAAAAAATAAATAAAAATAATAATAATTAAAAAAAAAAAAAAATTAATGAATTTCTTAAGACGATTTATATAAGAATTTAATAGCACACAATATCTTAGGAAATTCGTAAATCTATAGATTATATATTTGCACATACACACACAAATATTTTTTTAATTTTGTTTAAATTGCACAAAATGTTGCACCATAATGAGGTAAGAAGTGATGAGGCACCCAAAAGCATGAATCAAAAATTTTGATGTTTTTTTTTTACTTTGCATGAACCAAAAAAAACGTTGATCTGCTAGAATAAAATTGTTGTTGTAAAGCACTCACCACCGCACCATTTATCTTATGATTTCATTTTTATATAATTATATAAGTTTATTCTGTATACATTAAGGATTAACTATCGGTTAGTTGAGTATATATTTAGGATTAATAAATAAGATTATGTTGTTTACCGCGCGATTTTATGTATTTGTTGCCGAGGCTTAACTTGATTACGCTTGATCAAACATTTTTTTAAAAATTCCTTTAAATTGCTACCTAGTATCCTGTATATTCCATCCTCAATATGTATATATATATATATATATATATATATATATATATATATATATATATATATATATATATATATATATATATATATATATATATATATATATATATATATATATATATATATATATATATATATATGTATATATATATATATATATATATATATATATATATATATATATATATATATATACATAACACTATTTTCATCTCGTATATAAATGTGTGTGCATGTAAAAAAAAAAATTGGTATATATTTCTACCGAATGTCAATTTCCCAGGGATCTTAACATATACACGTACATTTATATATTACATACACTCATACTTTCATATTTATTCCAAAAACCCAGCTTATGTTTGTATATGTATTGTAACGATTTTCCGACGAAAATAGGGTGAAAGCGTTTTTTCCCATTTTACAACTATTTTCATTCAAAAAAATATCTAAATATGCGGATGTATATAACATGGTGTAGGTGGTTGAGAGAAAATAATATATATTTTTTTTTCCTTGAATGAAAATCCCCAAAAATGGAAAAAGTCGCTTATTTACATTTCTTTCCATAATGACTTGAAGCATATAGAGGGAGTATATATATATATATATATATATATATATATATATATATATATATATATATATATATATATATATATATATATATATATATATATATATATATATATATATACATATATATATATATATACATATGTATATATATATATTTCGTGTTACTTACTTCTACCATTCTGCCAACAATGGGAAAATCTCTCATATGTATATTCATATATATATATATATATATATATATATATAAATATATATATATATATATATATATATATATATATATATATATATATATATATATATATATATATAAAAGAGTACAGGCAAACGAAAATTGAAAAACACGCTCTTACAATTACGTTTATATGTAATGTGAGTGCAAAACGAGAGGTTGCCATGGAAATGTACAATCAATTTAAAGGGAAATTATTTGACCTTTAGAGCTTAGAGATATACGTAGAATCTGGGGGAAAATGTTTTTTTCTCAGTTTTCCTATTTTCCATTCAAAATGACTAAAGAAAAGTTCTGAATGAATCAGATAATATATATATATATATATATATATATATATATATATATATATATATAGCAACAGTTTTTCTGCTCTATTATATATGTACATATAGCTGATTGTCTGTCAGAGTTTCGTTAATTAAATTGTTGAATACATATAAGCTCGAATTCATTTCACTATTTGGATCTGGGGGTTGACTATATGTATACATTCCGAAACAAAAGTTCGAATTTAAATTTCCAATTTTCGCAAATTGATTTCGATTGTGAATGTCATTCGATATTTTTTGTTTATCAGATATTTTGATGGGGGGGGGGGGTGGGCAACAATTGGCCCCAACTATAGTAGCACCGGGAAGAGCCTTCTGTTCATTTATATTGTAGATAAAAAAGAAATACAATTTTTTGTGTCGTTCATGCTAATCAGGGATGGGCATTTACGCGTCATCTATTATTTTCTATACTGACGTCTCGACAACCCGGCGATAACGTCAACAACGTAGACAGCGTCGATAATGTAGACAATTCCTTGTGGTTTTGTGGTTTTGTCAATTAGTTCTTAACTAAAAGGTGACCAAATTTCTTTAGGAACAATGCGTTATTGGTGATAGTTTTATAGAATGTCCGTCAATGCATTGAAATCTTTTTTTCAAAAAGAGCGGAATTTAAAACTAATCGTGCTCAAATTCCATGAATCTACTTCAGGGTCATGTTTATCCATTACAAAACTATTAAATTGACCCAATACAACGATATATGGCATTATACAGAGTGGGTCCTCTTTAAACGGTAGAACGGTATAGAACAGCTCGCAGAAAAATCAGACAAAAAGTTTATTATTTCATTAAAAATAATCCGAGGATTTTAACTATGACCGTGCCATAAAATTTAACACTCCATGGTAAAACGAATTCGAGTTCAGGAAGGCTATAAGTGTTATCGAGTTATTAAAAAGCCAAATCGTTCAGATAACCAACACTTGTTCATGCATATAAAAATCAATAACTTTCCTATTATTGTGGCGGGATTGTACTGTCCACCAAGACATTCTATTAAAAACAAACAATACTCAGAGTTCTTCAAGCATCTGGGAAAAAGGTTCATAATAGGTGGTGACTTCAATGCAAAGAATACTCACTGGGTTCAAGATTAAGTACAACTAAAGGAAAATAATTACTGATTGCCATTAAAGAAAATGGATGTGAATCCATTTCAACAGGAAAACCAACATATGGGCCAACCGACCCAGGAAATATACCTGACCTGATCGATTTTTTATAACCAAAAGTATTTCTGGATTCTATTTATTTCACCATCGCCGTACATTTTCATTGCTGCTACATCCCTCTTTTATACTTGGCAATTAATTGGAAAAATTTGAAAATTTTAATAGAAGCTGAGTTGAACTAATTTGTAAGATGAAATTAAATTAGAAAAACCTTAGCCCGAATGCCGCTTGAACTCACGTCCACTAATCTAACGCCCATTACTTTGCTTACTTGACCACTGCCATACAATTTCATTGCTGATAAATCCATCTTTTATACTACTCACTATTTGAATAGATATTTGGACGTTATTGATGTATTGACTTAAATTTAAAATTTGTATGGTCAGTGGTCAATATTGTGGCCCGCCTAAAAAATCGCATCAAGCATCATTGACTGGAACGGAAGTTTTATAATTTTTAAGAACATAAGGAGGAATAGCTTGTCAGATTTTTAACTTATTCGAAATACACTGCTTGGAATGTCATCGCATTAAATGTTGCACCTGGCACTATGCAATTCAGTTAAGGTACAAACGATATTAATGTTGGGACATTTTTGATTCAACTCAGCATCTGTTAAAAAATTCCCCCCAAGCTTCTCAATTCAATTGGAAAGTATAAAAGATTTGCATAACATCAGTTATATATACGTTGGTGGGCGAGGTAGTAGAGTGATTGACATTGGATTTGTAGACCTAGGTTCGAGTTCCATTAGCGACAGTATTATTATTTAATTTAATTTCTTCTGTATTCAAATTGGTTCAACACACAGCTTCTGTTAAACATATTCATATTTTTTAAGTAGTGGCATGCATACAAGATGGGTATATAGCGATGGTGAAATAATCGCAGAGTCCATTGCCTTTGCTAAAATTTTCAATATTTTCTATTCAAATACAAATCTTTTATGTTTGCCAATTCAATAGAAAAAATTGTAAATTTTAGCAACAGGAATGAACTATGCTTATTTGACCATTACCGTATATTTTCATTACGGTCATACACAAGAGATGGCTCTTATACTTGCAGAAATTGAATGTAGATTTCAACAGAAGCTGTGTTGAACCAATTTTACAGCAGAAATTAAATAAAATAAGTATTGGCGCCGACGAGTCTTGAACTCGAGTCCACGATTTCAAGAGCATTGACTCTGCTTACTCGACCATCCGCGTATAAAAATTTGATGCTGAACAACTATACAAATCTTTACATATCACAACTGATAGAAATCTTTACAATATCCACTCCATGGTAAAACGAATTCGTGTTCAGGAAGGCTATGAGTGCTACCGAGTAATTAAAAAGTCAAATCGTTGAGATAACAAACACTTGTTCGATAAACTATGTGGCAGACTGATGACAAAATTTTCACAAAATTTAGTGAATGGACAATTAGGTTAGGTTAGGTAAGACTGGCGGACAGCCATACGACAACCCGATATAGGTTTGACCACTGAGACGTAGGGCCAGTGTACTATGTGGGGCTCCATACCTCATCTCTTTCCAATGACATTTTTGCAGGAGTAGAGCGCTATAGTAGCTTTCTTTACACTCTCTACGATGTTTGGTTTCCAGCTTAGCTTGCTGTCCAAAAGTAGTCCTAGGTAGTCCGGTCTATCCGTAAAGATCCGTAAAGAGCGAGTACCATTTTATGTTGGAGGGTCACACTGAGGAAGTTTGTGCCTCCTGGTAAAAAGGACCAGCTCCGTTTTCTGTGGGTTTAGCCAAGCGCGCACTGCATGCGCTCACTCAGCGTACTAGGATATTTACCGAAGATCGCAATAGCAACGTCATCCGCGTAAGCAACCACCTTGAAGCCTTGCCCTTCCAGGTTTAGTAACAGGTCATTTATGACCAAGTTCCAAAGAAGAGGGGATAGAACCCCACCTTGAGGTGCCCCTCTGCTCCCACCCAGATAAGCTGTCACGATCCTGCCTCTAAGCATTTGATCTATCCAGCCTTTGAGTGATCCGTCTACCCCCAGACACGCAAGGACCCAAGTGATTGCCCCCGGTCTGACGTTGCTAAAGGCCCCCTTTATATCCAAGAAGGTTACCATTGAATATTCCTTATATTCAAGTGATTTCTCAATCGGGCCTATAAGGGAGTGGAGAGCTGTTTCCACCTATCGTCCCTTACAGTATGCGTGTTGAGATCCCGACCGCTCATCCGGCTTGATTGAGCCTCTAATGTAAGCCTCTATTTGTGTTTCCAGTGATTTTAACAGAAAAGAGGATTAGCTTATAGGCCTAAAGTCTTTGGGATAGCAGTGAGAGCTTTTTCCCGCCTTAGGTATAAATATTACTTTTACTTCACTCGACTAAATAGGAATGTGACAGAGTTCTAGGCTGCTTTTGAAGATAACTTCCAGCCAGGGTATGGTTAAGTCAATAGTTCGCTGGATATCCGCAGGGATAATGCCATCAGGTCCTGCCGACTTGTATTGGCTTAAAACTAATTATTGACCATAGAATATACCACCTATTTACTATATGACTTACGGAGTCTACACCCCTATTTATCATGGGTCTCTCCGGAGCTGGTGACGAGCACTCCGGGAAATGCGTTTCTAGTAATAGCTCCAGGGATTCCATAAATATTTACTCATATTTGATTTTCCGTATAGATTTCCAATTATATATTTTGAGTGAATTTGCTTAAGTGAAATTCGAGGTGGGATGCTAGTATGAATCTGAGCTAAAATCTGTAGTTGTTTTAAATTAATTATACGAGTAACAATAAGATACAATTTTCAACTAGATTTGAACTAAACTCGAATACATTTTAAATATTAATTGTATTTCCACTCAAACATTGATTTGAGTAGACTTTTAAGCATAATCTTACTCTATGGGGTTTACGTACCAAAACGATTGGCGAAGACCAGGAGCTTGTGCTTTCTTCTATCACCCCTAAGCTTATCATTCGGTCTAATCCGTTAAATATAAGTTCTTGCACAGCAGGAGAAACAGAGAAGTGACGTTGCTTTATTGGACGATGGTTGCCCACATCAATATGGTGTTCGCCCAGAGACGTTCGACCTTATCCATGTTGTTCGAATGAAGGGTAATTTGAAAGAATATCCTGGAAATTATTTGTTTGTTGGGACAGTGACAATTTATGTTGGTCATATGAGTTCTCCATTGTGGTATCTAGAGAATTTAGTGACGGAATAATTTGGAACGCATTCCAGAAATCAATACCTAAGTATAGTGGAAGTTGAAGTGTTGGAACTAAATACAGTTGAATGTTTCGACTTTTGTCACTGAATGTTAATGCTAGGTCGGTAAACCCAATTATTTTATTAGCCGTACCATCCGCCGTTTTTATTTTAGAATTCATCTTGTGTGCAACGCACGATCGTTACAAATTGGGCACCGAGATCTTGTGATTTAACAAGGTCTATGCCAATACTCCACAATCGATTCAAGGCCTTAAAGATGGAATTCGTGAAGTTATCGAGGACGTACAGCCGCAAATGTGCGAATTGGTCATGGAAAATTTCATGAAAGGATATGGTGCTGCAAGCGTACCCGTGGCGGCCGTTTGGCTGCTATCTATTTCAAATGTTAATGGCATATACCTCCCTCTTTACAATGAAATAAACATTCATTGATTTCTGTCTTATTGGAAAACCTTTTATATTTGATGCCCCAAATAATCAGGGATGGGCGAGGTCGATTACGCCTCGTAATCTACGCGGTTGTCGACATGTCAAATATAACGTAGACTACTTGCCAGTGTTTTTTGTCAACGTCGATAATTAAAATAATGTCAACATCCTACGATATTTTAGCGATTTGAAATCGAATGCGCCAGTTCGCGGGAGTATTTTATAAAAGCGTCCATCTAGAGGTGATTTTTTCATTTGTTTCATTTTGACAAATGACGCATGAATAGTGTCAAACTGTCATCGTATTTTTATTTATTCAGTATTGTATTTCATCATGGAAAGACTGAGCCTGGCATAGCGTCTACAAATTGTTCAGCTTTATTACGAAAATCAGCGTTCTGTGAGGAATGTGTTTCGTGCGCGCCCAGACCAAGTTACGGTTGACATCACTATTTGGAATACCACCGATTAGTTTGAATCCCAGTTTACAGTATTGGATGACACACGACTTGTTACAATTGGATTGTTAAAAATTCTTTGATCACAATGTTGCATCGGGGTGAATTCATTATGTGCTGCAATTAATTAATTAAATTAAAACAGTTTTAAAGGCCATTACTGGCCCCTTACTGAGTCAACAATTCGGCTCCAGCGGTTTCGATCCCGAGCATGGTCTTCATACTGTCTAAGACAATCTGAAGAGGCCAAGTCGTTCTCTACACCGTGGAGCCATCGTCGCCTGCAACGACCTATGTGCTGCAATTACAGTGCGGAAATAAATTCACCCCGATGCCTCATTGTGATCAAAGAATTTTTAACAATCCAATTGTTACACTCGTGGGGAAGACCCACACCCATGAGATGAGTCTCAACGCCGGGCATAGTGTGTGTTTTGAAATCAAAATTTAAGCTCCCGAACTAAAACTATTCATTCTGGCGAACAAATTTGATCTACAAATATGAATTGTTTCAAACCTATCGAATGTCTTTCGCGTGGTATATTCCTATAGTGACTTTCCAGATGCGTTGATAACCTCATAAGAAACAGTCCCAATTTTTCTTTCTATTGTAGCAGGTATGAACTTCTGCGCTAATTTTCCTGAAAATTGTTTCGAAGCGTTGCTCTGGACGAAGTTTCGGATAAAAACGTTTTGTTCTGGATTAAAAGTCCTTGGTCTTGCTCAAAGGTTATATTTTTTTAAATGGCTCAGCACAACCTGTTGATCTAAGGACAACCGTTCGGCATTGTTCGTAACATACCTATATGGTTATCGCCAAGACAGTTGAGGTCCCTCAAAAGTGAATACGTTGATCCATGGTAAATTTTGTGCTGCCCGAAAACTAGGTAGTGTGGTGAGAAGCCGGAATGTACCGTATTTCGAAGGGCTCCTGCAATTTCGTCTAAATGCATGTCCCACATTTGATGGTCGTCTTTGATGTAAGATCTTACTGCCGATAATATACATCTATTCACTCTCTCTGAAGCGTTCGCCTGGGGAGAATATTTTGGTGTGAACTTGTGCCTTATTCCATATTTGTTTATTAAATTCTCAAACAAGAGTGATTTAAATTGTGTCCCATTATCTGAGAGTATAGCTTCAGGTACTCCGAACAGGACAATAAATAAATGTGTATAACCATTCTTGGTTCTTGGATAGGGACCGCGAAAGTCTATAAACAGTCTCTGAAAAGGTCGTACAACCTCAATTTGTTTTCCCATTTCGGGTGTAGTTGAGAAGTTTATAGCTTTGCTACATTTACATATACCACAATTGTCAATGAAATGTTTAATTTGGGGAACCATGTCAGGCCAAAAGTAGTAACGCTTAAGCGCAGTTCGATTGTTTTTGCAATCCCTTGATGTGCGGCTGATGGAGGGTTATGAGCTCGTTCGATAAGCAAAGTTGTTAGCGATTCAGGCACTACAAGCTACCACGCTGGTATTTCCGTTTCGGATTATTGTCCTATCTGAACGTAGATTATTCCATTTACAACTTTGCTAGTACGTGGGGTTAATTTGTTTTCTTGGATTGCTTTTATTCTATCTAAATACTCAGAGTCATTAAATGCGTCTGAACCTAAATCTAGATAGAAAACTCCATCACCCGGTTGATCAATTGCTTCTACATTCACTCGCGATAAGCTGTCCGGAACAACATCCAACGATCCCTTCCGGTATTCTATTGTAATATCATACGCTTGTAGTTGTATTGACCATCTTGCCAATCGTCCAGACAGTTCTTTCTGATCCATTAGCCAACGTAAACTAGAATGGTCGGTAATTATTGTAAAAGTATATCCCTCAATATAGGGTCTAAATCTTTTTACGGTCATCACCGCCGCCAGACACTCCAACTATGTTACACTATAATTCTTCTGAGCTTTATATAGTTTGTGCGACATAAACGCTATTGGATGCTCTTCGTCATCATTATTCTTCTGGAATAAGACGCTTCCAATTCCTGTTGTTGACGCATCGCATTGTATATAAAAATGTTTAGAGAAATCCGGATTTATCAATATTGGCGCGGAGACTAGGGTTCTTTTTAGTTGTTCAAACGTATGCTGAGCACAATCATTCCATGTTAACGTTGACCCCTTTTTTAACAAGTCGGTAATTGGTGCTGCAATGCCTGAATAATTTGGTATGAAGCGGCGGTGCCAGCCTGTCATTCCCAGGGACCTTCGTATTTGTTTAACTGTTTTTGGAACCGCATATATTCGTCTATGGGTTGAACCTTTCCAGGGTCCACTCTGAGGCATCTCTCACCGATTACATAACCGAGGTATTTAGTCTCCTTCAGGACAAAATTACTTTTTTCGACATTTATGGTTAGATTTGCAGCTCTTAATAATCTGGCCACTTCCGACAAAAGTGATATATGTTCATCAAACGTTTCTGCAACAACTAGTAAATCATCCAGGTACACGAACACTCGGTCATGCAAGCGATGAGGTATCACATTATGCATAAGCCGACACATTATTTGGGGTGCATTGCACAAACCAACGGCATGACGGCAAACTGGTAGAATGGACGACCCGGCACTGTGAAGGCAGTCTTATCCCTTGACGATGGATCAAGAGGTATATGCCAAAAGGCGTGTTTTAGGCCAATCGAACTAATGTAGCGAGTTTTATCTAATCGACCTAGCAACCCCTCAATTATCGGCAAAGGATGAGCGTCCTTTACAGTGACCGAATTCACCTGTCTCGCATCCAGACATAGAAGAGTCTTCCCATTCGCTCTAGTCACTACTGTCAATTAGGATGACGACGAGCTGACACTCTCCTTAATAACACCCATCGACAACATTCGATCTAGCTCCTTATATATTTCATCCTGTTTCTTAGGCGAAACGGGATAATGCCGATGTTTGATCGGGGCGGCTTGTCCTACATCAATCTTATGTGATAGTCGGTGTGTTTTTCCGAGCCCCAATTTCTCACTTGAAGGAAACATACGAACAACTTGGTTTAGAATAATTTGTTGATTAACAGATAAGATGTGCTTATTTTCGTCTGGGCTTTCCTCGTGCTTGATCTATGTGTTATCAAGTTCGTTAACTATCAAGGGTACTAAACCAAACAAATCCCAGAAGTCAATCCATAAGTTAAGTGACTGCGTGAGGTTTGGAGCAATATGAAGTCGCATTTTCCTGGTTTTTCCACCGAACGAAATATCGACTACGACGTGTCCAAGGATTTGTTGTTTTTCTCCGCTAGCGGTTGATAATGACGACGGTAAGCTGTACATTTTTAGTTGCCTTTCTTCGAGGAATTGTTCTGCACCACGCCCTAATACCGAAATGCTTGCTCCACTATCTAATAATCTTTTATAAGGTATTCCATTTATCAAAATGTTAGCATAGGGTCTCGAATCATCTGCCTTTGAAATAACTGATTCAGCAATTACTCTTTTTATTTCTCTCCGAATTTTGAAATATTTAAGCGAACGATTTAGATGTGAAGAATTGTTACATGTTTGTGTGGATTGTGTTATATTTACTAATGGTGGTGCATAGACATCATCTTTTATCCATCTCTCTTCATTATCCGGTAGAACTCTGGATCTGTATTGGTTGCTGCTTCCTCTACGCTCACATTGGGAGGTATTGTTCTGTGATATTGGGGTCTCAGACCTCCTGCATTTCTGAAACCCCGTTGGGAGTTTCCTAATCTCTTTGCATTTTGACACGTCTTGCAGTGAATTTTAACCGTATTTTTTTCCCCACAACCAAAGCAGAACTTGTGTGCTACCGGAATTGAACAATCTTTGAAAAAGTGACCAGCATGCCCACAATTCCAACATATAATTCTATTGGACACAGCTTGGTTGCTCATAACAGGCGTCGCATCTTTGGACCAGGATACAGCGGATACAGATTCACATTCTCTGGATGCCTCAGGGATACTATTTTGATAAGAGGTCACGTCATTCACACCACCGACCATTCCAATTTCATTAACTTGGCGTCTAGCTTGATATACTATTTCTGGAGTCCATCCTATTCGTGACCATGTATCCTCCACAGCTATGGAACGATTAACAAGTGTAGCAATATCCGGGAAATGTTGACCAGCAAAGGTGGCTTGAAGTCTCTCATGTTTCGTATCAACAGACTAACAATCATTGTATCGGAAATTGGATGTTGCAACGGTAATGTTAAAGATAGAATATCGTTATAGAAATCCAAGAAAGGTTCCTTGAATTTTTGTTTCCGGTGCTCTAGGGGTTGCTTGATGTCTTCATCCGTACGCCTATCCTGGGAAACGATGAATGATGCTTTGGCGTAATTGGTCCCATTCTACATATCTATTTCGTTCTCTGTACAACCAGTACCATTCCATTGCTTTTCCTTTAAGTAAACCACTCATATTACTAGTCAAGCATTCTGCACTTAGACCATTTGAAGCGGCCATACTCTCCACTCTATAAAGAAAACGCTCAATGGGGATCCCTCCAGGTTCTCCAGCGAAAAAGATATTCCATTTGTGGATTTCGAGACGGTCTTTCCTCACATTCTGAATTTTATTCCTCCGTTTATCCGTCTCAGAATTGGCTTTAGAAAGAACACTGTCAGATTTGTTAACGATGCATTGACATGGTCTGTATGAGGGTTTAACATTAGATTTTGTTACGCTCAACTGTACACAACTGCCAGCACATCGTTACAGACTAAAGAGACGGTTTATTCAAAAAAGAAGACGGCCAGGACGTGCCTGTGAATGGTGCTCGTGATTGCGCCATGATAACGGAATATTTGCCATCTAGCGCACGAGGCAATGTACTTATTGAAAAATCATGTTGGCGAGCAATTAATTTCACGGTTCAGATCGTTGAATTGGCTATTTAGATCGTGGGATACCTCTAGACTCTTTTATTTGGCTACGGAAAGTCCAAAGTCTATGTGAATAAGCCAGCTAGATTTGAGGCATTCGAAGCCAACATTACTCGTGTCATTCGCCAAATAACACTCGATATTCTCGAACGCGTCATCAAAAATTGGACTTTGAGCAAGGACCATCGCAGTTGCGGCCATCATTTGAAAGAAGTAATCTTTAAAAAAATAAATGGCAAGAAATGTTCTTTCGATTGATAATAAAGTTTTCATACGGTTAAATTGAATTTTTTGAGTTTTTGCACAAATCACCTCTATAGATTTCGTTCTGCGGATAAAATCACGCACATGTTGTTTGATGCTCCCTATTTCTGGCATAACTGCCGGTGTGTTAACTTTGGAACTTCAGCACTCTTTCCTCTATACCACTATATATTTTTCGATACATCGATAACCTGTGCACTCTTTGAGATAACATTAAATGCTCTTGAATTCGTGGACTCGAGTTCAAGACTCATCAGCGCCAATACTTTCTTAATTTAATTTCTTCGGCAAGTATCAGAGCCATCTCTTGTGTATGACCGTAATGAACTGTCCATTCCTTTTGCTAAAATTGTCTCTATTGAATTGGCAAGCATAAAAGATTTGTATAGCACCAACTTTATATACGCCGGTGGTTCAGTAACCAGAGTCGTTGCATTTGGAATTGTGAACTTGGGTTCAAGCCTCGCTTTAGCATTAAATATTTTTTAATTTTATTCAGCAAATATAAAGGATGAGTATAGCGGCAAATCTATGTGTTCGAACGTAAATTGCCAATATACTAGACTCCTTGGTCCGTGTTGCGAGACGGGTACCAAAGGTATCCCAAATCATTTCATTGCCGATAAGATCGATATTCACACTGCGTTTATTTAACATAAACCGTAGC
Source organism: Tipula unca (assembly GCA_951394425.1). Lineage (NCBI taxonomy): Eukaryota > Metazoa > Arthropoda > Insecta > Diptera > Tipulidae > Tipula > Tipula unca. The sequence continues at coordinate 3,878,147 of OX596383.1, read as the reverse complement.
GAGTTTCGTTGCAAATATGCTCGAACGATCAGATACATGTGTCATCATATTGGCAGATATTTTTATAGATCCTTAATAAAGTGAATGCGAAAGGAGGTCCATATAAAATAATTGGCAAATATCTACAAATGTAGTAAATATATTGATAACAAATCAATTTTTATATATCAATGAATCTCTTTTTTTACAAGTTCGGGTTCATTGGGTTTAACCTCTTAGTGGTTTCACGTACTGTTTAACTTTCTATTCAGAGTTCTTTTCAACTTTCCGTCACGGTACTTGTTCGCTATCGGTCTCGTGGTTATATTTCATCTTAAATGGAGTTTACCACCAACCTAGTGCTGCTCTATCAAGCAACACGACTCTCTAGAGATATCTTCTTATACACGTTTATAGTTACTACGGGCCTGGCACCCTCTGTGGGTAAACGGCCCCATTCAAGATAGACTTGAACATATAATCAAAATGCATAAGATGACAGATACTCCTTTACATTGAATTTCCATTCTACCAGTAATCAGTAAAAGGACTTAATGCTGGACTATTCCCATTTCAGAATTCCATTTGGATCAATAAATCAATAATGATCCTTCTGCAGGTTCACCTACGGAAATTGTTACGACTTTTACTTCCTCTAAATATACAAGTTCGGTCAACTTTGGTAAAACGACCACAACACAAGAAGCATCACGGTGATCACCTCTGAGGACCTCACTAACATATTCAATCGGTAGTTGCGACGGGCGGTGTGTACAAGAGACAGGGACGTAATCAATGCGAGCTTATGACCCGCACTTACTGGGAATTTCAGGTTTATGTGAACAGTTTCAGTCCGAAGGTGGTTCAGCGGTTTACCCGGTCTTTTTTAGACTAGGAGGACACGTTGCTAGACGCAATTTGTCTATTTAAGAAGCAAGTGTCCTATTCAGACAAACTACCAGGTATGACTCGATTTACAGACAATTCTTATGTATTAAACCCACACCCCGTTAAAAGCATGGATAAAAAATTCAAAAATGTATGCAAAGTTTCTACACCATAACCCTTCCGGCATCTAGTTAAGAGGTTTGGGTCTTGGTCGTTATCGGAATTAACCAGACAAATCCTTCCATGAACTAGGAACGGCCATGGACCACCACCCATAGATTCGAGAAAGAGCTATTAATCTGTCTTACTCATTTATGTTCGGACCTGGTAAGTTTCCTCGTGTTGATTCAAATTAAGCCGCGGGTTCCACTCCTGGTGGTGCCCTTCCGTCAATCCCTTTAAGTTTCATGTTGTTGGGCCATTGTGCTCTAATATCACTATACGATTAGACTTTTATATTTTTAATAAAGGAAACACTTATATTTAAAAAACGTTTTTATTATTAATTTTTAGACTAGTTTTTCTTTCTTTATGTGATATTTTAAAATTTTTTTAAAAATTTTTATGTTTTTAAAAAAGGACTAGTTTCGCGCATGTCGCGCTTTGTCAACTTTATACTATTCTAATTTTAATTTGGTGTATCTGGTCTATTTATACTATTTTCGGTTATTCTGGATACGATGATGTCGTATATTTCGTTTTTCTTCATTCGATCATTTAAAATTAGGTCACTGTTTTTGTGTTTGTATATTTCAATTTCTTCCATTCTATCCAGTGTTTGTCCCTTTCGTAATCTATGGAGTACATGCAAATTTGTGTTTTTATCTGTGTATGTGTGATTTGTTAGTGTTAAATGTGCAGCAAAATTTGATCGTATGTGTTGTTTTCCTATTTCTTTTTTGTGTTCGTTGAATCCTTTTTCGAACGATCGACCTGTTTGTCCAATATAATACATGTTGCAATCGTTACAAGTTAATTTGTATACTCCTGTGTCGGTGATTTTATTAGTATTGGTGTTTAATTTTTGGATTATTTTGTTGTTTGTTTTATACGCCAGAATATATTCAGCCTGTTTTAATGGTTGTCGTATTAGTTCGCTATATATTTTATTATATTCTGTTACCACATATTTCTGCCCCTGTCTATCTATCTCTCTATTTTGTGCGAATAAAGTAGATAGGATTTCCAGTTGTTGTTTTCGCCTGTATTTTTGGTTCAGTTGATCTATAATTCTTGTATGATATCCATTATTTTGTGCAATGTGTTTTATGATATTTAGCTCTAGTCTTCAGGCAATATCATATATTGGTATCGTTATGTTGATGACATCATCATTCTTTTCAACGGAACACAAAGACAACTAACCGGTTTACATAATTATCTCAACACCATACACAGGCAATTGAAATTCACAATAGAAGTAGAAGAAAATAGCAAGATTAATTTTTTGGATTTAACGATACCACGGAACTGCAATTCACACACTTTTAATATATTTAGAAAGACAACCCAAACAGATCAAACTATAAATAACACCTCATACCACCCATTTCAACACAAGATAGCAGCTTATCAGCATATGATATGCAGACTAAACAATATCCCACTATCTCTGGAAAACTACGAAGTAGAGCTAAATATCATAAAACACATTGCACAAAATAATGGATATCATACAAGAATTATAGATCAACTGAACCAAAAATACAGGCGAAAACAACAACTGGAAATCCTTTCTACTTTATTCGCACAAAATAGAGAGATAGATAGACAGGGGCAGAAATATGTGGTAACAGAATATAATAAAATATATAGCGAACTAATACGACATCCATTAAAACAGGCTGAATATATTCTGGCGTATAAAACAAACAACAAAATAATCCAAAAATTAAACACCAATACTAATAAAATCACCGACACAGGAGTATACAAATTAACTTGTAACGATTGCAACATGTATTATATTGGACAAACAGGTCGATCGTTCGAAAAACGATTCAACGAACACAAAAAAGAAATAGGAAAACAACACATACGATCAAATTTTGCTGCACATTTAACACTAACAAATCACACATACACAGATAAAAACACAAATTTGCATGTACTCCATAGATTACGAAAGGGACAAACACTGGATAGAATGGAAGAAATTGAAATATACAAACACAAAAACAGTGACCTAATTTTAAATGATCGAATGAAGAAAAACGAAATATACGACATCATCGTATCCAGAATAACCGAAAATAGTATAAATAGACCAGATACACCAAATTAAAATTAGAATAGTATAAAGTTGACAAAGCGCGACATGCGCGAAACTAGTCCTTTTTTAAAAACATAAAAATTTTTAAAAAAATTTTAAAATATCACATAAAGAAAGAAAAACTAGTCTAAAAATTAATAATAAAAACGTTTTTTAAATATAAGTGTTTCCTTTATTAAAAATATAAAAGTTTAAGTTTCAACTTTGCAACCATACTTCCCCCGGAGCCGAAAAGCTTTGGTTTCTCTTAAAGCGACTGAAAGAGCCATATATGTAGCTCCATCCAATTGCTACCTGGCATCGTTTATGGATAGAACTAGGGCGGTATCTGATCGCCTTCGAACCTCTAACTTTCGTTCTTGATTAATGAAAACATCTTTGGCAAATGCTTTCGCTTATGTTAGTCTTACGACGGTCCACGAATTTCACTTCTCGCGCAGTAATACTAATGCCCCCAATTGCTTCTATTAATCATTACGTCTTGATCTAAAAACCAATTGAAAATAGAACAGACGTCTTATTCCATTATTCCACGCAGAGAATATTTAGGCAGAAATGGCCTGCTGGAGGATTTCGTCCGAATCGATCAGTCATTGATCAGGTCTTTTCGCTGCGGATGATTCTATCTAAATATTATCAATCCGAGTACATCAGGTGTTCCTGGATTTCCGGCAGGCCTATAACTCGATCAATCGAGAGAGTTTGTGGTCTTCCCTGGAGTATCTAGAAATGCCAACAAAATTGGTACGACTGTGTAGGATGACAGTGACACAGTCTCAATGCTGTGTTAAAATTGAGAACAGGCTATCGAAAACTTTGTGCGGTTAACTCTTTAAGATGCTCTGTCCCCGATACTCTTTAATCTCATGTTGGAGTACATCTTTCGTAAAACTGAAACACCTCAGCGCAACATCTTATATCGCCAGTCCAATCAGGGGCTTGCATTTGCAGATGACATATGCGTGATTGGACTGAGAGTTTTCAGCGTCTGTTGGACTCCAGATCAATGAGTCAAAACGAAATACCTGATATCTGGTTACAGAGACAATGGCATACCAGATTTTAGTAGTGGCCACTACACGTTTGAGGGAGTGAGGAGTTTCAAATATTTGGGCTCTCTTATTACTCACGATAACAGTGTGGGTGAGGATATTAAAGTGCGGCTGGCAGCTGGCAGTCGTTCTTTGTATCTACAATGCGTTGATCAGTCCTGTTGTTATGTTTGGATGTGAAAGTTGGGCGCTGACGGATGAGTACGAGAGATGGTTCTTTACATTTGAGAGAAGAATCATGCGTGTGATTTACGGCCCAAAACGCGAAATAGATGGCACATACCGAGCTCTGTACAATATCGAGATCAGAGATCTGATGAAGATCCCCGATATTGTGCATGAAATAAGATCTCAGCGAGTACGCTGGCTCGGTCACGTTCTGCGTGCTGATGCGGGACGGATTGTGCAGTGATCTCTGTAAGGAGAGCCACCATATGGTAGGCGCAGAGGTCGTTGCAGGCCACGATGGCTCCACGGTCTAGTCTAGAGAATGGCTTGGTTTTTTCAGATTGTCTAGGACAGTATGGCCTTTAAATACTGTTTATTATTATTGGGTCAATTTAATAATTTTGTAATGTCGACATTTTATTTTATGTCAACGGCGACAATTAAGATAATGTCAACAACATACGATATTTTCGAGATTTGAAATAAAATGCCCCAGTTCGTAGTTGTATTTTGTAAAAAGTCGTTTCAGTTAAGCCGGAAGAAGAGATTAAAGAATATTTCAAATTAAATCGGGAATAACATACCATACGTTCCGATTGGTTTAAATTTCCTATTTTGTTATAAAGAATAATGTCAAGCAGATGTTTAATGCTCCCAGTGAGATTCTACACAACTTCCGATTTGACTTTGACAGCAATATTGTTCCATTTAGAACGAATATTTTCGGCAACAGTATCGCATCCGTCAATCTTTTCACTATATTGCCAATTAGTTTTGCGGATAAGTCGAAAATCGGTGGGCCTAGATACTTTGAGATAACATTGATTTGATTAGTCCCGTACCAGTTTATTGCGTCTTTAGAGTAGGTATGAACTAGCTTAATCGGGCAATCAAAATTTTGGTTTTAGACTAGTTTATCGTGAGCAATTCTTGTAACATACCAGGGTAAACCAGAGCAAAGCATCGAAATTGGGACTATTATACATTTGGACATAAATATTACTTTTGAATACATTTCTTGATGACCTTATGATGAAACTCAACGTGTTGAATGGCAATGAGGTTATAAAATATATTTTAGATGAAGTTCTGGCACGTGACCTGTACTGATACTTAACTGGGCTGTTTCTTAACCGAGGACGATGAAATCCGATATGTTGGATGGAAATGGTATTATAAATTTATTGTGAGGAATATAAAATAATTTTTGTAAAATGTTCTGGAATGGAACTAGGCTATTTCTGGACAATTTAAATTAAGATAAATTTTATTTAATTTTAAAGTATTATTATTTTTTTGTATTTTTTCAACTGTAGGCAAATCCGTCATGGATAATATGTCTACTATTACATATTTTGTAAGATTAAGCGAAGGAAAATTCTATTTAGTGAAGTAATTTAATCTTAAACAGTGAACGCATAAGATCGCATTCCAAAACTTATGTCAATAATCATGCTAGAATTTTTATTTCAACCGAACATGTCGAATTACATCATAATCGGTTACAGATCAAATTTATTTTCATAAGGTCGAGGAATAGACTAGCTCCATTCTGGTTGGCAATATTCAAGAATTGCATTAAACAAAGTATTCAATAATCCCACATTTTATAAATCATTAAAAATCCCATTTCTAATGGATTCATCACAATCGTCCATATAAAATCTCATTTCTATCCGACTTGTCGAGTTCCATCCAGGGATGGGCATTTACGCGTCATCTATTTATTAATTTCTACGTCGACGTGACAGTGTAAATAATTCGAAGAAAACGTTGACTATTTAGACGGATCATAGAGTAATTTAGTGAGTTAGCTACTTTGTAGTTTGTAGTAGACTTTGAATTATGAGTGAATTTGAATTATATTTTGAGTGGAACTTTTTTAAGTTAAATTTACAATTTGTCATATGAAATAGACTATTTGTAAGAGTATATATTTTTTGAGTGGATTTGCGTAATCGAAATCCAGAATAGAATCCTAGTATGAATTTGAGTGAAAATCTTTAATGTTTTTTTTTTAGATTAGTTGTATGAGTGAAAATAAAGTATTTTTTCAACAAAATTTGAGTGAAAAAAATTGGTTGAAAAAAATCCTTAGTGTTATTTGAGTTGAATTATAATTTAAGGTACAAGAATTTAAGTGAAATTTTAATTTCACTTTAGGGCGAAATTTAAGTAAATTTAAAACCAAATCTTTAGTTAAATTAATTGAGTGACATAAATTAATATTTCAGCTGAATATGAACAAAAGTTGAGTGTATTTTAAATTATGTTTTATTCGTATTTGTGTTTGAATAGCTTATGAATTATGTTTGAATAGCTTATGAAAATTCCACCTAAAATTCTAAGAGTATTTCAACATTAAGCAAATTTTGATAAATTTAGAAGTTGTGTTTAAATTCATCACTCAGATGGGTTGAATTTGAGGATATACTTTGATTTTTATGGCAGTGCCGTCAATATAACCCATATGCGCATTTAACTTATATCTTTAATGCTTATAATATAAGCGACCCAATTCTGCATATTCTATCTCAATTTCGAACATTTACCGCATCAAAGTGGCTTCTCTTCGATGACCTGCTCACAACAATCATGCCAAACAAAGTAAGTAATAATGCTTTCATTATTTGGGAGAGAAAGCTTGAGCACAATTCATGTTGAAATAATTGGCCCTAATTTCCAGATTTTATCACTTGAAATGGTGTGAAAGCATTAGCTGTAAGATTATGCAAGTGTAAAGGATTTACTGGAAACGAATTTCGATTTTAGTTTTTAATATTATCCAAGGCAGAGCTATTGGTTAAGGCCATGGGGTTAACCAGTGCGGTTTATCTCTGTATATTATAGTAACGAATATTGAATGATGTGTTGCTAAAGAGCTCGCGTGAACAATTACGATTACACAGAATTTTTTTTACGGTCAGCATTAATTATTTGCCAAATCTGATGTACAAAGCTTTCGGAGAGATAAATTCGCATAACGCATAATGTCTGATAACGACTTATTTGCAAATTAAAAAAATCTATGAATCTAGCATAAACTAACATCAGTCAGATCACCCACAAATCCTAGAATAACCTCGAGCAACAAAGGTTTTTATTTGATGCTCTGTTCGATGGGAAGTGGACAAATTCGAGTTATCGCTCGTTTGAATTTTGCATTTTGAGTTTGGATAGTAACCACCCGAACATGGTCATCTTTGCCTTCATGAAGCTCAATAATACTGGACATTGGCCATTTCAACGGTGGGATGTTATCTTCTTGCAAAATGACGAGGTGACCGACATTGATATTTGTATTTGGTTGAGTCCATTTTTTCATTTGGTTGTAATTGAGAAATATATTATCTTGACCATCTTTTCCAAAATAGTTGGAAATTGGCTTGTATGCGTTGGTAGAGACTTAGTCGGTTACAATCGAGGTGTGATAAAGATGGATCGGGAATAATACGATAATAATCGATAACTATATCGATTGTTCAATTAAAAAATGTCCTAGTGTAAGACATTCGTAGTCGTTTGTGTCGGTGGACATATACGCAATCGGACGTGAATTCAAACACGCTTCCACCTGGATGACAAGTGTGAAAAGTAATTCCAGAGTATACGACGATGTACAGAGAACTCTTTTTATATGATATTTAGCGCTTTTTACAGCCGCTTCCCACAAACCGCCAAAGTGGGGAGATCGTGGAGGAATTGTATGCCATTATGGATGCCGTGATCAATACAATACTTTAAAATCTCATTATGATTGAATTCGGAGAGGAATAACTTCCTGAGGTCTTGCAATTCGGTATTTGCTCCAATAAAATTCGTTGCGTTATCTGAATATATAGTTACATACCCAGAATGTACCAGCAACAACAAGGCCAACAACGTATAATACAACAAAAGCAGTATTTCCAAATCTACCGCATCAGTAGAATTATTAAATATAATGCAAAGTATATTTTATACAAACCATTATTGATTTCATCATGTCTTCAAGGCCCAAAACAAAATTCGGTTAAAATAAAACAAACCTATTATTTTTTCACCATTATTATAGTTCAAGTTTCAACGATTAACACGTTGCTAAATAAAATCCCAAAATAAAATAAATAAGTTGGAGTTTAATTTAAATTAAACGCGGCACGACCTAAAAAGAACTTTCGCTCGAACCATATCAACCGATGTGCTTCGATCCCATAACTATATATTAGAACAAAGCCCTCGACGAGAAATGAATCGTCGAAGTGCAGCTATAAAAGCGTTAGTCGACCAATCTGACACGACTTCCATAATTGTTTTTGAAGAAAAGCATATGAAAACTGCTATGTATGCTTTGATCTGGATTTGTCGATGTTAAAAACGGTTCACAGAAATCAACTCCTACGTGCTGAAATGGTCTTGACGGACTGACTCGGTGTTCAGGTAAATGACCCATGATTTGTATTATATTTCGAGGACGTGTTCGTGAATAGATGATGCATTGAGCAATGACCCGACGACATAGGTTTCTTCCACCGATTATCCAAAATCGCTGTCGAAGGCTGTATATGAGGGATGGAGGACCGGCATGAAGTAAACGGTGATGCTCATTACGTAGTAATTTAGTGAAGTTGTGCGATCCAGGCAATAAAAACTGATGTTTATAATCATATGGGATATTAGCGTTATTTAATCTTCCGCCGACTTGAATTAATCCGCTTTCATCTAAGAATGGACTTAAGGATCGCAGATTGCTATTTTGAGAAACCATTTTATTTTTACGAAGGTGGCGGATGTCTTCGGAATATTCGACTTGGATATAATTAATTTACCGTTTATAGAGCGTTGTCCAGTTCGACGGTCGAAAGTTGCATAATAGTTCCATTCATTTTAGAAATTGGCGAATTAAGTGGTACGCCAATCGTTTCCTTTTTTGATCTTCGAAGAGTACGTTTACTTTTTAAACACTTCAAAAATCGAAGAAAATATCCAAAACAACGTATGATGGTATTATAATTAGAACGAAGCAATTGCCGATGGTATCAACCGTTCGAACATAGACAACGCATCCAAAACCCTTTTCGGAAGCGTCTCCGAAGCCATGGAGTTTAATTAATTTTGGTGAAGGGGCAATAATGCATCTTGGGATTGTAATTGTATCAATTGAAATTAGTTGTCGCTTAAACTCATTCCAATAGTCACGGAGCGAAGCTGAAAGCAAATCATCCCATTGATAGTTCGACGACCATAAAATTTGCATGACAGATTTAGCAACGAAAACGATGGTTGTACATAATCCTAATGGATCAAACAATTGTGCAATTTCAGATAAAATTGATTTTTTTGTGCAAGACTCAATAATGGTGTATTGTTGAAATGAGAAATGAAATATATCATTGACAGAATCCCAATTCATTCCAAGAACGTGAATGGATTTAGATTGCGAAGAATCCTGTACGGACGAAACATTGGAATTATTGGATTGAATTTTTTGCAAATCGAAACATCCACTGGATAATAAATTAACGAGATAATTTTTTAAGCGAATAGCATCTTGCTCTGTATCCGACCCAGTAAGCACATCATCGACGTAAATGCGTCTGTGATGACTTTTGCTGCGATGGGAAACTCGGCTTCCACATCTTTGGCTAATGGAAAAAGCGTTCTAATTGCGAGGAACGGACCGCTAGCCGGCTTATGGTGGGGTCATTCTCCGGAAGACCCTTAATTAGGTCTTCCGGAGAATGACGCCACCATATTCTTTGTAGATCTTGATCATCCAGTGGAAGATTCACCCAGCTGGCAAATGTTGGATTTAATCGGAAGTGAAACACTGTATCTTACATTTTCGGTTCGAATGACTGAATTAGCATAAACATTTTTATAGCACTTTTCTTCGATTGCTTTTGGGGATTTTCAAAATTTTCTGTTTTCCAAAATTTTTCAATTTGCTGAGACAGATCTTCAAAGGAACATAAAGATATTAAATTATTTGAATATTGTATATTCGAAGGTATTTTTCCGACGAAAACCGAGTTTTGTAATGGAATTTCCTGACTAATATAATCTTCATTGAATTTCATTATTTCTGAAAAATATTCCGCTCCGATTAAAAGATCGACAGTACCTGGTTTAAAATAATAAGGATCGGTGAGTTCAATACTCTTTGGTATTTTATTTTTATTAATGTTCACTGGGTATGATGGTAACAATTCTGAAATTTTTGTTTTGATATAACAATCAAGATGAATTTGAAAATTGGATGTTCGAGATTCAAGAGAAATGTTGACCCTTTTGGTTAATGTAGAAACTGGCCCATTAATTCCGGAAATGTTGACGTTTGTTGATTCTGTTTTCAATTTGAGAAATTGGACCATGAAATAACCTTGTTCCGTCCCAGTTTCCATATCTAACATGTGGAATTTGATAAAAATTTAATGATTACTTGTTGCGATGATTTGCCATTGCGATTAACGATAAATTACTTGTTAACGATAATGAACTACCTGTTATCGTGTTGAATTGATTGAGATGAATTTCATACGATAAATCTGCCCATCAAAATTGTACTGCTGAATTGTGTCCGCTAATTAAATCGTCAACTGTAAATCGCTTGCCATCATAATTCTTCTTGCAAATTTACCTAGTTGAAGTGCTTATATTTAGCGGGAGCAATGTCACCATTTGTTTTTGCAAGATCCATAATTTGACTTGATAACCTGATAACCCCATACATCAAAACCTACAATAATAATAATAACAGTATTTAAAGGCCATTACTGGCCCCTAACTGAGTCAATAATCTGGCTCCAACGGTTACGATCTTGGGCGTGGTCTTCATACTGTTTTAGAAAACCTGAAGAAACCAAGTCATTCTCAACACCGTGGAGCCGTCGTCGCCTACAACGATCTCTGCGCCTACCATATGGTGGCTCTCCTTTCAGAGATCGCTGCACAATTCGTTCCGGATCAGCACGCAGAACGTGACCAAGCCAGCGTACTCGCTGAGAGCTTATTTCATGCAAAATATCGGGGATCTTCATCAGATCTCTGATCTCGAAATTGTACAGAGCTTGGTATGTGCATGACTCTTCTCTCAGATGTAAGGAGCCATTTCTAGCACTCATCTGTCAGCGCCCAACTTTCACATCTAAACATCACAAGGGGCCTGACCAACGCTTTGTAAAGTTTCAGCTTCACGGCACTTGATAGGTGTTTAGATTTTAGCAGTGACCTTAGAGGATACAAAGTATGGCTGCCAGCTGCCAGCCGCACCTGAATATCCTCACCCACACTTTTGTCGTGAATGATAAGATAGCCCAAATATTTGAACCTCCTCACTCCCTCAAACGTGTAGTGGCCACTACTAAAATCTGGTGTACCATTGTCCCTATAACCTGAAATCATTTATTTCGTTTTGACCTCATTGATCTGGAGTCCGAAGAGAGAAGCTGAAAACTCTACAAGCGGATCAAGTATTTCCGTCACTCCGTTGCTATTCAGTCCAATCACTCATATGTCATCTGCATATGCAAGCACCTGATTGGACTGGCGATATAAGATGTTGCGCTGAGGTGTTTCAGTTTTACGAAAGAAGATGTACTCCAACATGAGATTAAAGAGTATCGGGGACAGAGCATCTCCCTGCCGAACACTCGAGCTAACTGCAAAAATTCTTGATAGCCTGTTCCCAACTTTACCACAGCATTGAAACTTCGTCACTGTCATTCTACACAATCGTACCATTTTTGTTGGAAAACGCGTCATAGGCTTGCCGGAAATTCGGGAACACCTGATGCACGGGGATGGAAGTTTCATAATATTTAGATAGAATCATCCGCAGCGGAAAGACCTGATAAGTGACTGATCGATTCGGACGAAATCCTTCTTGACAGTAACCAACCAAACCTTCCTTCATTCTATCCAATATAATGTAGGACAGTAACTTGTATGCTTTGCAAAGGAGAGCTATACCGCGATAATTCTCACACTTCAAGCGGTCTCCCTTCTTGAATATGGGTCATATCGCGGCCACTTTCCATTCATCAGGCATTTTTTCGGTTCGCCATACCAATCGAATAAGGTCGAAAAGACAGTTCCACAAAGTATCCCCTCCGAATATCAAGAGCTCCGAATTAATGCTGTCGACTCCAGGTGAGCGGTTTCGCTTTAGTCTCTGCATGGCCTTAGTGAATTCCTCATGGAATTTATCCTCAATGCACATCTCCGCAGTCTGTATTTGAGGTGACTCAACTACAGTCTGTGACGCATGATGAATACCAAGCAGGTCGGTAAAGTGTCCATTCCATGCGTCCAGTACTTCCTTTAAAGATATTACGTAAACTGCGCTCATTGCTGAGTTGTTGTACTTTCAGAACCTCGGCCTTCCACCATTCTCACTTTTTCCGTCTACAAATCCTCTTTGCTGCCCTCATAGTAAGAGTAGCCTTGTTTTTCCTCGCGATTGTGAGACGTTGTTGCACTTCACTATGGGCTATATTTTGTTGCTCAACTGCAAGACGACACTCGTCAACAAACCAATCATTCTTGGGTCTGACTTTCACGATACCTCAATTCTGTTGAGCAGCACCGACAACCGAAGTTTTCCATGCCTCCCAGACAAATTCACAAAATCAGACTGGTAATTAGCCCCTTCAATGTTGTCTCTGAAAAGATCTTGATATCGTTTCTTTTGATCTTCGTTTATCAGACCTTCACAGTCGAAACGTTCCATCTGTTTCGCTATGTTCCCGGACCTGTACGAAAACTTCCACCGTAGCTTTGCAGCGACCAAATGATGATCGCTACCTACGTATTTGCTTGCTGACCGATAAGCTCTCACATTCTGAACTACCCGAGCCCGCCCTTTAGAAACTAAAACATGGTCAATTTGGCTTCGGGATATTTTGCGAGGATGGATCCATGTTTCCAAATGCATCTGTTTGTGAGGGGAAAATGTGCTTGCTACTCTAAGATCGTGAGCAATTGCAAAGTATATCATTATCTCACCATTATCGGGAGTACGAACCTATGTTTTCACACAAGTCAGCCTCATTTCTGTTAGGTCTAGCATTAACGACCCCAATTACCATTCTAACATCGTGTTCGGGTATAGATCCCATCAGATCGTTCAAGTCATTGTAAAATGAGTCTTTATCTTGGGGCTGGCGACTTCTGTGGACGCATGTACACAAATTATCCACAGGTTGGCTAACTTCATGCGCAAGCGAAGCTTACACAATCTGTTATTGACTGCTTGGAAATCCAAAACAGCGTTCTTTAGCTCCAAGATTTCCGAGGTCATCTGCACTGTAGAACAACGGATAGCCCTGGGACACATGATCTCCACTTTTAGACCAGTGAGTCGTGATTATTCATTTAGAGGGCATCATCTCTAACGCTCCTGGTTTCTTCAGTGACTGCACGTTCTACGTTCTGATCCTAAATCTCGTGTCCGGGTAGTTGAGCGGGGGTCCGGTGTTGTTGTCTGTGTATATGTGATTTTTTTTCTGCCAACGAAAACATAAAAGCTACTTCTGATGTTTAAAATAATTTTTACTTACATAACATCCTTGTGTTAAAATGCAGGCCTGATAGACTTTTGGTAGACATCTACCCAAGAAAACTCCAAATATTCACTTATCAACATAAATCAGCGCTTATAAAAAAAAAAAAGATTTTTAATTGGAATTTTATTTCCCAAGTATTCGTGGAGTTTTGAAGGAATGGATTAAAGGGCAAACCGTTTTGAAAAAATCGCCTGGAGCACAGATGTTGGATAATGGGTCAACATTTTTAATTTTGGTTATGTCTTGTGATGTATCAAATGAAACGTATTTTTATAAGCAGTCTAGTGGTACACATTTTGTTACCCCCTTTGTCTAAATTATACCCAGATGGTTTCTAAGAAATGCCAATTATCCTCAATCGTTATAGTTTTTACAGCTTTAAAAAATTCACAAATTTCAGAGTAAGCAATTGTCTTTTGAAAATTCTGAAATATGTATTTGGTGATCAACGAAAGATGGTGTGATAAAGTCGTGATGCACACACAGAATTTTTAACACTGGAATGAACGTGTTACTTGATTGACATATTTTGGCTAATCCATACATAGAGTTCTCATCAGGGATGGACCCCATGTAATCTACGCGATTGTCGACACGTATAATATTACGTAGATTACTTGGCAATATGTTTAATATCTTGATTTAACCGATTACATGGCGAACGATTAACGATTAACTGATAATGGATTAAAAGTGATGGTTAAAAATTGTCCGCAATTGGTTTCCGTTTACTTTTAACTCAAATCACAGCTATTGGCCTAAAATACTTGCGAAATTTTTGTGTTGTTCTGCGTGAATTAAGCGTATATCTGCTATTGTTGTAAAATATAGCGGATTTTGAACTTTATGAATTAGCTAAATTAAATGCTACTTCAAGATTCTTATCGGTCACCAAAAGCTATAAAATAACACGTGCTGGTTTAAAAGTTATTACAAGAAGATGCTATAAGTCTCGGATGACAAATAATAATTTGGCACTTATGTGAAATTTGTCCTAAACCTGTCCTAAAAAGTAACAAAACAAATTTCTTCATATATGCATAACTGTAAAAGCCGAATGTCTCGATAACCTCATATAATAACGTCGTATACATATTCCATGATTTTTCGAATTTTCTTGAGATAATCCCAGGAAACGAATACCATAATTACGAACATCCCGCGATGTCATTGTGTCTTAGTTATCAGTATTTCATTTCTTAAAAAAGTAGCGCATTAGGAGGATTAGGGTAACAACCTGGAACAATCGTATAATAGAAATATATGGGGTCATATGAAGCTTGATTCTTCTAAGCTTCCCAATCCCGTGTTTTTTCCTAAATTGAGCTTAGACCCAATGACATCTTGAAATTCCTCATAAATCATATATATATGAAATCATACCAAACTTGATTGTCCTTAGCCTCCTAATCCCCTACTTTTTCCAAAATTTAAATATTTTTCGGATAGTTTGGAAAATAATAGATGACGCATATGTGCCCATCCCTGGTTCTCATTTATAAATTACATCATACATACATTAAAGACTTGCCAATAAGATTTCTATCGAGTTTCGAGAATTTGGCTGTCTCCTTTTTAAGTAACGGAATTTTGTAAATCGAAAATTGTTGGCGTTGTTATTAAACAAATTTTAATTCCTTTCTAAAACATTACTAAGATCGCAAGTTGTGTGCTATTTTAATCATAAGTTGAAAATTTCCACTGGGAAAGTACAACTTTGATTTGTACAACTTTTCAGCAAAGTCCATCGATTCATATATTGTTATGTAAAATATCTAACAACTTGTCGATATTTTCAGATATCACTTAGGTTGTCAACATTGTTGACGAGTTGTCGACACGTAGACGTGGAAATTAAAAGATGACGCGTAAATGCCCATCCCTGCAAATAATACATATGGCTATACAGTTGTCGACACGTAAAATATTACGTAAATTACTTGGTAAGATTATTGTCAATGTCGACCACCTATACTTTCGATATTTTAGCGATTTGAAATAAAACGCACCGCTTTGCCCTAACGCACATTTTGTTTGGTACACCCCTGAGATTCTGTACAACCTCCGATGTGACTTATGGCTGATTTATATTCAACGTAATTTTGCAGATTAGGTCATCTTGAAGTGAGATAGCATGAATAAAAATTACTATTAAGAAAGCGAGACAAAATAATTGTCTCCAGTATGGTATAGCAGATTGTAGAAAAATGTATGTCAACAATTTGAAGGGAACATGATTTACTATAGCTCATCAATAATAAAGCAACAGCCACTTTGTATGCGGTGGATTTTTTGTGAACCATGGTGATTGGTGTCTTAGATAAGCGCTTAATACAACTGTTGGTGGGTTACCCGAATACAATAATGGTTTGAGTCTTGGGTAAAAAAAAATTAATTTTAAGAAATGAAAATTGTTTCATCTATCAAATCTCAAATGTGAGATTGAAATATTTGAATTTTATTTGAAATTTAATTCGTTGCATTCATATCTGATTTTAAGATGAATTTAATTCGTTGCAGGTTCTTAACTCAAATATTTCGCGGATATGTGTATATCAACATTTTCGGTTTATTTTAAATATTTTAGTAAATAGCAAAGTTTTCCGTTCATATTCAAATATTATTTACATTCAAACTCATACTAAAATTGGGAACTCCGCAAAGCCGTTTAGCATTGGGCCCTTCTACACAAAATTATATACATAATTGGCTCGAGAATTACATTCATAATTACTGGCGGGTCACTGCGCTGCCGTCGGGAGCGACCTAATAAAAACAAAAGGTTTCGGAGCAAACATATCGAGACTATGGGAGCGAGGATTTACGTTAATTAGAGCGCGTATTAAGCAATACAGCCAAAATATGTAGTACATTAATTTCTAAAGCGGAAATTTCGATAAATATTATATATTTTTAATTAAAAAAAATACCACTTTGATTAAAGTATCCCGATATATAGTTTATAAAATTTCCACCATCAAAAATAATGGCGCTACTAGTACTTGGTGAGCTATACTAAATGTAAGCCATCGCATCCGCCATTCTTCTTCTGCATTTTTTTTCATTATTGCCAAATATTTTTCGATAGATCGAACACCGGTGGTCTCAGCTCCTTTGTGATAACATTGAACTAATTAGTTGAATTGAACACATCTACAAACATTTGTGTGCTAATGTAATGTTTGCCAAACCCCAATATATGTAACTTTCGGTTGTTAGATTATTTTATAGCAAAATGTCATTCATTTCTATTGTAAACGACTAGTAGAATGATCAGATTTATCAAATTCAATATTTTTATTTTTTTCCATGCGAATTTAAAGACTACCCCCCATCTGTTTGAAACAAATTGAAACATTTGATCTATTTATTCTATATACATACATAGAACACCAAACATCAAAAACTTACAATCTAAAATGTATTGTTACGTTTTGCCTTGTCAAATTCAAAGTTCAATCACTGGATTGTGAATAAAACAAACGATGTAAATTCTAGATCACACTAAATTTATTTATTCCGATTATTTACACTAAATACTAATTTAATTATTTCACTTATTTAACTTAATTATTTAACTTGACAATAACTATTTTACTACACTTTAACAACACTATATTACACTTTAATCACACTTTATTTTACTTTATAAACACGTCAATTTTTCCTTTTAATTCCTATTAGCACTCTCACGGTTAAAACACAACTGATTTACTCCCAACTGTTTGTCGCGTATTAATACCAAATATTCTAACCATTCTAGAAATCTCTACAATATTCGATTAGTTTAGATTAGTCTAGACACCTCTACTGTTCTACTTTATAACAATTTTACATTAACGATAGTGTCGCTATTCAAACATAGATGTCGCCACGATCGTAACAGTATGTTATCTAAGATCTAGTGAATCTACTCAATGCTAATTCATTGGGGTGAGTTTCCAGTTTCGAAAGGTACTTCAAACTGTGTGCTTGTATCGTCTCTTTGACCGTTTTAATCCCACGGGGTCTATGGATGCTGTAATTTTGGATATTATTAATCATTAATCATTAATCATTTAATTAGTCGCTTTGATACGCAGAAGCTGTTCCCAGGAGGTCGTGCCTTTTACAATTTTTGAAGAATTTACTACTATATCGGTATGCTTAGCCAGGTTGCCCTGTTACCGTCCCTGCCAATCGAGGAGGCGCATACTCGTCTACTTTGAACTATCTTTTTTAAAATAATTTTCTTAAGATGAGAATCTTGTCTACTTATTCTATGGTCTATCTACTGCATCAAGACGGTATCACAAAACTTCTTAAAAGAGTTGAGGTTATTTGGCAGCATTAGAGTTATTTAACTTGCTGGCCCCTCAACTCTTGAGTCGATAATTAGTTGATCTCTAGCTTCTTGGGCTGGATCACATTCATAGAGGATGTGTTCTATTGTATCCTCGCCCTGTCCACATTCACAGGTACTTGAGTCCGCTAGACTCAGTCGGTTCATATAGAAGGCCGTTCTACCATGTCCCGTTAACATTTGGGTGAACCATATGCTTAGAGGAATCTTTGTTTCTAATCTCGCCACAATGTTTGGCAGATAACTATATGTTATTCTGCCATCCACTGAGTGCGATCATCTATCTTGACATATTGCTATTGACGCTTTTCTCGTTTTCCTCTTGAGCAAGCCCATGAGGTTTAGCCGAATTTCATCGCCTTCCACTATCACGTTTGCGTAGCTCACATTTAGTCTTTTCCTTATCTTGTAGTGGGCAATTTTCTCATTTACGAGTATATCAATAGGAATCATGCCGGCCAAGACAGGAACGGCGTCAGTTGACACCATTCTGTACGCCTGGGGAATTCCAAGCAAGATACTTCTTTGGGCACTAACTAGTGTACGCCGATGGTGGCAGTTCATTCGGTCCGCCCATGCCGCGCACGCGTATGTTAATGATGATACCACTAGGCCATCATATATTATTGATAGTGTTCGTTGCTTGAGACCCCAGTTCTCTTTAGCAACTCGTTTTAGCACAGCGAAAACCTTCTTACTATTTTCCGCGACTCTTTTGACGTGTGAAGTGACTCCAAGTCGTTCATCGAAGTCAACTCCCAGCCATTTGACAGTTTTCACCATCTTAATTCTTTGGCCATTTACGGAACCCAATTGTGGGCTCCTAATGTCCAGTGAAGCTTTAAGTTGGATCATGACCGTCTTTTCTGAGGATAGTTCCATTTTGTAGCTTTTGCATCAGTCCACCATCCACCATGGCAAGCTGTGCTTTTTCTTGAATACTTTGTCTTGAATTCCCAGCAAAAAGCATGAACCAAGAAGTCCCAGAAGTAGCATTCGCGGATGATAAGGTATCCGCGAATGCTACTTCTGGGACTTCCTGGTCCATGCTTCCGTTGACGACAATATTCCAAAGATGTGGACCAAGGATGGAACCTTGCGGACATCCTTTGTTGACCATTTTTTCAAGTGTGCCATGACTTGAAATAACAGTGGCTTTCCTTTCAGAAAAATAGTTGTTTAAAATGTTATAGAGATGACGTGGGCAATTGAATCTCTTTAGCTCCAACAGTAATGCTGTGTGTCACTATAAAGTTCGAGATACAGGGCCCTACAATAGCCCAAGCACGTTGTATCACTTCGACCTCGATGCTGTCTAGGCCTGACGCCTTACCAGCTTTCATAGACATGATAGCCATAGTGGCCTCTTCATCACTGAAATGGCTCACGTCTGGTGTGGTTGGTGCAGAGCTACATTTTCCTCATAGTCGTAGGGTAGTAAGGTGTTGAGCAAGCATTTTGTAGTGTCCCCCCAACAGATTGTTGTTAGTCCACTACCGCTCCCCAGGGTACTTAGTACCTCATTCGTTTTCAATTTGCCTGTGCTAAATTTATAGACATCACACGGTTCAGCCTTTCCATGCTCCGTTATGAACTCCTTTAGGCTCATTTGGCTTTTGTCTCTAATATTCT
Organism: Tipula unca; assembly: GCA_951394425.1. Lineage (NCBI taxonomy): Eukaryota > Metazoa > Arthropoda > Insecta > Diptera > Tipulidae > Tipula > Tipula unca. Next base: position 3,858,269 of record OX596383.1, on the reverse strand, counting down.
TGAAGTACGCCTTACGGTGTGCCACATAGTTAAGCCTTTTGCTTTCCCGAGAATAGGGATTTTTATCTTTTTGATATAGCTTGGGCAACTTACGAACCAATTTTCTTGATTCGCTTAGGTCAGGAGACCACCAAGATAATTTTGACTTGCGAGCACGCTTACGTGGAATAGTAGCGCTGCAGACTTTGATGATTGAAGTTGTTATCGAAACCTTCAGGTCTTTTGCCAGGCTTTGCCAGATGATACTTAGCTGGCGGTAGAAACCCTCCCAATTGGCATGCCTTAGGGCTTACCGAGGAACTTTCTTTGATGCTGTTGAATCATTAGGTGTGTTCTCCGAGCCCAAGATCGAGACAATTACTTTGTGGTCACTTGATGTCCAATTTTTAGGACGGACGAACTTAACATTTTTCTTAACAGACCGCCCGTCATGAGAGTGAGATCAATATTTGACTCTCCATTGTGGGAATATGTACTTGGCTGCCCTTCTACGTTTATAACGAATAGGTTACTTCTTGCAATGAATTCTTCAACGAGGACTGCTCTCTCGTTTGCGTCCTTATTGTTCCAAAGTTTAGACTTTGCATTGAAGTCGCCAGTAATGATAATAGGATGGTCTTTTAGACCATCCATGATTTTGTCGAGTTGATTAACATATTCCATTGGATCATCTAAATATTGGAAATAAATACTGACCAAGTAAAACTTTCCTATATTAGATCTCACCTCGACAAACACACAGTGTGAGTCGCAGTACTGTGATTTTTTTTAGAACCTCAAGATCGTTATTGAGTATGCCAATTGCTGCTTTAATGTTTTCGTTGCTTCTACTGATTATCCTTGTGGACGTGGTCATTCTCCCTATGACCCCTTTAACCGCGTAAGGTTCCTGCATGCTGAGTATATCGATTGCTTGTTTTTCAATAGATTGTCTAATCTCGTACCCAACTGCTTAACGTTTTGCATATTCAGATGGAGGATCTTCAATCGATACTTATTTTTGTTTTTAACTATCATAGACAGTTCGCTTCATCATTAGGTTCAAAGCCGTTTTGTATGAGGTACAAAATTTGAATGGTCAAAAGCCCTGTTTGCCTTACGGCAAGAAGCGCATTTAGCGTCTTCACTCTTTTTTGTGCATGATTTTTGGTCATGCTCATTGTCGCCGCAGTGACCAAAATGTGGTCTTGTTCCTTACAGAACTTGGAAATGTGTCCAAATGTCTGGCATTTGTAACTTTTTGTCAACCTGATGAAGTCTGTTACTCTGCATGAGGACCAGCCTAGATAAACACGACGGTTTTTTATGAGTATATTCCTCTTGGAATTGGCCTTTTTTGGTCTAGTCATGAAACTTCGTTTCAAGTCCCCGATCTTTATTGATTCAGAGATACATTGTTTTACTAAGGCCTCTTTGATTGCCTCAATCTTTTCGCTCCCTGTTCATCCCTGTTCTCCCATCATAGATGATTATCCTGGGCATTCGTTTATCTGGTAGCGATGCTACCAGTCTAGCATTCGATAGCTCCTTAATGGCTAGGAAGAAATCCAGATCTTTCTTTCTTCCTGTTTCGATTAGAACACCATCCTTGATGTTGGTGACCTTTCTAACCGCAACGTTAGCCACTGCCGGTTTATTATTTCCCGCAGTTGGTTTTTCACCTCCCCACTATTAGTGAAGGAGGTTTCTTTACCGACCATAGCATTTACAGTAACAACCTTTGATGGTTGCCACTGGGTCTTTCTTTTCACTCCCGTTAAAAGGACGGGGACCTAAGGTACTGCATTTTTCAAAGTCTGAGGTAACGTAGAGGTAACAGCTCAGGAAACAGTAACGCTTCTGTTTTGATAAGATGGTAAGACTTAATTTGATTTTTATTGTCAATGTTTTAATTCGTTTAGGATTTATTTATTTCGATTTAATGAACGCTTATAAGTAAATAGACAACACTAGATACTTATCCCCGAGGGGTAATTTCGGATATACTCGTACCACGGAGCATTTGTAATACAGCGAAATATTTTTGATTGCGTTCGTTGTAAAAGATCCATATTTGATGCGCTTGCGTACAGCCCCATAGCTGAATTCCATATGTCCATATAGGAATTAGGATCACTTTTTATTATAGAACCTTCCATTCTAGAGAAAGTTTTGAATTTCTTCCAATCAGCCAGTACATTTTTGAGAATTTTATTTTTATTTGGTTGCGCTTTGATTCAATGTTTTTTCTCCATGTCAATCTTCTATCAAGATGAGGACCCAAGTATTTGACAATCAAGATGAGGACCCAAGTTATCTGCAAATGTTGATGTGACAACCTATTCAGTTGTTGGTAGATCGGCAATATACAGCAAATACAATACTTGGCTGCCTTGTGGAACTCGTTTATGTCATATAGTGCAGTAATGGCTGAATTGTGTTTAATCTGGTATTTCCGTTGAAACAAGTAGCTTTCAAGAACTGCATGATATTTTTATGGCAGACGAGTTTTAATTTTATATATAAGGCCCTCATGCCATATTTTTTCGAAAGCTTGCGCAATGTCTAGGAAAACTGCCGAACAATTTTTCTTTTTCTGTGCACCTGCTCTACAGTACCATGTTAGTCTCGAAACCCAAATTGGTGGTCTGGAATAATCTTCCCTTCAGATAATATTGGTTTTAATTTCTGGAATACAATTTCTTTAAAAAGGATGCGACTTAAGTTTCGTCTTTTCCAGGCTTTGGAATCGTTGTAATTAGCGATATTTTCCATTTTTTATGGAAATATCCACATCTCATAATCGCATTGAAATTATGAGTTTTATGCATTTATCACGTAATTCTCTGATCAGGCAATAAAATCGTGCCCTGAAGCTTTCTTATAGTGTTTACACAATTTTAAATGGTATTTTTAACGTTTTCCCACTTAAATTTTAAAGGAATTGGGTCCTCCGTAAACTTTGGTAGATTACTGTTGTTAGTTCTTTCATTTGGTGTGAATACTTCTTTCAAGTGGCTATAGAGAAAGCAATAGCCTTTTCTACTCATGTTGGCCTGTTTAGTTTTTTTGTTGTCTTCCATAGTGAATAATCAGTCTTCTGGGTCGCGGAGAGTTCAGTTAGTTAACGCTGGATTCCTGAGTCTTCTTCTTCTCTCAATGCTCGTATAAGGGCTTTAATAGCCCCCATTGCAGATGTTTAGCGTTATAGTTGCCCCTTGGGAGAAATATAATACCCAGCTGATTAAAATAATCGATAAATTACTGCTTTCTGATTGCGTGGTTCGGTGGACAGTAAACAGCCGATATCACACAATTTTCAGACCATTCCTCTAGGCAGATATTAGTTACTTGGATGTGATCTTTATGATATTTGTTGAGTTCATAATGCTTTATTCTTCGTTTGATCAAGACCGCAGTGCCGCCGTCTGCTCTTCCATCTGGATATTTGATTTCATCAACTGAATATCCATTGATTTTAAAAAAGGTAGGAAAGGGAATTTTTTAGGAAATTTTTTAGGAAATTGGCATAGGAAACTCCTGGTTATGTAAAACTACTTGTAACATTCTCCACGTCATTATGTGTGGTTGAGTGTGCATTCAATTGTTGGGCAAGTGTACTTCATGAAGTCATATTTCATTGATTGCAACGTGTACGTGACTTAAGCATTCGTTGCTCATAGATTGCAACTTTGGATTGGTCTTACGCTTCAAATCCAGATAAACTGGGCATCCTCTGTAGTTTACTGTGTGATTTTCCCCGAAATTACTACAGCATTTTACTGATGGATCATTTTTCGTCTTATCGCTTTTTTTAATCATGAAATTGATGCGTTGTACTGGTCCGATTCGCTTTTTGGATTCCTCTACAGAGGAACCTTCTCCCGAATTAAAATGTTTACAAAAGATTTGGCATTCTTTTGAAAACAACAGTCAACCCTTTTTGACTTTTTAGCTGGTAAGTGTAATATCGCTTTCCGGTTTGATCGAAAGTGTTTACAAGCGCTCTTAAACCATCAATTTCCAAAGGTTTGATTTTCGCTTCTTTGATATTGCGGGGCAATATAAAATGTTTAGTCAGTTAACTTACCGATTATATTGACGAGTTCATTATTTAACGCCTCTCTTAAATAAATTGGTGGCGGCTTTTCAGTTTTTTTAGCTGTTGTGACATCGGCGCCATCCAGCTCCAAGCTAGAAAATCTATTGCCGAGAGGTATTTGATCATGAATTCGAATAGACGGTCGATTTTATTAAAACTTTTGGCCATCCTGTTGATAGGCTCTTTGTCACCAGAGTTTGTCCTATGTACATCTAATTGTAATATTTGATGATCCCGTAGATTTCTGCTAGGTACCTTTAATTTGATTGATTCCAATATAGATGGTAGCAATTTAGCAATTCACGCCTGTTTTCAAGTGTAGTCGTCTTATAGCTTTTGCAGCCAGTTACGTATGTGGTTAGTTGTTTCACATTAAGGTTATAAAGTTATTCGTTTTTCCATGTTACATAACCGATAAACTTCTTTTGAATATTCTCCAGATTTTGAATATAAACGTCGTAAACGGGGCACCATACATTAACTCCATACTCCACTTGAGATCTGACGTAGGCATAATATAAGATCTTGATTGCCTATATATCATTAATATCACCAGTCCATCGTTTAATAAAACCAAGGTTAGGTTAGGTAAGGGTGGCCGTCCTAGAGGACTAGCATAGACACAAAATTGGTCCGTAGCTGTACCACATTCGAGTTTCTTCCTCTTCACTCGCTAAACCATCCTGAGCTTACCAAAAAGCGTTTAAAGTCCCCTTACTAAGATCCGTGAGGTCGTTCAAAGGGGAAGTTCCCATACATTTTGTTCTGCTGTACGCTAGACTAGAACAGGTCCAGAGCAGATGGAGCACATTTTCCTCCTCCTTCTCATCTGCCACAGCTGCGGCAGAAATCGTGGGCTGGGACACCCAGTCTGCTCGCATGTATCCCAATGAGACAATGTCCCGTTATAGCTCCCACGGCCAATACCAATATGGTGCCGTCGAAGCGATTTCAGTTGGCCTGATCTGGACCGGTCAAGTCCAGGCCAGATCTGCCTCGTTATTACACACGAACTGGCGTTAGACCATCTGACGTTCGTTTCTTTTATAGCTTCTTCCTGAAGCAGCAGTTTACATGAAGCAAGCGGTATCTTTATATCCCACCTGCTTTGGGCGTTATTAGGCGTGCTGTACCCTTATGGCCCAACTCATCTGCTTTTACATTCCCTGCGATATTGAAATGCCCTGGCACCCATGTCAAGCGTATATTGAACCAGCCATCTCATTTAAAGATGCCAGACAGTTCTGGGCTATCTTCGATGTCAGGGAGTATAATTTTAGCGTTTTAATAGCAGCCAGGCTGTCCGTAAAAATGCGAATATCTCTCGTAGATATTACATTATACTTCAACCAGTCCATGACTTCCATTATCGCAATCAGTTCAGCTTGAAAAACGCTGGTTAACCCCTAGTGCCTCACAGAATACCCCGCAACCAACCCCTTGTTACGGATCTATCCGACGGCTTGCACGTGTATTTTATTATAATATTTTAGGTAGTCTACAGTTGGTTTGGGAGGGTTATTAGCCGCCGTTAATTAAAAGAAAAGATCCAACAAATTATTTTTTTACACGTGATCTTTAATCGTAAAATGGGCATCAGCACTCTCATACCCCAATATCATCATCCCATAAAAAGAAATCAATTAATTTAACATTTTTATTTCTTTAACTAATAACATATTAAATAATATAGATAACAAGAAAAAAAACATATCTTTTTATAATTTGCACTCTCTATATATGTATATACATATATAAGAATAAAACTTATGATTTAAATAATAAAGCTTATTACGTTTATTTCGGCAGTGTTATTGGTAAAAAACAGAACAACAAAAACAATGTTGGGAGCACTATGTATATAAACAAACGAATTTTATATATAAAAAAATAACTCACCAATCCCAAATTTCCTTAGAGTACTCCGAGGTGTTACTGGGGTGACTGAAAATTTAACATTATTAAATGTATACTCCCTACACTGATTTAACTTTAAATAACACTTGCCACTAGATGCTACAATATTTATATATATGTATATATATATATATATATATATATATATATATATATATATATATATATATATATATATATATATATATATATATATATATATATATTTTTTTTTTTTTTTTTTTTTCTTATATTCTCTATTTCTTTAATTTTTTTTTCTTTTTTTTATTTATTTATTTCTTTATTTTTTGTATATTTTTCTTTAATCGAAAACAAGAACTTTCTAAAAAAAAAAACTTTTTTTATAAAACTTTTTTGTTGTATAACTAGTGCCAGAGCCACCTATATATACAGAGCCGTAAGGATCAGCCATGTTTTTTGTCGAGCTTTTTCTAGAGGAACTACTTTTTGCATTATCCTATAAGAATCAATGTAAAAATGACCATTTTCGAATTACTTTTCATCAATGAAAAGTTAAATCTTTCATTTCGATAAATACTTTGTGGAATTGATTCTATATTGAAGCAGCACATATCTGAAAGTCAGAACCTTAAACCTTTTATTAATTTAATAAACATTAAATCAAAATTAAATATGAATTTATTTGAATGTGTAGGTAAAATAAATAAATAAAACATATATTGTCATAGTTTCGATCGATGATTTTGTCTCTTTTCTAAGAATTAAATCTCACATTTTTTTTTTAATTTCGCTTTTTCTATTGCAATCGCAGCATGCTCGTATAAAGCATTATTCTATTTGCTTTTATACATTTGAAAATGTATCACAACATATTTCTATTTCATTACCTTGTAGCGAAATCGCGTAAAGGGATAGAGTGCAAAATTATTCCAATAGGCTGAGATCGCAATAGAAAAAAATCAAAATTGGATTCACGAAATAGCGTAAAATTTAAAAAGAGAACATAAACATCGATCGATAGAAAAAAAATTGTGATATTGACAACTTACAACATGTCATAGGGAGTTCCAATACCAGCTGCATAATTTATTTAGAACCATAATTATGCATAAATGCGTAACAAAAATTTACGAAAATAAAATAGAACCGTGCCAGAAGAACTGTGATAGTCATGGTGTTCCATTTATAATCGAAAATCCAAAATTTACGTTGAAATTGAAGTGAAATTAGTTTGAGATTTATTCAAACAAAATCATGCAGATTTTATTGAAATACCCTTTAAGTATTTTATTTTATTCACAAAAATATAATTCAAAAGGAAACATAACCACATTTTTACTGTTTTCTCTTTTCGTATTGCAGTTTAATTTTATTGCATTGGTATTTGTGTGTATTTATATCAATTCAATGTAGCAATGCTTTTTTCTATAAATTTTATTAATAAATATATCAAAAATTAAATAACTTCTTTGATCAAGCTTTGAAACAATTATAAAATGATAATTGTAGATTCTATTTCAATGTTAAAATACTTAATCCATCGACATTTTCATTGAAAAATATCGCACCGAAAAAAATTTAATTTTTCATATGTTTTGTATGGAAAAAATGTTTTTTTGGTCAAATTTAGTTCCTCTAGAAAAAGCTCAATTTTTAACCTTAGGGCTCTGTAAATATAGGTGGCTCTGCTAGTGCTCACTATTATCACGTAAAAACCAAAAAAAAAAACACACGCACTATCATTCTGTACTTTATTTGTGAACCTAATCTGACACACAAAGTTTGCTCTATCCTTGAAGAAAGACCAACTGAGAGTTCTGGTCGCTATTCTGACGTTTAAACTCCATTTAAAAAGAATGGGACTGGTCCAAGATTCCTTGTGTGACAACTGTCTTGAAGATGACGATGACAGCATTCACTTTGTCTGCGGCTGTCCCGCTTTCGAGATAGTTAGGTCCCAATTTCTTAATTATAGATCTTTAAATTTAGTTCAATTGTCATCCCTGCCATGGTTTAAGCTGTTACAGTTTGCCAGAGCAGCCGAGCGCATTTGCGAATTATGATAGAATCCTCGGTTTGCACCATGGGCCTAGAGTGGCATTGAGTGCGGAACCTGCTTAGGTTCCAGCCAACTTAAATAATAATAATAATAATAATGCAGTTAAATTCGGTATGGTTGTATTCGGCCACAAAGATGAGATGATAGAAGGTAGTCCTCCCTATTATAATTCACTGGCAGCCATGGATGAGGCTCCGTTTATTGATTATACCGGCTTGGATAGGAATTAATTAATTTTTTTAAATGGACCTTCTCCTTTTATTTAATGTGGTACTACAATATACCTACAGCGCAAAATAATTAAAAGGGAAAGTGGTTGAAGCAATTGTATGCTATAAGAGAAATAACTCGTATCACTTACCGATTATGAAAGAAATCGAAAAGAAAAAGAAAATATATAAAACTAAGTATGTTGGTTTTATTTATGATGGAGGACTTTAATTTTAATGCCAACATGCGCTCCAGTTATTTTACCCTACTGCGACTATATATGAGTCTATAAAAATATTTATATTTTTATAATCGTGATGCGCACTTCCGGAAACCTCAGATGAAAATAATGTTTTTATATACCAATAGTCATGACTGCATAATCAAGTACATAGAACCTATATACCAACATACTATATACATAATTATTGTCGATATACATTTCATGATCACCTATACTACGAGTTATTATTTATTGTTTGTTTCACTCGTTCAGTATTTCCAAAATTGCATACAAATAAAATAAAAATATGTATTGGTATATACGAGTATATAAGTTATGTATACCAACAAACAAATGTTATTACCATTGTGCTTATGATGACTCATTGATATACAAAGAGATATACTATGTACAAATTTTTTTAGAGTTGATTGACACTATTTTAGGCAAAATAAATAAACGTACTCAGGAATTCTCAAAAAAGTATCAGCTGATACAATTTACAAAAATACGATTTCTATGCAGCCGTAACACCCTTTATCCCTTTTTGAGCCATCCGTGAAGAAGCTTAGCGCCTCATTGTCCATAACCGTTTCGTTCACCCAGTCCTCTCTGGTGGGAAACTCAGTTTGGAATCTCATCTCAACAGATGGCGAAGGAATAGCGTAGTCAATAGCTTCAGGAATACCCCTGTTGCATAGGATAGATGAGTGCCCTACATTGTTACAGGTCCACATAGATATGGATTTGAGCCGAATGGCTGTGCAAGAAACAAGCTGCTCGGCCGCAATATCCAAGGAAGTGAGATGAAAAAGAATCTCCATAGCTTGAGTAGGTGGCTCCTGAGAGCCCCACTTATACACAAGCAGGCCGTTCTTTCGACTTTCATCAATATTTTAAGGTTGGCCATAATTTTTAACGCTGGCCACCAGACGACAACTCCATACAGCAGTATAGGTTTGACCACTGAGACGTAGAGCCAGTGTACTATGTGGGGCTCCATACCCCATCTATTTCCAATGGCATTTTTGCAGGAGTAGAGCGCTATAGTAGCTTTCTTTACTCTCTCTACGATGTTTGGTTTCCAGCTTAGCTTGCTTTCGAAAAGAAGTCCGAGGTTAATTAATGTTGGCGGATCACACTGAGGAGGTTTGTGCTTCCTGATAAAGAGGACCAGCTCCGTTTTCTGTGGGTTTGCGGTCATTCCGCGTGCCCACTCAGAGAGGTAGCCAAGCGCGCACTGCATGCGCTCACTCAGCGTACTAGGATATTTACCGAAGACCGCAATAGCAACGTCATCCGCGTAAGCAACCACCTTGAAGCCTTGCCCTTCCAGGTTTAGTAACAGGTCCATTTACGACCAAGTTCAAAAGAAGGAGGGATAGAACCCCACCTTGAGGTGTCCCTCTGCTCACGTATCTACCGGAAGACGTCCCACCCAGATAAGCTGTCACAATCCTGCCTCTAAGCAAATGATCTATCCAGCCTCTGAGTGACCCGTCTACCCCCAGACACGCAAGGGCCCGAGTGATTGCCCCCGGTCTGAAGTTTCTAAAAGCCCCCTCTATATCCAAGAAGGTTACCATTGAATATTCGTTATATTCAAGTGATCCACCGATCTTCCCTCACAGTATGCGTGTTGAGATCCCGACAGCTCGCCCGGCTTGATTGAGCCTCTAATGTAAGTCTCTATTAGTCTTTCCAGAAAAGTTTTCAACAGAAAAGAAGATAAGCTTATAGGCCTAAAGTCTTTGGGATAGCAGTGAGAGCTTTTTCCCGCCTTAGGTATAAATATTACTTTTACTTCAGTTCACTTTCTAGGAATGTGACAGAGTTCTAGGCTTCCTATGAAGATAACTTCCAGCCAGGGTGGCCGAGATTTACCCAAGGGGATACTGATAGGACATGCACCTAACATGCCCTTGTTAAAAGCATCAGATAGCTTAGTTACTAGAGCATCAAGCTCCTGATGCAGGAGGGTTTGGAACCGATACCGGTAATAAGTTACCCAGAATGGTTCTCAAACAATCCCAATAAGTTTTCCTCCTATTTCTGAAGGGTGGTTTGCTAGTGGGTTTTGTATCCACTTCGTACTGGAGGTAACAATGGTCAGAAATGGAATGGTCTTCTTACACTTTCCAGTTCAATACCCTCTCCTTAATAAAATCCGAGACAAGTATGATGTCCAGCACTTCTTGTCTATTTGTAGTAATAAAGTTTGGCTTACACCCGATATTACATATATTTAGGTTTGTACATAATATAAAATCAAGGAGTAACTCACCTCGCTTGTTTATATCTGTACTTCCCCAGATTGAGTGATGCGCATTAGCATCACTGACCATGATGACTCCTACCTTTCGTTCGAGCCTCCATTATTGCACTACCCAACCTACATGGGCCTACCTGGGAAGGCCTTATCCACCTTCCTCCAGTTAAGGGCCGTAATGCTCCCATCTTCTTGAGCCCTTTCAACGAATGCCATGATCAGGTGATCCTTTAGCACCTTGTTGAAGGGCCTGGTAACATTGTCCGGAACCCGTTTCTTTTTAGCCTCCGTAGGCGGTTCATCATCAGATCTTTGCCTTTTCGGCTGTGAGATCACAACGGAACCCTCCTGGTTTGGCTCAGTGATACGTCTTGCCCACGCAAGCGTGTCATTGTCTCTATCCGTTCTCTGCTCTAACGGAATGTTGCAGATCTTAGAGATCATGCGCCAGGCTCTCTTCCTGGTCTGATAGTTTGACACTGATGGAGGATTCGTGCATTTGCCCTTTGGTTTCGAGGGGCCAGCCTCATTTGGTCTTATGCCCCTAATTGCACTTTGGAGACCGGTCTTAAAGGCCGATGTCTCCGCAATACTAGATTCTAGTTTTTTAAGAGCACCGGTCTCTTTTTTTTTATTATTTTGATTTACCATAATAGTTCCCTCAAGTAGCGGAGAAAGGAGGTCCACCTGTGCAGAGATCCGCAATGCACAGGTAAGGCTTCATGATCCGGAGGGCGCCAAGTATCCGGATATACCGTTAGAGACTGGGCTAGTTTTTAGACTGGGTCCCGAGCCTGGCCGGTTATCAGCATGGTACGGTTAACACCTTAACCCGGCCCAGTTGTTTAGTGCCGTGTTTTCGCCTAGTACCACATGGTGTAATAGTTGCCCGGTGGTCACCACGGGGAGGTAACAGGCACACTTGTGGAAGCTGCAAGATACGGAGCTGGCAACAAGTACCAACTTGATTCCCCCAGACAGCTTCTCACCAGACCAGACAGATTCTCATCAGACCACCTAATAAAACCAAACATTGAGTTAGCTCTATAGCTTAACATTGCTTAATGTTGAGGTTGGGCAGATTGAAGTCACACCACATCGCTAGGTTGTCGACATCTTCCTGGAGTTTGTAAGTATCGTCGATATTCTCCACAGTTTTGTATATTTTGAGGTCATCGGCAAACATTAGGACTTTGGAATAATGAATTAGTGTAGTGATTCCGTAGTGATGAACATGATGAAAATCGATGGGGTAATATGGGAACCTTGAGGTATACCTGAGATGGCATAAATTGGTAAAGATATTTTGTTTCCCATTTCAATATATTGAACGCGGTTGGTCAGGTACGATTTAAACCAGGCGATAAAACGGCTGCAGAATCCAAATTTATACAAGCTTTCTAGTGCTTTGCAATTACTGATGGAGTCATCTACTTGCTTGTGATTTTCGATTAATATAATCGTGCTGCTGTTGAACTCCATAGGGTTAGTTGTAGTAGACCTGTTTGGCATAAAACCGTGTTGATTTAGTGATATGTATCGAGGTACCACGGTCCGGAATGAGCTGGAAATTACCACTTCAAATAACTTTGGGATTGATGAAATTGACGTTCTCTATAACATGAAATATCATCCCGCGTTTCAGTTTTGAATACCGGCATCACTGGAAATTCTTCCTAATTTCAATGATTGATTGAAAAGTAGGCACAGAGGATTTGCCAAATTTTTGTAGTTTTTTAATAATGAAGCTGGTATACCATCTGGGCTGTATCCATCTCCAAAAGTATCTAGAGCCTAATATTATTTATCATTCAGTGATATTTCGGGTATTTGTATGGTCACATGGTTGTGGTTCTCGCTTATTTGAGTGTAATTATCGATGTCTTCCGGCTTATATATTGATTGAAAGAATTTAGCCAACATATTAGATATGACTTGCGGATCACAAGACTTTTGTTCTTTGAAAGTCATATTTTCTGGGTAATCGTGAATTTCACGTTTCGATTTAAAGTAGCTCCAAAAGTATTTTGGATCATGCTTCATTGTTTCTGAAATACAAGAGATGTAATCCTTGTACTTTGTCAGGTAGTAGCTTTCAAAACGTTTGTGTATTTATGGTTACTAGACTCAGAATAACATTTTAGATTTGTTCTTTTGATTTTTTAAGTTAATTAGTTTCCCATCGTACCAAGGAGGACACCGGTTATGTTTAGATACGCCAGTAGGGACAACTTGTTGTATACCTTTCAAAATAATTGTGTAAAATTTATTTACATTAAGAAATAGAGAGTCACAAGTTTGCTGTGTTTGCTTTTCTGTAGTTGTAGTAAGTGGTTTGGTTTTGATGACTTTGTAGGCAGGGTTCGCTCTTCATAATTATTTCGATAGATTTATGGTGGATATCGTTGATACAGAATGGTAATAATGATTTGATGATTTTGAACATTCCAGGCGAGTTGGTAAAAATCAGATCTAAAATTTTATCGAACATGGCAACGATAAAAAGGCACTCACTATCCGATCTCACATTAAGGGGAAGAATTTCACCTACTTCTATATCAAATGTCAGTTGGGTTGGAAATTTCAATCAAAATTGATATAGCAACGCGTCTTGGGAGGAACATAGTTCAGTTTATTCGAAATGGAACATTTATACTGTGAACCTTAAACATACGCGAGGCTATTGATCGCGAAAAAGTAAATACAAGAATTTACGTCTTACACCCGTATGATCTGACAACGGGCAAAACATTTAACATAAAAGCGGTGAAACTGGTAAAAAACAAATTGGATATTTCTGAGATGGATGAAGATGAAGACGAAGATAGTAATTTCGACCTTAGACAAGACAATGGAGATTAAGGGCTACAAATACCGACTAATTTACAGTCAAATGTAAAGGATTTTTAATGAGTGGCTCATACTTGTCAGTTGGCGGTATCGAATACTCTTAGTTCAGCTCCAGTCATAAAAAAGTCAATAGATAAATGCAGAATAGATTCAACAAAATAACGAACCTCTATCAGAGCTATGCTTGACTGTTCAACTCGGTAGGATTCAACGTTTAAAATGATTAAGCGCATCTATTGGAGTACAGAATATTTTGCACGCAGGTGTCATAGATCCAGAACTAATATTTTGGAGTGGTGGGAAAATCTTAAAATGGAATTCCCATTTTTATATGAAACTGCCCAAATTGTGTTAGTGCCTAAATTTATTTGGGCATCTTAAAGGGAAATTCAATAAAATTTTCACCATCCGTATCGCATTATTCCTAACGAAATTTGGTCACCGTGGTATAGAATAAATTTACAACATCACTTTAGGAATTGTCTACATTATCGAATGTGACTACGTTGTAGACGTTGTTCACAGGTTGTCGACACGTCGACGTATGGACATGATGAAAATTCCCCTCACGTAGTCGTCCTTTTTTTCCCAAACCGCTTGAATCTCCTGTTCCAGCTTCGTGTTTTCCTGAAAATTTACGAACTGAGTCTCATCGTATCCTATCGTTTTATTTCAAACCCGTGCGATGAATGTCCTTAAGTTGTTGGCTCCGTTTAATGTGTTGATTGGTCTGCCGAATGGTTCATTGATGTGGTTGGAAGCTGAACCGATAGAGACGATGTATACATTTGTGTTGCGCAGCACGCGGATTCGTCGAATGGAGCTGAATCCAATGGTTTGATTTCAAACTGACCTGATGGTATACATACCCCTTCGAGATTTGCTGTTCGTACTAAGATCGTACTGCCACTAGGGTATAGTGCTGCGCAAACGATAGAGGAAAGGTGATTTTTATTATGATGTTGGCCGCGTGACTCTACTACGTAATCTCATGCTGTGATATGTGTGAAGGGGATCAGAGATGCCATGCCCAGGTAGGGTTATGGTTGATGGTATGTGTCGTTTAATTAATTCGAGCTCCTGTTCTAATTAAGCGGGAGTAAGTAATGAGCACAGTAATGGACCACATTAAGTATAAGGCTTGCTGGGTGCCTTCCAGATTTTTTAGAATTACCATCAATTCAATTGTTGAGGTTAGTATCGAGCGAATTTGTTCTTCTCTTATGGAGTATTCATTTAATGATTACATTTCAGCATTCAGCCTTCTCTGCTGCTCTACCAGGTTGTTTAATGATTCCAAGGTGAGATTTGAATTATGCTTTAATTGCTTAATTGTGTCGTCTATTATGGTGGTATGACTCTTTATCAATGATTCTAATTGGTGGTCATCGTTATTTATGGCTTCAAATTGTGCTTCATAATTTCTTGCCTCAGATTTTGTCAAGATCGCAATCAAATTGTTGTACTACCATTAAATTTGTTAAAAAATTAGGTCGCAATTTAACCCAGCAATATTTTAGCATGCCGCCTTTAATTCATATTGTGTTTGCTTCAATACAAAGGCTTCAATTTCATCCCAGTAATTACAGCTCATGTTGTAATAAACTACCAATGTACATTTCATAGCTACCACCTCGAGTTTACCTATTTTTTTGAAGTAAATCCTTGTAGAGTGATTGAAAGGAGTTATGTGTACGTTGGCCTGCACAATTCCCAAAATACAACAAATGGATAATGTGGCTAACACTAGATGATTGACGATCTCTCTGTTCTTTACTTGTCTATGAGGCTGCCGCCTTAAAATTTGAATGTCCTTTTCTGTTGCAATTCTATAGGCTGACCTTGGTTTGATTTCATGAGCATAATTCCCTGTAAGTCTTCTTCAATTGGTAATTTACACAATTTCGCAATCGGTCGCTTATAGATTGCATTTTCGCATTTAACTGTAGCTACCCGAACTAAATCATCTTTTTGAAATGCTGGCATTGAATTAAACCATGATGCTCCTTACACCCTTCCACCTAACATGTTTTGGCCGTATTCACTCGTTTCAATGGTGGTATATACTGCATGTATGGTCGTGTTGCTGTTGCTCTATGATTGCCCATGGCTTCCAAAGATTGAAACCATCTCTCCAGGAATCGAAAGAAATCTTGCAGTTGTGGCAATTCCCTGGGCTTCTCTATAGTTGTCTCGTAAATCCAAATGGATTCTGGGGTTTTTTTTTGTTTAAAACGAAACCCACGAATGCCTCGAAGGGCGGATCCATATTGTGCCGCTTTATATTGTGTAACATTTCTTGTGCCGTATCATGCAAGTTTCTCACTGCTTAGGCGGATGGTATCTGAATTGTCGCCAATGACAATAATAATGCATTAAATTGATGGGTTGCCAGTAGCCTCACGATGTTATACCTTGCTTGAATTATGCTAGACGTGGTTTGGTAATTGTCACCAGTTATTGTTAGGTGACTTATAATTTGCGCTGCTCCCTTCTGCAGGTATGATTCCAGATACATCATCTTTACTGTATCTGATAGTTTGTTGTTTTGGTGGATCAGCTCAGTGAATATATCGTTCAAAATAATTGTGTAAAATTTATTTACATTAAGAAATAGAGAGTCACAAGTTTGCTGTGTTTGCTTTTCTGTAGTTGTAGTAAGTGGTTTGGTTTTGATGACTTTGTAGGCAGGGTTCGCTCTTCATAATTATTTCGATAGATTTATGGTGGATATCGTTGATACAGAATGGTAATAATGATTTGATGATTTTGAACATTCCAGGCGAGTTGGTAAAAATCAGATCTAAAATTTTATCGAACATGGCAACGATAAAAAGGCACTCACTATCCGATCTCACATTAAGGGGAAGAATTTCACCTACTTCTATATCAAATGTCAGTTGGGTTGGAAATTTCAATCAAAATTGATATAG